>VNJR01002524.1:0-29980 GCA_008042585.1 Drosophila punjabiensis | reverse complement strand
GAGGGACTAGTTTGCGTAGAAACGGACAGACAGACAGACAGACAGACAGACAGACAGACAGACAGACAGACAGACAGACAGACAGACAGACAGACAGACATGGCTAGATCGGCTCGGCTGTTGATGCTGATTAAGAATATATATAGTTTATAGGGTCGGAGATGACTCCATCACTGCGTTGCAAACTTATAACTGAAATTATAATACCCTGCAAGGGTATAAAAATCTGAAACAACATAGAAAGCCCGTAACCGAGAGTTGATCACGATATGTTATAAAACAGTGAAGTTATATTTTTTTTTAACAAATTTACGGATCGGATGTATGGCAGCTATATGATATAGTTGACCGATCCGGCTCGTTCCGACTTATGTACGAGTGAGAGTATGTAGAAGTCTATCTGCAAAGTTTCATTCAGATAGCTTCAAAACTGAGGGACTAGTTGGCGTAGAAACGGACAGTCGGACAGAAGTACAGACGGGCATGGCTAGATAGACTCGTCTGTTGATATTGATCAAGAATTTATATACTTTATAGGGTCGGAGATGACTCCTTCACTGCGTTGCAAACTTCTGACTGAAATTATAATACCCTGCAAGGGTATAAAAAGACAAAAAAATTTTTTTAAGGTCAGCCAAAAATTAATTTTTAAAAATAAAATAATTTTTTTTTTGCAATCTAAATATATTTCTATTTAGGCAAATACATAAAAATAAAGATAAAAAATTAAATGAAAAATGTTTTTAAAAAATTGTCTTCATAGAATAAAACCGATTTTTTACTTTGATACTCTATAAAATGGCGAATGGGTGGGCGTGGCACATTATCCAATACATATGTAAATTTTACAACAATTACCTGCTAATTGCTGTTTTAATTATTTTAATATCTTATTTGGTTCAAAAGTTATGATTTTTGCAACGTAAAATGAGAAAAGGCTCTACTGTGCGCCGTTGGACTTGCTAGCAGCAGAGAAGGTCAGCACGTATGCCCAGGGAGCCAGCAGAGCCTTCTCTCCCCGTGCTAGAAAGGAGATGCGCTGCGCGACGAAGAAGGCTACGCTAGCAGCCTGGCAAGTAAGGTGGGAGCATCCGCGAAGCGTAGATCGACGCATCGGTTGGTCTCCCTGTTGAATAGCTGGGTGAAGGGAAGACATGGTCAGGTGAACTTTCACCTCATGCAGTTCCTTAGTGGACACGGATGTTTCAGGAGTTTTTTGCAGCGCTTCGGCCACGAGGCGCTAGGCACGTGTACTTGCTGCCCCGGAGATGAACAGGAGTCTGCAGAGCACGTAATTTTCTGGTGCGGGAGGCTCGCCAGGGAGCGGACGGTGCTAGAAGCCAAGCTTTCCTTAACTGTCTCGATGGAGAACCTGGTGTCGCTGATGCCTTCGCCGCTTCGGTCATGTCCAAGCTCAGGACGGAGGAGCAGATCCGGAATCAGGCGGACAGGCCCAAATCCCGCCCCGCGCGAATCATTGCTTCGTGGCCGTACCGCGCGAGCAGTCCCTTACCCCCTATTCCTCCTCTCTTTTGTACTATATCCTTAAATAAACGAGTTAAAAAAAAAACAAGAAAGGAAGCTAACTTCAGCACGCCGAAGATTGTATACCCTTGCAGATTCCAATTGTATCAATTATAATCTATGCCAATATAATATAATATGAACTACTTTCATATTCATACAATTTTTATAGTTTTACATTTTTTTACATTCTTACATGTAAAGGAATATGTAATTTTTCTCCACATTTACCGATCGTTTGTATGGCAGCTATATATATGATATAGTTGACCGATCCAGCTCGTTCCGACATATATACGAGTGAGAGTATAAAATAGACTAGACTAGAAGTTTCATTCTGATATCTTACAAACTGAGGGACTGGTTTGCGTAGAAACGGACAGACAGACAGACGGACAGACAGACAGACAGACAGACAGACAGACAGACAGACAGACAGACAGACAGACAGACAGACAGACAGACAGACAGACAGACAGACAGACAGACAGACAGACAGACAGACAGACAGACGGACATTGGAACATTTATAAATATTTCAAATTATATTTAATTAATTTGTACTTTTTTAACGGTATTGTATATTGGCAAGTGTTCAAAATTTGCTTTAGGCGTAGCAAAAGTGTTCATGTTTGATCTTCTGCCTCATTTGATTTAAATTATATGGTTTTTCTTGGTCGTGTATACCCAGTCACGCGATAGAATTTTCGGTCTTCGGTTTTGTCTTGCTTCTTCTAATTCTTTTTGCATTTTGCGTTGACTGCTGCTGCATTCTGAAGTGTTTTGCGTATTAGATAAATTTCCGCATAAGTTAAATATTATAATAAGGTAAGTGAAACTTGAGTTTAATTTAAAAATTAATTTTCTGAATTGATAAGCATCGATGCGAATTCAGCCTAACTGTAACTGCGTGGAATTCTCATACGATTTGCGGAGTTTTCTTTTTACTTTAAATTGGTACGTATATACATATGTATATTTCTGCAAAATGCTGCAATTTGCTATTTGTTTCTAGCATATGTATTTTATTTACAGATAGCATTAGTTGCTTAAAGGACCATCAGCCAGCAGAGGAGGTCCCTGACTTTAGGAAATAAGCAGAAATAATGCTAACATCGATGAAAACATAAAATTTTATAAATAAATATTTAAATAAGAATGAATTACACCGATTTTTATTAATAGGGGTGAATTTTCAGGTATTTTCTATAGCTTTTCTTCCTGGCGAATTCCGGCAGAATTACTGGCCAAATTCCGGGAGAATTCCTGGCAAATTCCGGAAGAATTCATGGCGAATTCCGGCGATTTTTTTTTTCGAAATCCCAATTGGTTTTCGAACTCGCACAGGGATTCCGTGCGAATTCCAGAGGAATTCCGTGGGAAGTTCCCGGCGAATTCCAGGGAAAATCCCGAGGAATTCCTGATTCCGGGCCACGAACGCATCCCCCGAACAAATTCCTGGCCAAAATCCGGGGGAATTCCTTGCCTTCAAATCCGGGGGAATTCCTCTTGAATTCCTCGGGATTGGTAATGAAGGGATGGGACTACTAACGTATATTTGCACATCATCTGTATACAAAAGAACTTCACAATCAGACAAATCATTATGCAAATCATTTAAATACATAGAAAACAACAATGGACCCAAGGCTGACCCTTGTAGAGGTGGAGTTGCTAATATCGTATTATCGATGTTTTCAAAGCATCGGTAACTTCAATGATCGCCTGAAAATCAATTCATTGATAATTCGCGATAATTGCGAGTTACAATATTAGAGTAATGGACCAGAAGGCAAGCTGAACACGGAAGAAGGAAAAATTGCCCTGGAATTTTTGCGAATATAAAAAGTAGGGATTCAATTGATCCTAAAAGGGGTGTTACAAAAATCTAAAAATAAGTTTCTTCCTTAAATGATAAATCTAACTTATGTAGAATACACTGCTGCCCACAATTATACGGCACCCCGATAATTTCAGTTTCGACCCTCGTAGGAAAATGCTTTAGCATAATACCAAAAAAATCAAGTATGCTGAATTAAAGCTATATGAAATCTGCTTAAAATCTGACTTTTCTATCTTTTAAGAGCTCAGAAGCCTAATATTTGTTATGCCTACAACTTTCTCAAAACTATACGACACATTTCAATTATTGCGTCTGGAGGAAAACATTTTGTTTCAAGTGCATTTTTTGTTATCAATTTCTACTACCAATTTAATGAATTTTTAATAAAATGCCGCGTGGTCGTTCGTTATCCAATGAGTAAAATGAAGGAATATTTGTCTTAACTGATGCTGGCTTGAAAAAATCCATATAATTCGGAAAATTTGTCAACAACTTTGTGTTATCACCAAATTTTTTAACAAATTGTGTTAATATTGTAGCAGGCCAGTTGTGATAAGTAGACTCTGGTCACACTATTCGAGAGCACCTAGCACTCTCAGAGAGAAAGAGAGGACTCGCTAGGAAAAACGGGGGTTGATTGCAAACTGCCTGCGAGCAGCAGATCACTGTTTAACGAAAGCACAAAGAGAGAAGGCGATTCGAGAAGAGTGTTAAAGAAAAAGCGAATAGACAAGAACAGACAAGAACAAAGTATACAATAAGAACATAAGTGTTAAACATAATCTAAAATATAAAAAGAAAAGGATATAATAAATAAAGAAAAATAATTAAAACTAACATCGGTCACAATCTCAGAAGTGGGATCGAGAAAAAATTTTTGGTGCAGTTACTTTACGAAAAATACAATGGATTTGGACATAACCAAAGTGTCTGTGGTTCAGCTGAAAAATTGTCTGCTGTGCCTTAACTTGTCCACAAAGGGGACAAAAGCTGACTTGTACTCCCGACTATGTGCGGTTCCACTTGAAATCAGCGGCAGTGCTCCAACCACAGACGAGATGGAGGAGGAGCAAGAAGAGTCGGACGCAGATGCAGAGGAGGCGGAGGGAGAAACACGTACGCAGAAAAATCAGACGGAACTGTATCATGGCATGTAGACCATGAAGGAGCTGCAGCGGGAAATCGAGATGGCCAGGAAAATTCTGGAAAATCTCCACCAGCAGATCGACAACGTTAATTCAAGAATTGGAGACGCGCGACCAAGGGGCGCCAGAAACGACGAGTCGGAAAATAGCTGCAACGTGTTCGAGCAAGAAGGCGAGCAAAGGAACGGTGCGGTGGATAACAGATATGGTGCAGAAAGAGATGGAAGAGGCGTCAGCGAGAATTCTGAAAACTTAGGACGGCTTGACAACGGAGAAAACGGCGGTAGCGGCGCAAATGGTGGCAGAGGCGTGCGAGACGATTTTTCGTCGGCTGGATTTGGCTTGGCAATGGAAATCCTAATGCATTTTTCGGAGAACATGTCTATTTGTGCCTGGGTGTCCCAATGGGAAAACATAGCCAAGTTATACAAGCTATCGGACAACCAGTCGAAAGCCGATTTGAGGCGAAAGTTCGAGGCGCGGCTGTGGAAGTCGAATGAGAAGTTTGCAGTGTACTTTGAGGAAAAGCGCAGGCTGGCACGAGATGTCAATATGGAAGATGACAAGCTGTTGGATGGCCTTATTGTCGGTATCCCGGCGGTACATTTACGTACTCAGACCAAGCTGCAGTGTTTTGAAAACCCTGGGCGGATGCTCAAAGCGTTTGCCGACATAATGTTGCCGGCAAGGGCTCTTGGAGGAAAGAAGACGCAAACGGCGAAGGATGAACCAGCGAGCAACGGAAAAGGGCACTGGGCAAGAGAGTGCGTAAAACCCAAGAGGACCCCTGGATCTTGTTATAGATTTGGGGCGATGGATCATTTTATCGTCGCATGCCCCCAAAACAAGAAGGATGCTGCCGATAACTGTGTAAGATTACTTAAAATTGTTGTTTATGAAAACTCTAACCAGCCAATCATTACAGAATGCTTGATCGATTCAGGAAGCCCAGTATCTTTTATAAAATTCTTAAATGTACCCAAAAACGTTAGTTTAGAGAAGAGCCGTATTATGGATTAAATTAAAGCATTTTAAAAAGCTATGAAGAAATGTTATGTTTTGTTTTGAAGAAAGAAATAAAGATTTTGTTTAATTTAATTGTTGTGGCTGACGATTCTATGATTTGTAATGTTGTGCTGGGCAGAGGTTTCATGGAAGCTTGCAATTTGAAAATTAATTTAGAAAAATTACCGTCCAGAAAACTGAAACCCAAGTCGACAATAAAAAAAATATTAGTTTACTAAATAATAATACGAAGGAACCAAGGAAATTGGATGAGGGATTCGAGTGTAAGAGTTTAGGAAATGAAATGTTAGAAGAGAGTTTAGGAAGTGAAATGTTAGAAGAGAGGTTAGGTTTAGAAGAAAGTTTAGTAAGTGAAATTTTAGGGAAAGCTAGGTTAGGAAGTAGTAGGTTAAAACAGGGAAGCTTAGACAAAATACCTTTGGAAGGTGAGGTGTTAGAAGATAGTTTAGAAAAGGACAACTTCGCAAAGGAACTGATGGACATAAATATTTTAGAAGATTTTAGAGAAGAAAAACTTTATAATATAGGTGAAGAAGTTAGTTTCAAGGATCGAGAGAAGTTTATTAAATTATTGGAAACACATTATGTTCAAGTCAAGCGGCCAGAAGTCCTGAAAATAAAGTGTGAAATGAACATAGTGCTGGAAAACTCAAAACCATTTAATTGCGCACCATGGAGATTGTCATACAGTAAAAAAGAAGCATTGTTAAAAATGTTTGAGGAATACATTAGAGAAGGGATTATTCAAACTAGTAAATCGGAGTACGCTTCTTCCATTGTTTTAGTGAAAAAGAAGTCTGGGGAACTGAGATTTTAGAAGGTTGAACAAAATCATGGCGAAGGATAACTATCCGATACCATTAATTGATGACTTGTTCCGACACCGCCTAATATTCTCTCGTTAAACATTCGCAAAAAAGGTGGCATAAATTAATGTATCCTCTAAACAGTAAGCATGCACATAATATGATCAGCATTCCCACACTGACCGCTTATGTCAAACATATCTACATATGTGCATAAGACTCTCTCTCTCGCTATGTAACAATACATAAAGACATGAGCAGCCGCTCCGCTGCTGGCTTAACGGCAGCGCAGCTATGCGGCTTTATACATAGAAATATATGTACTTCGGCTAAGAACCAAATTATGATCGAACAATAAAACATTCTTGATATGAAATTCAAACTGCACTGAAGTGCATGTCTTTTATAATTAAATCGTCTTCGCTTATTACACAGCTTTGCGTGCTGTCATGGGCAATGCGTAAAGACGACGGAACACACCGTCTTCGAGTGCCAGAGATTTGCTGGCGAGCGAACATGTTTGAAGGCCAGGCTGAGGTCCACTATATCAGTGGAAAACCTGGTTCCACTGATGCTGTTGTCTGAAGCGAATTGGCAGGCTGTGTCGGACTTTCCTTTTTCGAACTTATTCGGAGCAGCGGCTCGCATGTAAGAGCGAGATGGGGGATGGAGGAAAGGGAGGGAAAAATATGTGTCAAGAGCAAAATGTATTGTAGCGACTTCAGAGTACCCTTTTTGATTATATCTTTATGTGGATAAAATTACAAGGCATTTCTTTTGTTGTGTATATCCTGATTTCGTCTTGCTTCATCCCATTCTCTTTGTTGGCCGAAAATACAGAGCAGCTATCCAGGTTGACTGCCATGCCCGAAGTCTTTCTGAAGGGAAAGACTAAAAGCATGGGCGTCAACTTTGGATTTCCCGAATTAAATATAATTGAAATGTTTATTAAATATATATTTTTTCAGGCCACGGCTATTACCAATTTGCTTAGAAGGGGGAACCTAACAAAGGCCCTAAAAAGCATATTGACGGAAGATATGATGGTGGATTTCAACCTTGACGGTTTAAACGGAAAGAAAAGGCTTCAATCTTTCCCAAAATTTTACTCAATTCTTCTTAGTATGCATTTTTGGGCATAATTTAACGTATATTTTTACTGACTTTTATTTTTTATATCCTTTGCAGAATGCATCTGGGGCCTAGATGACAAAGCCTGACGCCAGAGAAGGCTTTAGCACACTATTTAACATGTGTCAAAAACTGTGCAAGCAAAAAAAAAAAAAAAAAACAAAAAAAGAATAAAAATCAACAAAAAAATGAAATATTAAAATTAAATTATTTTTAATTATTTTCCTCGGGGATTTGGGATAGGCATTCCTGGTAAATTACGGAAGAATTCCTGGCGAGTTCCGGCAGAATTCTTGGCGAGTTCCGGCAGAATTCCTGGCGAATTTTTTTTCGAAATTCCAATTGGTTTTCGAACTCCCACAGGAATTCCGGGCGGGAAATTCCCGGCCACGAACGCATACTCTGAACAAATTCCTGGCCAAAATCCGGGGGGAATTGCTGGCGAAACGCCTCCAAGTCCGGGAGTTCCTGCGGAATTCCTCGGGATTGGTACTGAAGGGCATATACACACACACACACATACAATATCAGGGTCGTTTCTCTTCTCGAAAACTGATTTCAAGTTCGTTTTCGCGAAACTCCTCGCAGCCTAGTTTCGCTTCCTTCCAGAATTTTCGCGACCCGCGCTTTTTGTCTCTCGTTCCTTCGTCTGAGCTAATCTTTTTACAGTGAGCTTCCAGGCTCGGTCGTTGTTGCTGTCTCGCCCTCTCCTGTAGCACTCATGTGACATGCTGTCACATCCCTTCAGTACTAAAATTCATTCCCGGCCGATTCCTGGGAGCCTGTTCAACAAAAAAAAAAAAACAAGAAGAAATCGCATGGGCTTTCGAAACGAAGTTGGCAAAAAAAAAAACGACCTACGATCGGCTACTGCCTATGTCTCGCGAAGTTCTGACCTCACATTTGCTTTCGTTTTTCAAACTGATTCGAAGTAGCGGCTCGCAAGTTAGAGCGAGGTGGGGGGGATGGAGGGAAGGGAGGAAATAACTTGGGACATTTATAAATATTTCGAATTTTAAATTATTAATTTGTACTCTTTTATTGGTATTGTATATTGGCAAGTATTGAAAATTTGCTTTAGGCGAAGAAAAAATGTTGATGTTTGATCTTCTTCCTCATTTGGTTTAAATTACATGGCATTTCTTTGGTCGTGTATACCCAGTCACGCGACAGAATTTTTGGCCCTCGGTTTCTTTCCAAGTTAGTACGCAAGGAGAGGTATATATCGAGGGACGTGAGAAACTAACACGAGAATCCAAGAATAAATATATGTGCGCGACGAATCGCACGTGTATAACCTAGAAGACCAGCAACTTAGACATTTCAGCGAGAGACAAATGTTCGGGAGAACTTTTTCAAAAAAAAAGTATACCCATTTCTTCGGGAGAACCTGTACTTAAGTATACCCAAAACGAGGCGGAGAACTTTGTAGACAGTAGACCCATACAAATATATGTGGGATTGGTTTCCTTTTAAATAAGAAGTCCCACTAGTTTTTAAGTTTTATTATAGTATTTAATGATATTTTATAGTAGATAGTTTAGTTTAGTAAAAAGTGAATAGTTTACACGTATTTTGGAATAGTTTGCAATAGTTTTAATCGCGTATTTGTTATTTGTTAACCGTCGTTTTAACTTCGTTTTTGTCGTCCTAAGTTCGCACGTCTCTTCGTCGTCGTCTCTCGTTGTGAACTCTCGATTTTCACCTCACCCGTTCCCTTCTTTTGGCATGTGGTGGGTATTCCCACATATATATTAAGCGACGCATTCGGGAGAACTTTTTCAAGTATACCCACACATGTAGAACATACACATAAGCAAAGCACGAACATAACCTAAACACGAGGTTACCAGAGAAAAAAGATCACGTGGTCAGCGTACCGCGTAAGCCACACATACAAGTATAAGCAAGTAAGCATAGGTGAACGAAATCAGGTCGCGAGATTTTAAAAGCACGAGGCAGGGCGAAGCTAACCTATACTCCCCACAGCGCAGCCATCTTGTTTCACTCTCATCGTCGTCTCTCTCCCACACATAGCAATCGACCACGAGTACAGTCAACGGAATCATATTCGAAAGTTAAAACACAATCGACGCCGAGTCAACACGTTTTTTTTTGAGCTGAGTTTTCGCAATCAACGTCGAGCAAATTTAAATCCTCGTTTTACGCATTATTTCGGTTTCCATCGATTTGTTTGGGCATTTACTAACCCTTTGCAAATAAACATTTAAATTTTTCTTTCGCGGTCGAATTGTTTCTAGCATACGTATTTAGTTTACAGATAGCATTACTTGTTTGAAGGACCATCAGTCAGCAGAGGAGGTCCCTGACACTTGAAAATAATGCTAAAGTAATGCTAACATCGATGAAAATACAAAATTTTATAAATAAGGAATAAATTACTCCGATTTTTATTAATAGGGGGGAATTTCCAGGTATTTTCTATAGCTTTTCCTAACGGCTTCCTGTCGAGCTCCGGCGGAATTCTTCTGTTATTCCGGGGTAATTCCGGCAGAATTTCCGCGAAAATCCCGAGGAATTCCTGATTCCGGGCCACGAACCCGTGCTCTGAACAAATTCCTGGTTAAAATCCGGAGGAATTCCTGACGAAGCGCTTCTAAATCCGGGGCAATTCCTAGGGAATTCCTCGGGATCGGTACTGAAGGGATGACCATTTTTTTTTTAGGTTAATTTATTGCTTTGTGCCTGAATGGGTGTGTATATGTGCGGCTAGCTTTCAGCTAGTTAAGCGCGCTCGCTATAGTGATTCGCGTTTGACCTAGCTATCTCATGCGGGTTTTAGCTCAGATCTAAAATTATTTTACGATTAATAGCTTAATAAGATTTACAGTTATGGTGTTAATAAAGTTAAAACTTAACGGCTAACAGGCAAAATTTACAGGGGAATTCTTTGTCTACATTCATGTACATATATATTTGTGAGGAGCCCTTTGACTCCTCACACAGCAAATCTGAAGTTTTCACAGCAGCGGTCAGTCCGACCGTAATTTCTTTCTTTCTCCATTAATGGGTCAGTTTTCTTCTTCGTCCTTCTAAAACGGTGGTTTCACGAACCAAATTGACTGCCCAATTTTGTCGTCGTCACAACTTCTTGGTTGGTACATGCCACCATGTAGCTCCTCATGACCTTTCTTGAATCACAGCCACCCTATATGAAAGTCGACAACGGAGATGGATGAGGTCGAATCTAACAAAGAGTAGCTTCAGAATCCGACCAGTATGCTATTCGGTCGAAGGGTTTGTTTTTAAGGCAGAAATCTGCGAGGTGGTGAGCGGCTCATAATTCAAGCATAGGGATCGCCTATTATCCTTTAGGAACATAGTGCACTGGCGATCATTTGTAGGGTGGGGGTGTCGCTGCTCAATAACACCTGAGCTGGCGCATTCGGTTGTGTAAGAATCGATTACTTCTTCTCTCAGATCATTTACTTTTCTACCCGTGTTTCTCTAGTTTCTATATATTGGCCTTTAAGACCAAGGGCTAAACTTATACCCGCACGTGATTTTATTTATTATTGTATATATCCACGAGCAATGAGCCTAGCAGATTATCTAGGGAACCTCCCGAACGCCCGACTAACACTGAGCCGGAAAATCATCACGTGCTCTGCGAAATAGGACTCCCCGACCATCCGCTCGTTTTCTCATGTACCGGATCTATTCCGTACTTGAACGTTATATGCTACAATTGCTATCATCGCGACGCTCTCTACCCAGCTGCCGCTCGTCGCTGCTGCCTTCATCTTCACAGCCGACTGCCCGCTGCCCCGCTTCTGCTCGTCAGAATTGCTATTACTACCGATGCTCTCTGCCTCCCTGCAAATCGCCCAAAACTTGCGATCACTGCATTCGCCTTCACCTACGCTCTCTGCCCTAGTGCTACTCTTATATTGCGGTCCTCCCTTACTCCATACCGTTCTTTTACCCTATTAGCTTTGCTTTACCATCGACTCTTAAATCCGTCTGTAAAGTAATCAATATGACTATCGCTTGCACTGCAAGCAAATGTGAGTTTAAAACGATTATCACAGGAGACAACAAAGTGCGCAGGTGGCAGCTACAATGGTAGGGTTGGGGATTTAATTTCTGAAAGAGTTAGATTTACCTGGTCATGTCTACTTGTCGTGAGATGTTGAACGAAATGCGCCCCTTTATGGGACAAGCTCGGAATTTGTGGAGGTTCGGAAGCTCTTCACTGACATGAACAACAAATTTCTTGCTGTTGAAACACAATTTCTCGGCCTGAAAATACTGAGCGAATCTCTGAGAAGAAAAATCCCAAACAATACCTTTCATTTTCCTAAAAATGGTATACCATCTACAATATTCACAACTCCCTCTGGTGCTTACTATGTGAATAACTCACTTAATTAGCAAACTCCGTCTTTACCACCAGTTCATTTAGCACCATGCATGCTGCTTTTAGTGAATCCGAATCCATGCACCCCTGTTCGGCGTCAACTGTATTGGGAAATGTATCGGATCAAGTCCATGCTGATCCGATTCCTACCATTCCTGCCTCTGCGTCAAGTGCAGCCTCAGCTGCCGATACTAGAAGAGACTCAAGCAATTGTGCTCCAAATAGTACTAATATTCCTAAGCATGGTGTAAAGCCCGGAACTGTGAAACACCCTGCAGTCCCGGACATTCGATTGAGTGGGTTCCTCAAAAAATTTATCTTTGACACTAGGCTTAATCCTAAAGCCACAGCCGAAAATGTCCGGATTTATCTTAGAGATAAGTTACAAGCTCCTAATGATTCTATCTCCGTATTTAAATTTAATTTCAAGCAAAAGCGCAATATTCCCTTGTAATATCTATCCTTCAGCGTCTTTATTCTGTATGGCACTTGGTCCTGCAATTTGGTCAATGAACACACTTGTGCACGAGTATGTCCAAAAGCAAAAGCCTCGTAATTCTAATTCAACTGCTTCAAAAGACTAAAAAAGTTAGACATATCTATCCTAGTAGTAGTTTACTCGAAAAACTGAGTAAGGTATACATTAACAGTCTTTCACTCCATGCAGATGTAATTGGTCTAACTAAAACATGGCTTAATTCTTTGGTTTCCAACCTAGAAATTCTTGTCAATAATTTCTTAACTTACAGGGTATAATTTTACAACTCACTTGAGTCCGAGGTCCTTGCAATTGACAATCCCCTTACAATTGAATTTATCGCGGTCAAAATTTCAAAAACAATATTAGTATTTACCTAACTTGCTCTTACAGTACTTCTAGATCCGACATATCTCTCTATTTTCTTCATCTCTTTGCTATACAAGCAGATTTCTCTGAAATCAATGACGAGGAATAATGGGCGACTTCAACATACCTAACGTGTCCGGAGTAACTTTACATGACACCAATCTCCCTATTTGCGGAGTCATCACGATTTCATTGATGGCTTTTAAAGAACCACACGGATAAGCTACTCGACCTTATATTTTTGAACAATGAGAGTCTCGCTAACATCTTTGTTATTGAACGTAGAGATAAATGCGAATCTGTCGGATCCAGTTGTATTTGTTTCCAGAGTCAAATGCTTTCGAATGGAAAATTATATTGGCCTTGGACGTGGAATCGAAGCACTGGTTGGCGAATTACTTAGCATTGCAGTTGCCAAAACGCTTGGGAGCACCATCAAGGAAGGCACCATTATATAAGGATTTGGAATAATTTTTGAGTGATAGGCTACGCCCGAGTAGCGCTTGTTATCACTGTGGCGGCGACCATATCCTGCGTCGTTGCGCAACCGTTCTGACTTTCGACTTCTACAAGAAGAAGGGTATTGTAACCAAGTTTGAGGGCAGCACCGGTCCGGCCTTCGAAGTTGCATTTTAGTACACCCGCAGTCATGGAGAACGTATCTCAGCAGGGCCTGCGGTCAAGGCCAAACCAGAACCCAGACGCATCTTACATATGCTATTCGGCAACTTCGACGAATGTTTCTGCTTGGAATGTGCTTTTCGTAACTACTCCTATCGAAACCCGGTCAACGGGCTAAAAGCAGTCATAAATACTCTTATTATTGATCAAGGATCTGAGGCAACCATAGTATCGGAACATGCCTACAATCTCTACACCTGAAACGGTCTGGCACCCGAGCATCTATTTTTGAGGTGGACTTAGCGGGCGGTCGTCGGTGCAAGTATAAAGTCAACTTCAAAATCGGTAGTAGTATAAACCAAACATTTTCTGTAGAGGTTGTTTCATGATATGTTCTCAATTCAGTTAGTTCTTGCCTACCGAGTTTTACTCCACAATAATGGGTCATATTCGAGGGGTCTCATTGGTAGATCTTATTCTAGGAGTAGACATGTTGGCGCAAATCATGTTTCCAGTCATCAGGATCGGACTTCCAGGCGAGCCCATAGCTCAGAATATGCATTTCGGAAGGATATTATCAGGGCGTATTGAAGGAATTACCAGTTGCGCTGTCAACGAGTGCTTTTGGAAACCTAGGCATTGCTGGAGCGTTTCTGTTAGGTGATTTTAGCAAGAACACATTTTTTAAGTTTATATCCTCATAGAATAGTATACGTTGCAATTAAAAATCGCAATTTCGGTTTTAAGAGTGCGGTCCTCTGAAATTCGCTAGCCCTGGAAGTCAGCTGTTCGTTTATGACAAACATTAACTTTTGGCTAAATAATATCACATTTTAAGGTAAGATTGCAAAAATATATAAGTATAAAAATAAGGAAAATAGAAAATATTATTGGAGGAATGTAAAATTTAATTATTTAATGCAATATTTGTTAAATGTGTTGTGTCATTGTTTATATAAGCTTTTGCAAAGTAAAAAAAATCTTTTTTTGCACGTTTTGGCTCTCTTTTGCAAAAAAAAAAAACTTTTTTACTAGAGAACATTGACCTTAGCTATGCAGAAATGCTTGAGTGTTGGCTGGCACATGGACGACCAATCGAAGGCCTTAACAATTTTGTGCTGCAGCAACGAAGTGGTTACTTAAAGCAAAATCCACTGGAGCCATTGAAAAAGAGTATAAAGAACATTGTTGCCTATTCTGGTATAAGAAAATGCTCCTGGATAGTTTCAAGGTAAAAGGGACAGAAAGAAAGATTTCTTGCATCACATTTTTAAGCGAAATTTCAGACATCAAATATAGTCTGATATAGTCCCCAAATAGTGGAGGACGGTTACGATTAAGCTATGATGAAGGGCGTTCTTGATTAACTAGCGTACGAATGTTCAAAAGAAAATGATAATGATGCCAATCTCCTTGCTCATGCAGCTGCTATCGCTGCCAAGAAAGCGCGTTTAAAGCCCTTGGAGGAAGCGCGCTTGAAGCTCGTGGAGGAAACAAAAAAAAAGCTGAGCTTGTATCCTTAACTCCAGTGGAAGCTTTCGATTATTTAATGGAGAATGAAATAGTAAAAATATATAAACCGGCGCCAAAGAGATATTTTAAAAAACCTAAAACTTAATGTAGATTTTTAAGCAATAGTTCCTATGGCAGCTTTATGATATAGACAATGAATATAACCCATTATAATATACCTAAAATATTTTGCTAGATTTTTGGTAATGATTTCATACGATGTGTCTACTAAAAATATTTAAGAGCGGTGGATTTATTATTCTCCTGGATCCATAGTTTTAGCTCAGCTTCACGGGTTTTTTTGCGGTTCTTTCACATCCTATGCAGCTAGACTTATTTAAGGCTTGAGAACGAGCGCAGAACGTGCTACGATTCGCTGTGGGCCACAAAATCAAAGGTTACCCTACGAAACTCGTAATCATACCTAGAACTGAGCTGAGTGGTGCAGTACAGGCCGTCAAGTTGGGGAAATGGCTCACAACGCCTAAGTGGGTAATGACCTTTCCATCCAGACATTCTATTGGACCAGTGCTACCATTCTTCGGCATTGCCTACACGGCGACGTAAATAGATGGAATACTTCAGTCGTCAACAGAGTCTCCTTCATTTTGGATCATTCTTGTCCATCACAATGGAGACATGAAAGACAGTGATTTCCGATCGTTCGTAGGGCAGCAAAGTTCGTAAATATTACAAAATGCTCATATCTTAAAGTAGATTAACACACGTTGAAAATTGGCGAAGGTATAGTTTTTTTCAATACATTTCCCTATTGTTCGTGTGCCAGCTATATGATATAGTCGACCGGTTTTCAAAAAATTAAACCAGAAATTTTGAAATAACATTAAAAGCTTATAAGCTAAAGTAGATGAAGGTATGTTGAAAAACAGAGGAGTTTCAATTTTTTTCCTGCAAATTTTCGGATTGTTCCTATGGCAGCTATATGATATCATAATTTGACCAATTTCACTCTTTCCGACTTATATATAGGTGAGAACATATGGAAGACTATCTGCTTAGTTTAACTCAAATAGTTTCATAATTGAAAGACTAGTTTGCGTATCATGAGACAGAAGGACGGACAGACGGCTGGACCGAATTGGATGTTGATGCTGATCAGGAATATACAAGCTTAAGGTGTCGGAGATGGCTAGTTGCAAACTTCTGACTTAAATTATAATAGCCTGTAAGGGTATAAAAAAGGAAATCCGCCGTAAAATTATTTTCCTTTTCCGCCCTACTTACCTTATCTTTTTCAAGTGTAACGCCACTTATAAACTGTTTCAAGCATAGATACGCAGTTTCTTGAAGCTCTGTTTTATCATTTTCCATAACTTTAAAAAGTATATTTATGATCTTTTCCTTATATCCGATATCGCTGATATAGTGACAAGCGGCTAAGGCTCTCAACGCACTAGTCCTCAGGGGTATAAGATTCGTTACGTTTTTGTAACAGTCCAACTTGGCCAATGTGGTATCTTCTGCCTCACTTAATGTGAGTAATTCGTGGAAAAATAGTTTGTGGTATGTATTCGTCAAATCTAAAAAATCATAAACATTTATTAATTATAAATTTGCTATTACTCAAATTCAGCTGCATTCGAGAGCTCAAGTAACTATAATGATACCAAACAATGATACCTGTTTGGAACATCGAGTTGTTAGACAATACAGTTTCTATGTATGTTAAACTTCTGCAACGACAATGGAAGTTGCTAAGTTGAAAGTTTCCTGCCATCATGCTTTCATAAATGCCTTACTTGGATTTTTAATCTGTTTTAGTATAATTAACAAGAAAAGAAGTTTACTTTAACACGCCGTAGTTTGTATACCCCTGCAGATTGCAATGGAATCAATTAAAATTTACCTCTATCTATTCAGTCGCGACAATAGTTACAACAATAATAATAATAATAATACATAGTTTGTAATTCGACACTCGCAGCAGTATTATATGTGGCCACAATAAAGTATAAATTTCCAGGTCTAGCGTATGTGCATATTCTGCTGTCGCGATGATGTGGAATGGGAGTAATAGTCACAATTCTGCATATTCAATATAGCAACCCACAGTTTAAAACAACTTAAAGCTGTGCGCAAAGGAATTGCCTCTTGAGGACACATTGAACGAACGGGCTTCTTATCACTCGCCTCAGCGCAGCGAGTTATAAAACGCTTTGGCACCATCACCAAAATAAACATAGAAGAGACATCGAACCCAGTTAAAGAATTTACAAAGAAGGTAGCCGATGCCCAACTAGGCGCATTAGACGGATTCAAAATGGGAGAATCAAGTCAGCTCTGTACAGCATCATCAAGTAGCGGCCTATGTGGCACTTGCAATATGAATTATACTGATCATTACATTTGGTATAAGAAAACAACGTATCAATTGGAAACCACCACAACGAAGCTTCAAGCACCGGACAATAAGTGAGCAGCCAGCAATAGAATCTGCCCCACGGAGTTTTACGTTCAATATCAGCAACAGTTGAACACCCATTCAACGGCCGGGAGAATGTTCAGTAGCGACAATAATAATAATACACATTGTTTTTATTCGTCAGTCGCAGCAATATATTATGGGGCCACAATCTTATATATAAAAATGAATCGCAAATTGTTTGTAAGCGCATAACTCAACAACGCCTGGACCAATTTGGCCAAATATTTTTTTGAAATGTCCGTTGAAGTTCAAGGATGGTTTTTACGGCGAGAAAAATTATAATTATTGCTGGAAAAACCCTTAAAATAGCCCTTTTCTTTTTCCCATTTACTTCAGTGAGAGAGAGGGGAAAGATATAGACTTTTTTTTACAATCAAAATATCTGTCTATCTCCCTCTCTATCACAGAGTTAAATGGAAACAAAATCAAGAACACCCGTTCTTGGCTCGGTTTGTGTGTGTGCGTTGGAGCACAGAATACATAGTTGGAGGAGTTTAATGTCGCGTTCCGAAACTCGCGTTTCTTTTGTATTAGTTTCGGCACGCGAGGTAAAATTCATCAGTTTCCTCGCTCAACTTTCGCGGATGAGATTAATGCATGTTTAAAAAAATCCTTCTTATGGCAAAGTGTTGAAACACTTCGATTGGCCATAAACATGCGGGTACTGTTGCAAAATGATCCATCAGCACAAATATTTTTCGAGCAATTACTAGATATTGGGAACGGTGTAAATAGAACTGCAACCAAATACTAGAGGTGGAGAACTATCGATGGCACTATCGACACTATCGTGGTTGGCCACTATCGACTCGCCATCGATCGCAGCCCTGCACTATCGATAGTTTTCCACAAAGCTTTACACATCACAATCACTAGTCACAAATTTTATTGAATGCAAAAATAATAAACTAATAGCGGTAAAAAGTTTCTAACAATTGTAGAATAAGCTTAAGTAAGTTCTATATTATCTATTTAATCTTTATTTTTTTCCAAAATAGCTTAACTGTTTTGTGTTTTTTAATGTTTTTTTTAAGTTGTATAACGACAATAAGCTACGAATGAAAATTTTTTTTAGGTTTCCCCCATATAATAAAGTTTTGTTAAAATTTCATTTTATTTATTCATTTTTTTTTTTTTTTTCATTTAAAAGTTAAAGCATCACTCCATCGATAGCACTATCGACACTATCGATGGTTTGAGAAAAACAATCGCTCGCTATCGATGGCGCCGACTATCGATAGTTCTCCACCTCTACCAAATACTCAATGCATCAAACTGCCAGAAAATTGTTGTACTGTTCAAGATAAAAATGAATTGATTCAGAGTATTTTTCCGGATATACAGAGTAATTACTTAAATCATAACTGGCTCAGTCATCGGGCGATTTTGGCAGCCAAAAATGTGGATGTTGACGAAATTAACTTCCAGATACAACAGTTGTTACCAGGCGATCTAATGTCTTTTAAGTCAATTGATACTGTTGTTGATGAAAATGAAAGTGTAAATTTTCTAACTGAATTTTTGAATTCATTAGATATACCTGGAATGCCACCCCACAATCTTCAGTTAAAGATTGGTTCCCCGATTATTCTCCTACGTAATTTGAATCCACCTCAATTTTGCAACGGTACACGTTTGATCATCAAAAAGATCACCGGAAATATTCTTAAAGCAACCATTTTAACTGGGAAGTTTAAAGGAAATGTGGTCCTGTTGATACCATACCTTTTAAACGGCTACAGTTTCTAATTCGTTTAGCTTTTGCCATGACAATAAATAAATTTCAAGGCCAAACAATGTCCATTTGTGATTTGGATTTGGAAAATCCATGTCTTTCTCATGGGCAACTATATGTTGCATGTTCACGCGTTGGGAAATCGTCATATCTATTTATGTTAGCTAAAGACAGGTTAACCAAAAATAGTGTGCACCGATTAGTGCTAAATTAAATTGAATTTGAAAGAACTTATACTTTAAAATAATAAATATTACTGTTCAAGGTTTAATATGTTATTTACTGACAACTTTGTAATATGCTTATTGTTTTCTCATTGTTTCCTACAAATAATAAACATGACAAAACAGAGTTTGCCGGGTCAACTATAATTACTTCGGGCCCAGCAAAGCGGGTCGGGTCTGCTAGTAAAATATAAATTACTAAATCAAGCACATGTGAAAGTGGAATGGGGTAAATCTCATTTCTGATTATTCAATAGCAATCAGCAACCTATACTACTCTTTCACACTGAATTCTTTAAAAATAAGCATATTTGTTAACCACTTTTAGCTATAAATACCGTTACATTTTTACCAACAAAGTCAGTAATCGTTTTCAACTCAAAAGGCATTTTACTCTCCATCCACCTCAACCCAGTGCACCTATTTTAAGTGCTAGTTGCGACGAATAAAAGGCAATTAGTTTATGTATTATTCTGCCAGGCATCTAAGCCTTCGTAAACATTTACATTTTGGTGACCCCGACAGGAAAAGTTCCCTAACTCTTAGGAACATTCTTGGACATAAAAAGTTCCGTAACTCTTATGAACCTTCCTGGAAACTTAAAGTTGTCAAACAAAATGACACTTTGAAGAAAATCCTTCTACTAGAACTCAGATTCTAGTAAATCCCCCAAGCCTACTGAACACTTGTCAATACTTTCGACCACAAACGGTTGCGAATAGGAGCGTATTCAGCTAGTTATCGAATAAAACACTGACTACCAAAGAGGAGCAAGCAGTCACAGAGGCGTTAAACTTGCAGGAACAGATTAGTCAAAAGATCTCAAGGACCATCCGCAATTTAGGAAAAGATTCAGCGGAAAGAAAGAGTAATCCAACCTACTTGGTTGGATTGACTTTCGTGAATCATACGACAAGTTCAGAAACATAACCGACGTAACGGCTCAAGGAACGATCCATGCCCAGAAGAACACAGACGCTGCCAGCATACAGCAGCCTGTGAGCAAGCTCATATGGGCATGTCGCCGACAAAAAGCGATAGCTGATTCGATCAATCGGGCTCTGAAAGAATTTTTAGAGACCGGAAAGACCGTAACCAGTGATTTGATAAAATCACTATGGTCACAATCCCAAAAAATCCACTTCTCAGTTCATGAAGAATACGAGGACCCGGTTCCGACTGGAAAAGGACATTTAATCAGCGTTAGGAGCAAGATCAAACGCATCAAGCAATGAAGATGTGAACTTGCCAGAGTTAGCATCCCAAAGTTCGATGGTGATCTACTCAAATGGACACAATTTTTTGATCTATTCAAATGCATGGTCCATGACACTAACATGCCGACAGTACGGAAAATGTATTCCAAAACCACCGTAACTGGAGGGTCAGAAAGGTTGATAAGACATATCGATCTCAAGGAAAAAATTACGAAAGCGCATGGGGTATATTAGTTGACGCGTACAACAATCCCCGACATGTTGCCGACACAATTCCTAAACATCTCCTGCAACACCACACAAACAGTGACAATCCAAAGTCATAGGAGTTGTATATAACCACTATCAAGTCTCTAGCATCATTAAACGGACTAGGCATCGATGTCTCTAGTTGGGATTGTTTTTATTAAGCAAAAATTGGTTTAGCTAACAGAGCCTTGTACAAACAGTCGTTAGATGGATCAAGGTAACTACAAGGTCTCGACACGATTCTCAGTTTTCTTGACCAACGAATTCGAGTTCTGAAAACAGGAAAATGTGTTCAACAATCAAGAAAGGAACAGGAACTGGAAAGTTACCCAACTGTCCATTCTGCAAACGGACTCATTGGCTATACAAATGTGATGAAAACAAACAAACAAAACAATACCCGAATTGTAAAGTAATGTTTATAATGTTTATAATCGCAGGGGACCGGAATGCTAACCACAGTCTTTGGGAGTCTCGCAACTCAACAACCCGCGGAAGAGCACAAGAAGACTGTGTTCTAAGTTCAAATGTTCATGAGTTCAATGAGTGTCTGTCCATCTCAAAAAGGCTAGAGATATTAAATTAAGAGTTGCTGCCCTTAAAACTTGCCATAAGCCTCGCATCCTGCCTTAAAATGCGAGTGATCCTCGCTTCCAAGCCGCAGTTGACCGGCTTGTCAACCTCAATTTGATATAAAACTCTCCTGACAAAATTAACGAAGCTGTCGAGAAGTTTGCCCAAACCATACACATGCCTGCCGAATCCTCGACTTGCGGACAAGTCGCAGCCCCATCCAACTCACCACAGGCACTTTTAAAATCTGAGGTTATGGTCTTGGTAGGGTTGAAAAGATCCCTACTTCGCAGATATATGAAATCTCAAGATCCCGTTAACAAAAGAGCATATAGACGTGCTGAAGACGACCTCAAAAAGTTCCCGCAGAAAACCAAGTGCGACTATTTCGATGAGATGCTGCTCAACGCAGAACCCACCAAAGCCTATGTATTTAACCTATGGAAATCTACTCGGAACATCCCGAAAAATGCCTATAAGGAAAGCAGACAACACATGGTGTGCAGGTCTGAATTAGAGATTTCTTCAGCATTCGCGGACGAGCTAGAGAATCGCTTCCAGCCATTTGACCTCGCGAGTCCCGAGGAAAACTCTGGCCTTCCTAAATGCTCCTTCCCCAGATCCGCTTCCGATACAACATGTGAGCCCAGAGAAAGTTTCTCAGCATTCCCGAAAGCTGCATAACAGTAAAGCGCCGGGTTTTGATGGTGTTGACAGCAGAATTGCCAAAGCTTTGCCTGGCAAGGGAATCCTGTTCCTAGTTTTCATTTTTAATTCCATGCTGCGTATCCGCCACTTCCCCTCCCAATGGAAGTGTGCTGTGATATCAATGATATTAATGATGATCAATACCTAAGCCAGGAAAACCAGAGAACCTTGTCGAATCATACAGACCGATAAGCTTGCTACCCACATTCTGTAAAATATTCGAGAGAATAGAATCATGAGAGTAAGAAATGTGCAGCACGGCATCCACGACCACCAGTTTGGTTTCAGACGTCATCATGGTGTGAAGTAGTTCTTAGGCTGGGGTGAAGCTCAGTCACGCCAGGATCTCTTTACAGAAAATTTTTAAAGATAGGACAATGGTCTTCGATGAACGGTGGGCTGACGTGAGATGGAGGTTCTCAGCCACCGGGTTACTTCATTTTTTTATACATTTTTGGATTTTTATTATTCATTAATTTTTTCCCAGTGTATTTCTTTCCTCTTTGTTGTTTGTTTGTATATTGTTGTTATAAGTTTTCATATTCAATTCGAGAGGTTTGGTTACGAATGGGCTTGGGCAAAGTTTGAAGATAGGGTTACATTCTTAACTGCTCTACTCTATGGCGATACCACTCACCCGTCTCACGCCGCGCACACACACACAAGCACCCGCCTGTTGGTTGCGTGCTCCGCCGCTGGTCCTGGGCCGGCACAAATCCCTCGCTGCTCCCTCCGGCTGGTCTGCGTCAGCCGTCACTCGACATCTCACAAATGTTCTCCACTTGGAGTGGCACTCGCCAGCTCCGTGTTCTGCACAAAATCACGTCCGTCTCACTCCACGTTCTTTTCACTAATCTCCTCAATTTTTGCTCTGCCACGTTCTCGTGGCTTCGCATAGAAACTTCTTGAAGTTTCTTGGATCTCGTTCCCTCTCGCTCTTTCCTTAGGGCGCGTGCCAATTTTCGGGGGTTGATTGTATGGCGTGATCGCGTCCTTTCTCGCTCACTCCTACATACTCTTTCAGTCATGTGACCGCTGCTCGTAGTGAGTTTCGTTGTTAGGCTTGTGTGTGTGAGTCCGTGTGCGTCCAGCTTTTCAAGTTAGCGTTAGTAGTTTGCGGTGGCTTAGCTTAACTATCGTATATGGCTTGGCAAAGCCTTAAATCTACTTAAACTAATTTTAATATCTAGAATCTGCTTATTATTTAAGTTTTGGGCTAAATCATTATTATTATTTACAAAGGATTATTATTAAGGTATTACTTTATATTATATTTACACAATATTATTATTATGCTATTTATTATTATTATTATATTTATTTGTGAGGAGCCGGCAGGTTCCCCACAATGGGACCCCGGAGCAGATACATCGAGTTGTACAACACTTTTTGAATGCTTTTGAAAAAAATCTGTTTTGTTCTGCTATTTTTCTCGACATCATGGAAGCATTTGACCGCGTGTGGCATGATTGCCAGCTTTATAAGCTGAAGTCAATGCTCCCGACCGGCCAATTTCTTTTGCTGAAATCGAACCTGCAGAATAGAAGATTTATGGTCGAGGTGAAATGGAAAAGGTCAAGCATCAGATCTGTTCGTGCTGGCGTTCCCCTTGGTAGCGTGCTTGACACTCTGTAAACCGCAGCCATGGCCTAATGATCCGGGTACTCTACTGGCCACTTACGCTAACGACACGGCCTTCCTCGTAAGCTCCTCCAGTCGAGTTGAAGCATCGAGGATCACCCAGAAATTTTTGCTCTCGTAGAAACAATTTGCAAGACGACACAATTCTACAAACACTCCAGACGAAGTACTTGGGATTGATTCTGGACAAGCGGCTCACCTGGAAGCAGCACACTTCAAAGATAGCAGCCATATGCCCCGTGGTAAATTCAAGAAGCTGAACTGGTTGCTGAAGCCAACTAGTAAGCTCAGTCTTGACAACAAGCTTCTCCTGTTCCTGTACTGCATCCAAATATAGGGCATTGCGCCTGACACCAATGTGATGAAGGTGCAACGTGTACAAAATCGAGCGCCGCGCCTGATTGCAAGCGCTTTTTGGTATGGGAGAAATGACGCCCTTGGAAGCGACCTACGCATTCCTTCGGTCAGAGAACAAATCAACCGACACTCAAACCGATACAATGAACGCCTCGCAGCCCATGTAAACGAATTAGCAGCATCTTTGGCCAACCTGACGACCACAAGGCGACTCAAGCGAAGGCATCCCGGCGACCTTTGGACACTATGGGAAATTTGACCACTTTTTTTTGGCAAAAATTAAGAACTCAAGAACGGATCAAGATATTCGACTTCTGTTTTCGGAATCGGGCTAAGTTGACCAATATCTATTAACCATAAAAAAATAGTGGGCGTGGCACCGCTTCTTAGAGTACTAATTAACAACTAAAAACAAGTTCTGTTACAGTATCAGAATATATTTATGGGAAAATAGTGGGCGTGGCACACCTTTAATAAGGTATTAAGACGGAAAGTAATATAAAACCCATCTAAAGCATTTGGCGGCCCTATAACTAACCTACAAACCTATAACTTTCCTACAAACCTCTAAGAAAAAGTCCTGCTCTTTGTTTTCCAACTAAAAATTGTATTCAAATTCTAAGTCCAAGACATTAATCTCCTTATCCTCACCCGCCGTACTGTTATCGAAATTTAACGAGCATTTTAATAGGTCCAAAACCTCTAAAGGAAGACGCATTCTTTTCTTTCGCTGAGTTCTTCTATTCAAATTTACTGATGAAATGATCGGATCAGAAGTATCTGTGGCTCGGTGAAACACGTCTGTTAGATTTTCCACCCTACCATATTTCCTGGCGTGATGTAAACGATCTAATTTATAAAACTTATTGCGAGACTCCGCTTCTTCTTCGTCGAAGTATCCAATAGGAAGCACGGTGTTTTCGATTGTATCAATTCCGTGATTATTGAAATTGATGACAGTTTTAGAATCCAGCCAAACTGCATGCTTCCAGCGCAACTGACTTAAACTAGCAAAGGAGCTCTTCCACATTTGGGTCAAGCGGTAGCAAAATTTTGTACTTGCTTGGTCTACAATATTGCTGTACTGTTCAAAATCCACTCCTGATATGGCATCTTTTATAAAACTAAACACAGCATTCTCCCTTGCGACTTTTCCCTTTGCTTCGTGTCACTTTCCAAACAAATCTTCATTTGAAAAATTGAGGTTATGTCCTATAACTTGAAATTTCCCACAAAATCGTAAAAAGTGATATTTTTAAGTACATTTATTTGAACAAGTATTTAATAATCTACTATAGCAATACAACTCGTGGATGGACTCTTCTGGACTCACTTTAAAACCTTAATGGAACATGAGACTTCATCCAAAATATAAATTTGCATAGCTACTTACATTTTTGCTCTATTAAGGGGACAACACGATCTTTTTTTTACGAATGACGTACACAAACACATAATACAAACCACACAGTTTGGAATTCATTTCAAAAATTGTAGTAATATTGTTTAGTTTTTCACTTTCGACCTCTTAAAGTTTGCAGAGAAAACTTAATATTTCAGGCGCCTGTGCTTAGCAAATGCAACAGCTGTGTTTATCAGCCCTCTATAAGAATTTCTGTTATGCAACACTAAAGATTGGTCTATTGTGAACGCAATACAATAAAACTTTTTTGAATTTTCCGACTTTCAGAAAATGGATTTTGGCCAAAAAAAAGTGGTCCGATTCCCCATAGTGCAAGGTGTCGACACACTTCGCGGGTCCTTTAAATTGTAATCTTCTATTTGTTTTCACATGTCATAAAAATTGTTATTTCATTTACTGTTAAGCTTTTCATGACGCTTATGTCTAATTGTAAACAATGTTTTTTAGCCAATAAGTTAGTTGATCAACGTATTTAAAACTGTTTGTTAAACTAAAAGAAAAAACAAGAAAGGAAGCTAACTTCGGCACGCCGAAGTTGGTATACCCATGCAGATTTCAATTGTA
Organism: Drosophila punjabiensis; assembly: GCA_008042585.1. Taxonomy (NCBI): domain Eukaryota; kingdom Metazoa; phylum Arthropoda; class Insecta; order Diptera; family Drosophilidae; genus Drosophila; species Drosophila punjabiensis. The sequence continues at coordinate 4,007 of VNJR01002524.1, read as the reverse complement.
TCTATATAATATAGTATGAACTTCATATTCATACAATTTTTACAGTTTTACATTTTTTTAAATTTTTACATGTAAAGTAAATTAAATTTTTCTTCACATTTACCGATCGTTTGAGTGGCACCTATATGATATAGTCGTCCGATTCTTATGAAATTTACAACAAAATGCTGAAAAAATATGAAGTAAATGAAGTAGAAGAAATTATGTTGAAAACTGACAAAGTTATAACTTTTTTTTTTCTAAAAATTTCCCGACCATTCCTATGACAGCTATATGATATAGTAGTCCGATTTTTATAAAATAAAAACCGAAAATCTAGAATATTATATATAACTTACAACCGAGAGTTGATCAAGATATGTTAAAAACAGTGAAGTTATATTTTTTTTTCAACAAATTTACGGATCGTGTGTATGGCAGCTATATGATATAGTTGATCGATCCGGCTCGTTCCGACATATATACGAGTGAGAGTATATAGAATACTACATACAAAGTTTCATTAAGAGGGACTAGTTTGCGTAGAAACGGACAGACAGACAGACAGAACGACAGACAGACGGACAGACGGACATGGCTAGACGACTCGGCTGTTGATGCTGATCAAGAATATATTTACTTTATAGGGACGGAGATGACTTCTTCACTGCGTTGCAAACTTCTGACTGAAATTGAATACCCTACAAGGGTATAAAAAAAAACTACATAAGGTGCAGCAACCGAGCCACAATCACCTTCTATAGAGTCAGCAAGTAACAAAAGTTGCAGTCCACAGTCAAGATGTCAGTCAGGTGGCCACCATCAGAGCTCTGCTTGAGTCAGGATTACAAAAAACTTCATCTCTGAACGAATAGTTTCAATGATATCACTAAAACTCTACAGTACTTCATTACGTATCGGAGCTGAGCATTACTGTTCATTACTGCTACCAAACCAGATGATTTTCAGGCCAGGTGGCCCAATCCTTCAAAATACAAAACTAGGTTGGAATGTCGCCGGAAGAGTTGCTGCAGAACACAACCAGGCAGCAATTTGTGCAGCTGCAACTACAGATGAACAAATCGACACGCTATTGGAACGATTTTAGACTCTAAAGAACCTAGAAACCGAAGAGAAACCTCAATCAATAATAGAAGCTCATTGCGAAAAGCACTTCTTAGGAAATCTCCAAGTCGCAGCAGATGGAAGGTTCATTGTGATACTCCCCTTTTTAGGACAATCATCAGCCCTGGGGGCATCGCAGAAAATAGCAATAGAGCGCAGAACGTCACCTGAATTCCGGAAAGGGTACGTAGATTTTATGGAGGAGTTTGAAAGACTGACACATGAAAGAAGTGCATCCCAAAAACATATTTATGGATTATAATTTTATCCCACACAACCATACCACACCACTACAAAACTACGGGTAGTATTTGGGGCTTCTTGTAAGATCAGCCCCACTCCAAGCTACAAAATGCTGGAATTACTTGGTCAAGAAGACCAAAAAACATTTACCGCTTGGACTATCCGTACTCAAGCATGACTTTTACGACGGCGACTGCCTCACAGGAGCAGATAGTAAAAGCAGTTCAAATTCAACAAGAACTTAACAAAATACTGCTGCCAACTGGATTCAAGCTCCGAAAGTCGTGCTATTTACCCCCGTTGTGGTAAAGGCCAAGATATTTATGCAAACTGTATGGGAATTCAAGATGACCTGGGACGACGAGCTTCCTCCACTTGTCTGTCCAGCTACTGTGCTGAAAATCCAGAGTAGCACCAACAGCAAAAGGAGACATTACCTCGCCGAGAATTATGCACCTCAGTCTTGGGAGCAGAGCTAAATCACAAGGTGCGGAGGGACTTACGTATACTTATGGTCACATTCAACTATTGTTCTATCCTGAATAAAAGCATCAGATAGCAAAAATTCAAGCTGTTTCAGACCAATCATAGTGGCGTCACGTGTCATCGGCTAACAGTCCAGCAGATGTGATATCAAGAGAAATTGCAGCCAGCATATTAGCAGAATACAATCTCTAGCTACATGGACCGTTATTTCTACATGGCTCTCGTGAAAAGTCGTCTAAGGTACCAACCATCGCCCCAGCGATCTGGAACGCAAGTCTAAACAAGTAAGCCTGCCAACTTGTCAAGATGAGCTTGGCAGCGTACTCTACAACTGCAATCACAGCAACTCCTTCAATAATCTACAACGTATTGTATCTTATATGATGCGTTTCTGCAACAAGAAAAACAGATCACCCAGAAGCATACTGTGTGTCGATGAGTTAAAGCATGCAAGGACCAACATCCTGGGGCCCATTCAGCAAATTGATTTCAGTAGTGAGTACAAGCAACTTCGAATCAACATGACGGTGGAAAATAAGAGCCCGATCGTTTCCCGGCAGTAAATTTGGAGTTAGTAAATACCAACAATCAGTTCAAGGCCTTAGATGAAGCTATCTTCACTGACAAGGCTCAAGCTCAAATTATAAATCATTGCAATTAAAAGCTAGTTGGATTTAAGTTCATACCACTCATCTGGCAGCCTTTGGGGAGCTGCGGTAAAGTCAGCGGAGCGGCTGCTGGTATCAGTCGCAGCCACAACTTAATTAACATTTGGGGAGCTCAACACCGTGATGAACCGTCAATCGTGGAAGTCCAAGCTATCCTCAATTCTCGACCCCTGACACCGATGTCATCTTACCCAACGAATATATCAGCTATGACTCCTGGTAATTTTTTTATTTGTGAACCCTTGACCGCTTCTCCCAAAAGCAAATCTAGCCTCACCCGGGCAAAGGATGGTAAAGAGATGGGAATTAGGGTCCAGACTAAAGCAAATGTTCTGGGATCAGGAGCTCCAAATATGCTATAAGTGGAAAACCATGTCACAAAACATATGAAGGAAGGACTGGTACTAGTCAAGGAAAACAGCGTGCAAGTGATGAGCTGACCAATTAGAGGAATAGTGAAGACATATCCCGATAAGGACAACCATGTCCGAGTAGTAGATGCGAAGACTGCAACTGGGATCTTTAAACGCCAGTAACTCGTCTTGCTACATTGTTAAAAAAAGAAGTAGTCATCAAACGTCCTCATATTTCCATCGAGGACAAAACACCGACTGAAGAGGGAGGTGTCACTTCCGATCCTTTTAACGTTGCTGGCAATGTTACTCATATTGCCCCTAGCAAGGGAGTAAGTAACAAGTGTCTGACATTTCACAAATCAACCAGGAATATTCTATGAATGACGATTTCAGAATGGAATATCATCGTTTACTACGACTGGCAGCCATATTGGAGTGATATGAAAATATTGGCTGCCGGGATAGCTGAACTCAAACACAAGTGTTCAGAATTATAAAACTTTAATGCCTGTATCTCTATATACAGTCGTGGAAAAAATAATAGAAACAAACTTTTTGCTTCAGTTAGTTTCATTTATTTCATAAGACGGGTATCCGATAATAAATGAATTATTTTTTTGGTAACATATATTTAAGTATATGTTATAATAATCAACACAAATATTTTATAGATTTGTTTAACAATTTTAAAAAATTAATTATATTTGTTTCCCTTGGAAAAAATAATAGAAACAAACTTTTTGCTTCAGTTAGTTTCATTTATTTCATAAGACGGGTATCCGATAATAAATGAATTATTTTTTTGGTAACATATATTTAAGTATATGTTATAATAATCAACACAAATATTTTATAGATTTGTTTAACAATTTTAAAAAATTAATTATATTTGTTTCCCTTGGAAAAAATAATAGAAACAAAACGCTAAAATTCACTTCACGCCTTTTTTTTTAATTTTATAGCTTGTTTATCCATATTTAGTGGTACAGCCTTTAGCTTTGATAACAGCAGAGCACCGACGAAGCATGGAAGCAACCAGATTGGCGAAAATTGAGGGATTAATGGCATACCACTCTGATTGCACTTTCTCCCACAATTCTTTCTTAATTCTGGGCTTAAAGCCGCCAATTCTTTTTTTTAGTATGCCCCA
>VNJR01002523.1:0-15174 GCA_008042585.1 Drosophila punjabiensis | reverse complement strand
TAATCTTTTAGAAATCTAAAGGGATTTAAGGTCTTACCCTAGAGCCTTCATTGTGACTCAGGGTCACCAGTAAAGGCCGCATGTGGTTGCTGTAGTCCAAGTCGCTGCAACAGTTGGTGTCCAGCTCGTTGTACCGTTCCAGGCACAGTGCCGATTGGTGTTGAAGTTCCTCCATCCACTGGGGCACTTCATCCAGCTTCTTGACCAGCTTTTTGGTACACCGCTCGACCTCCTGGATGCGCTCAGCCAGGGAAGCCAGCTCCTTGGTGGTCTCCGCCAGGCGATTTCTCACCACTTCGATCTGCTGAAAGGATAGTGAGGTCTCCTGCTGGATCTCACTTAAGTGGGCGTTTTCCGAATTAGCTAACTTCTCGAATTCCTCTTGCACTGGATCAACGGGGGTAGGTGGCGAACGAATTATCATACTTTTCATTTGCAAAATCCGTTGCTTCATCATTTCCAGCTCATCATAGGCCTCATTTAAGTCCAATTCTTCGCCTTCTGCAATGGTGCTGCTGAGCTGATCCTCTGTTAGATCAATGCTGCTTTCTTCCTGTGGGAGCCCTGGCGCCTTGCAGAACATCTTGTTATTTTATTTATTTCTTTAAATATTTGTTGTGTAAATTGTAATGTGTGAATTTGCGGTTTAATTTTTAATTATGGGAGTGTGTTAAATGTGTCTGTAAGGTGTTAGGGTATATGTGTGTAAGTAAAGGGATATTCCCGGAGATTTATATTAATAAAACTGACAAAAAAAAACAATGCATGCTTGGTAATCAGAATTTAAACAAAAAGCAAGGCAAAGAAATCCATATTTAAAGACATTTAATGATATACCGATGTTAGACTAGGTGGCAGCCTTGAAGGATATGTCGATGTTAGACTAGGTGGCAACCTTGATTAATAAACCGATGTAAGATTATGTGGCAATCTTAAAAAAAAATGTGGATGCTAGACTAAGTGGCAACATGGATAAAAAAAAATTAAGGCACATTAACTTTGAAAGTACATTCTTTTAAGCAAAGAATTATTTTCTAAAATAATAACTGTACCATGCGCCCTAAAGTAGACAATGATTTCTGACAAGAAAGCTCAAAGATCACTGCTACCCACACCGAAAAGGGTATTCTTGAAAAAAGGGCGACACAAACTTATCCACATTGCCAGGACGACGAGGACGACGACGACAAGAACGCGAATTTCCCCCGCTTCTCCCTTCGGCTTTTCATATCCTGTGCGTGCGGGTGCGTCCGCGAGAGTGTGTGTATGTGAGTCGACACAGCAATTTGTACAAGTCAAACCCGTTGGCGCCAAAAGTCTACGGTGCTGCCAATGGCAAAAGGAAAAACCCGAAAACGAAAGATGAAAATCGGCTTAAAAAAGTGCCCAGCAGTATGCCAAAGGTGCTCTCGCCACCTCCACACTCCTCCACACAAAAGTTTGTGGCATGTTGACCACTTTGTCGTCGGCCTTTGGCTAGTTTTTTTATATCGTGTAATAGGTTTTTGAGGGTATATTTGTGTTACTGGGAAGTCAGTTTATGAAATGGGTTAATTTTTTAATTAAATTAAAATATAAATAGGTTATTACTGACAAGATGTAGTTTTTTCTAAAAATATACCTAGTTTTTGAATAGTTTGTAAAGCATACCTAGAAATTTAACAACACTTGCAAATAATAAAAAAATTTAAATGATATTTTTGCAAATTGATAAATTAATTATGCTTAATTTTTTTTAGTTTATTAACCGAATTAAAAAAGTAAGGTATAGTTTGATTATTCTGGAAATAAAAAATTATATTCTCATCCATCCAACAATGTGTGATCTTATCAAAATATAAAGAGATCGGAATAGCGAGATCTCATGATCTATTGGACCGAATGATCTGAATATTAGGATGGAAGTTACTTAAAGCTTTATTAAGTGAAATCTCTTGCTATTAATTTTAAAGCTAACTTGTAAGGCATGAATAGCGATTGAAAAACAAGGAAGTAAGATCTTATTAAAATCGTATTTTGTTTCAATTACGAAAGTCAACTTTTCTTAGCTAAAAATGTAAGATAAAGATATATGTAGTAAATACTTAATTTATAAATATTCTATTAATATACAAAGTATCCCATAGTCGTAACCCCCTCAACTAGCCTTGTTTTGCTCCTTTCCGTGCGATTTCCGCTTCAGTGTCGATGCAATTTGTATTAGGAAAGTTTTTCGCCAATTCGCAAGTGGAGTGAAGGGGGGGCCATGGAGTTGCGAAAGAATTTCCACAGTGCGCAAAGTATCCCGATGGCAATAAATTCTTAGTAACGAACATTTTTAGCATCTCTGATTTATGCTCAATTAGCACTGACTGGCAAGTGCCCCCGGTATTCCAGATACTACAAACTACTAAGATATGTATATCCATAAACCTGACAGCGCCCTCGCACGACATCCATCCAAAGCAGGCTTCTGGGGTTCCCTTAGCTTGGTTTGACTTTTACGGGTCTCCCCGTTCCCGTTCCCATTCCCCTCCGTTTTTGGAGGTCGTAAAACCATTTAAGTTGCTGCCGCCGACGCCTTTCGAAGATTTTATGCTCGGTTAACCCGCGATATATGTATGTAAAGTATAGTGGTGAGGCGGGGCCAGAAAGGATCGTAAAACTATACACGCGCCTCCCTCCGTCATAAATGCGTCAAAGTCAATATCTTTTATCCTTTTCGGTCCTGGGCTATATGCTCCTTGCAATATTTTTTTTATGACTTAATACGATTTTTACAAAGTTAAGCCGACCAAACGGAAACTTTTTGAGTTTTGCCGCTCGTAAAAATTAATTTAAATTGATTTCTCTAATGAGTCGTGGTTCAAGGAACCCTTCTAAAGCAGGGTTTTGGATTTTTTAAGTGGTTTTTGGGTGCTAAATGGAGTTTTAAAAAGACTTTTAAAATAATGTAAAATATCTCAATTCAAATTCGAGTAAATAGTTTGCTGAAACTGTAAAAATTAATACAAAAACCTTCTTCCCATTCGTCTTAATATTTTTCTGCAAATCACTTGTCATAATTATTTGCATTCTTCACGTTTCCAGAGACTCTTTCATTTCATACTGGATCTTAAATGGCCTTTTTTGGCACCTAATTTATTCATTATCTAACCATAAATTATATAAGCTCTCTGAGCAAACGCAGCTGTTGTAAGACATTCACTCGGAGTTCCATTCCAAAACCAGTTATCATCATTCGAGCCAAGTGGCAACCACTCTGTCCCAGTTCTCTCTCTAAAAAAAAAAGAAGAAATAATAAAAACAAATTAGATAAGAAATATTCCGCTCATAATTTGCGGCTGGCAATTTCCAACTCTCTTTTTTTCTGCTTCGCAGATTCTACGATAGAAGAAGGTGCGAATTTCGGAAGAGAAAGTACACGTGACGAGGTGGCCGAGAGGTTAAGGCGTTGGACTGCTAATCCAATGTGCTCTGCACGCGTGGGTTCGAATCCCATCCTCGTCGGATCGTATATTTTTTTTAACCTTTTTTTTTATTTTTATATAGTTTTAATATAGAATTACTTCCAGATATTTTTATGACTTTTAATTTTTATCGTTTTAATATATTTGTATAAATAAATTGCCTTAAACTCTATTGGTTATGCTGGGCTTATTAAAAAATACCTATACTAATGATAATAATACAGAAAAATATTCATATTTTTTATACTTATAAAATGTATTGTTATTATAAATTTAAATTATTTTTAGAAAAATCAAGTAAAAATAGAATTTTTTGTTAAATATTATAGTTAATAAAAATATATAAAACACATTCCTGGTGAATGGAATATTTTTTTCCAGACATGTTAATTAAAAATTAATTATCAAACAATGTTTGAAACTGGTTTAAAAATTATACATATAAAATTCGAAGATTCTGTTAAATAAAATAAAATATAAAGGTGCAGGAATGTCAATTATTAAAGTAATTATATTCATGTATATATGCACTTTTCAAGACGTATGATGGGACTCCACTTTTATATTTAATAATAACTAAATAAGGCACAAAAATAGTTCTTCATGTTAGCTTTTAGTTATAATAATTCCAAATACATTTTAAATCAAATTAATTAAATTCCAGCTTAAATTGTATTAAAAAAAAATTAAAATTTTAAGACTTTACCAAATAAAATTGCCAAAATAAATTCCTTCACACCAAAACCTTTAAGAAAACAATGGTAATCTGCCACATTTTGGCAGCTTTTGTGTCTACCGGCGCCTTTTTTTTTTAGTTTAATTTTTTATTTCCCTTTTTTGGTTTCTTGGCTGGTTCCATATATCAATATAAATTTTGGCTGCCTGATGTGGCTAGGCATCGATATGGCTCTCAGATTTCCCCCTGAGCCAGGGCTTAACCCAATTGGCCATAAAGCCAAGAGCCAAAAACGAAGCCGCCGCGGAGGCATCTTTTCACTTTGTCCTGATGAAATGGCAACCAAATGTTTCCACAATTGCCAGGCACCACCACCACCAACCCCCCCTCCGCCCGTTGGCACTTGTGGCCAAAAATCAAAATCTTAAAAAAAAAGTCCTGGGAAAGAGATGGAAAGCCAAGCGAAATGAATTGGATTGAATTGGAATTGTAGGCGATAAAAATAAATCTTTGCGAGTGCGCAACGCGGCGCCATCAACAGCTGACGTGCTGCAGGGATGTGCCCAAAGGGGGGCAAAGGGAGTACAAAAAAAAGGAAACCCCAGTGAAAGGGGGCTGGTAATGATGAAATTGAAATCCTCGAACTGCACTCCAAAGGGGATGGATGTAGCAATTGCCATAAGTCATACACGAGGAGCGTTATTCTTCGAGGGGTTTTGCATCTCCAGAATTAGAATATCTGTCTCTCAGACACTGAAGAAATATGTTTTGGATTTTATATTTTAGTTTAAAAAGTCTTCATAAGTATTACAAGCCTGACTTTAAATTGTTTAAAATGAATTTAAAACCTTTAAAATTTCATTGCATACTTTTGGGTTCCTTCTAAGTTGGTTTCAAATCTCTTTTTTTTTCGTGGAGATGTTTTTAAGACTTCTTTAGGTGGAAACGAATATTTTTTTTTTTAATACTAAAAACAAATTGAAAAATCACTAAATATACTACGATTATTTAGTCATAGATCTTAAGTTCTTAAAACTATTTTTACAGTATATCCTTGCTTCTCAAGGCTGCCAGGGATATCTTAGAAAACTATTTTTCTTTTTCCCTTTCCCAAAACATTTCCAAATGTATTCTTTTCGCAGAACAGTTGAAGTTGTGTTGCGTCAACTCTGTTCAAGTCACTTCAATATGCAAATGCTGTTCAATTGAGCTTGTCCCTCGACGGTTTTATGTCTGCCCCCATACAGACTTAACCCTTTGCCTTTTTAAAGTCCTTTTTTTTCGGTGACTATTTCAAGACACGAGTCTGGAGTTGGAAAAAAGTCGCACCAGAGTCGCCATCAAATTTGATGCCTTTTCTATCGCTGGCCATTTTGCAGCGGGTTCATAAAAAGGCAACTTCGCACAGAAAACTTTACGATATGAGGAAAAATTTTCATTGACAACGAGGATGTCATAAATGGATCAGCTTCTGCTGTCCGCCAAATGATGATTCGGACACTATACTCCCTCGTTTGTTCTTATTTTATTACTGAAATATAATGGGTATGGGATTATGTTTAGTGTCAATTGTTTATGATCAAATTTGTATTTAATTGGTTTCCAAAAAGGGGTGTTGGTTTGTGGCCAAAAATCATTAGACTTCTGACGGCTGTCATATGGTTTTTTGATAGTTCATATAAATGAGTAAAAGCTATAAGGGTTTTATTTTACTCGATTAAGCGAGCATATTTCCTATCAATAAATTCAGACTCAATTATATGATTACATTATTGATAAGAAATCTATTAAATTACAATTCAATTTGTGGTGCAATTATTATTATTTTAATCTTTAGATTTTTTTATAGAGAAATACTTATATAATTATATTTTAAAATGTTGAATTATTGTCATACAAGTTTTCATAAAGCTCGAAAATATATTCATGAATATTATTTATTTTACATATATTAGAACTTTTATTTAAATAATACCTAAGCCAAAATTCGCTGCACTCTTAAAACCAATTAAAATTGTGTCTAAAAGTATGCAATGAAGGTACCAAATTTAAGCATCTAAATGTTGTAGCATACTTTCAGACAGCACTTTAAGTGATTCCAAGTCCACATCAATTTATTCGGCAACCTTAAAATACCAAACATTTTCTGATTGATTTAAACTCTAAAAGTGTGTGTGTATTTTTTTTATTCCCTTTTCAAAATTCACCTGTACCTGCCTCATTTTCAAGGTCGCCTCTGAAAAGCCTTCATAATCGCCAACCATTTATTGAGGCCTCTCCCCGAGGCAATGTGCAAAGGCTAGACACAAGTTACACGGCTTTCGCCGCCCACGCAGCACACACACAAAAGACTCTTTCCCCCGGGGGGAAACGAGGATGAGTTGGTGGTCTCCAGTGGATCGATGTGGCCAGATGGACGACCCACTGCGAGCTGGAAGCTGCCAGAGTTGGGATCTAAGAGCTAAGGCTGCGGACCTGATTGAATAATCGCCCCGCCGTGTGGAGGACAGTGGAACAAATCGTGTCTAATAGACTGATTAATATACAAGATTTCCAGTTTTGGCTCAAGTCAAGTCGACCAGAGAGCTGGACCCTTCCTCCAGCCCCTGCTTCCTGACCTCCACTGACCTCCGTCTCCTCGTGGGTGAGCCCCTTCCCCTGGCCGCATGTAACACGATTCGTGTGGATTAACTGCGCTCAAATTGATTGATTGTTAAAATGATGTATAGACATTTGATGGTTTTTTTTTTTTGCCTTTGCCTTATTGCCTTTGGCTTTTCTGAATACACTTGAAATAAATGGGATTTAATAGAATTACAAATATTTAATCAAAGATTTCAAGTCAATATGCTAATGGTTCTCATAAACATATATATGTAAGTTAAATAGCTAAATATATTAAAAAATTTTATTTCGATTTTTGGTTCATTCAAGGCATGAACTAGTTACGAATTTTACAGTTTCTTAAATCTCAAATATTTGTTTTTATTATAAAACGGATATTTTAACCCCAAACACTTCAAATAAATTATTAAAAAACAATTGTATTAAAAATACACAATACACAAAAATATAATTTAAACAAATTAAATATTAGTTTTTAATAACAAACACTTAAAATAAATCATTAAAATTTTTTGATTAAAAATATACAATATACAAAAATATAATATAAACAAATTAAATAAAATTTTTAAATATTTTAAGGTATAAAAAAACTTAAGTTTAAACATATTCTTTTACATAAATTTATGTTTTTAAAGAGTAAATAAAAATTAAACGACATACTAAACAAATATAACAAATTTTCAAAATTTTTCTAAGTGCAACCTCATACTTCCCCCCTGCTAAACGCCTGACTACCGCTCTTTTAATTAGTAACGCTCAGGCGAGAAATTAATTTTTTTGAAGATTTCTTTCACTTTTTTTCTTTTTTTGATTTTGGCAAACTTTTTTTTTTGATGGTGAGCGCACATCAAATTGATTGAATGAAACAGGTTTTTTTTCTTTTTCTCACAGGAAGTGGAATAATAATGAAACAACCCTTTTGCTAAGTTTTGGAATAAAAGAAATAAAGAATAATTTGTGTGGAAATTATATATAATGTGATATATTAAGCGGATGTCCGGAATGTGCTCATTGATTTACACACTCTGCAAATACCCTGGAGATACTGATGGGTTGGGTAGATAATGTTGAGGGAAAGGAATAGATTACGATTTTTGAAATTTAGAAGATTATTTGAGGTTAACTAGAATTTATCTTAATTTTCGAAGGAGAAGGCAAGAAACAACATAAAATTAAGGACAGGAAACCTTCTTTGTTAATATCAATTTAACGTAGGTGTCATTTATTATTAATTTTTAAGTATAACTTATTTGTCATTAGTTATTAATTATACCTAACTATTATTTTGTGACTAATCCCAATTCATTTAAAATGTGCCAAAAAGTATGCAATGATGTTATAAAGGCTTCAAATTAACGGAGATTCATTTTATAGCATACTTTTAGATTGCAGTTTAAAATAATTCAAATTCATTTATTTTATAACCAATAAGTCAGCATTTTTATTATTACCTATTTTTAAATTTTATTTATATTTTATATTTCTTCATGACTCAAAAAATTAAAAAGAATAAGTATCCCTGCGTACATTCCCTCATCTTCCTCTCAAAACCAGACAAAAGAACGCTTTCTGCTAAAAAGTATGCAGTGCTATTTATAGTTTATTATCCTAAGCACATCCCGCACACACCCCGCAGGATATATGGACTACCATTTAGTGTCCGTTTTTTCCGGCTAACCCTTTCTCTGTCACACTCACTCACGGTACACCTTAAGTGCTGCGTGGCGGCTAGGAGCTAGGAGCGAAAGGATGCGTGGATGCGGATATAAAAAAGAAATATTACACATTATGCCAAATTGGCGGAGACTGTCAGGCGACAATAATAACGTTTAAAGTTAAATGCATGACACAATGGCAGACAGTTTTAGTGTTTGCCCGGTTATAAAGTCTGCGAAAATACGCACTCCCCCCAACTCCAGATCGACTTTCTTAAGGGTTATATGTTATAACCCCATTGATAAGGAGAGTTTTTGCCAAATGTTTATGCACTCTCTGAGTCTCCGCAAAAGTTCTTTCAGCTTATCTATATTTTTTTGAGGTTTTTTTTGTGAGGTTTTCCCTTGTGTTTGCTTTTCTCCAGAAGGTGAGATTTTAGCTGGGAAAATGCATAAAATAAGAGTGTCTCCTTATTGAAAGGGTTGTTTTTTGGGGATGGAAAAGAAGTAAATTGCACTTTACCTTATTATTAGTAAGTAGTGTTTTTTGTGGGATAATATTTAACGGTTTATGTAGTTTTCCAACAAACTAAACATTTAATTAGTTAACTTAATCAGTAGTTACTTTCACAGATTTTTTATAAATACATAAAATTTACTGCCTATTATTTATTCTGTTATTTTATTTACCACTAACTTAGCTAAATAATAAACCATTCCCAGACCACAACTTCCCCAAGTAGTAACTTTCATTTACCCTAAAAAAAAACTAAAGGAAGGTTATCTAAATCATAAATAGTAAGTAAATAAATTAGTTTTCCCCTCAAAGAAAAACTTATTTAAATATTTCCCATAACTTTTATATATTAATTCAGATTTCGTGACCTCCATTCCCTAAATGCCATTAATTTTCTAGGCGGTCAATTGTCTACCTTTTGGGTTAAGTACCTAACCCCCACCCTAAACTCACATAATATGTAGGTAACTCATGTAAATGTTAACCCAGGACACTAAAAATAAAACCAAAAGGCTGGCAAATAAAAATATATTGAGACAAACCCAAAAAGGAGGAAGGATAAGGAAACCCCCAAGCAAAGCCAACTCAGTGAGTCGAAAGGTACAAAGGATGTTTGCAGTCGTTTCGCCTAACGACACTAATAAAATATTGAACAGGCCATCGATAACCCAAAAGGAGTTGCTGTCAACGAACCTTGGCGGGGGATGCGGGGGGGTTTGGTTTGGTAAGGATACTAAGGAGATAGGGAAACGCTTACGTAGATGGCAAAGATGACGATTAAAACAAATTTCCACGACAACCTGGCGCCGTTTAGCCAGCGGAAGGAAGCGAAATTGTTAAACGCAAAAGTTGCAAAATGTCAGGAGATACATTATGGCAAGGAGTTTCGTGCGGCTGGAAAGGGGAAACGGAAGCAGGACTTTACGACACACACACACACACACACACTCGCACTTGAGGCTTTGCACCTATCTTCCTTTTGGGAAGGAGCAAAAGGAGCAAAGGAGCGGAGGAGGAAAGGCAACTTGGCAACTTGCAGACAAGTTTTAAATGAACGACCAGCGGCTTCCGTTCGATGCGTTCCAAACTGGCCAATGCCCAGGGCCAGAAAATGCACTGGAAATAATTTTTAGAAAATATATAAACGTAATTGAAAGGCTGGAAAAATAAATAAAGAATATAAGAATAACCTTGGGCTTGTTAAAAATATTTAATAACATGTAAAAATTATTTCTTACCTTGAAAAAACTCATTTTTGACAAAATAACTATTCTTATTTACTCTAAATTTTTGTTTTAAATTCTTAAATATTTTTTTTTTTACAGTGCCGCCACTTCTGCGTGTGTGCCAGCGAAACGGTGTCTGTGTGTCCATCCTGTGAAGCATGACAATGGCCAAAAGGATGCTTCCTCGAGTGGCGACCACTTGCCAATTGCGATTATGGTTTATGTACAGCCCGATAAAGGTCGTCAATAGGTCGCCTTCGGCAGGCACTCTCACACAAACACACACATTGGACCCTCTCCACCTCAAGGATAACTCCCTCTTACTCCCTCCTAGGATATCCCTGGACAAGGAGCAAGTTTTCCTACTTCGCTATCAGTTAGAGTCGGAACTTTTGCTGACCATTCGAGCGCCTTCAATGGCTCAATTATTTCGCTTCCATCTTCGCTTTCGCTACAACTTGGTTGCTACAAGGATAATTTTTTCGTGGCGTCAGTCAAGCGCACACCCATACCCATAAATATTTAAGGACACACACTACATTTGAGCCGGGCTTTCGAGTGTTATTAGCGTAATTGAGTTTGCTAGCCAATTATGCATGCAATGAGCCAGAAACGTATAGACGGGACTCCGGTCTCCGGTTTTCGGTTTTCGGTTTCGGTGTTACCGAAATTTAAAGACTGTCCTTGAATTTTTGACATTTCAATGCAAATTACTGGGAACAACCAGGAGCTCCTGCGCTTCGGTTGTGTGCGCAACAGTTCTTGAAAATTGCATTTTCTTAATTTATTTGCTATGCAAATTTATTTATTGACTGACCCTACGCCAGCCAGAGCCAGAGCCAGAGCCGCAGCCACGGCTCTCGATGTCATTTTGGCACAGACATACTCCTGTTTGGGGGCAGGAAAAGGATACAAGCGGACAAATGCATGTGTTAAGGCAGAGGGCAAGAAAATAGCACTTAGATATGGCTTAAAATCAAAATAAACCAGCTGGAAACTGTAATAATGATTTAATAACTTTTTTTAATAGATAGAAATTTACTATTTTACTTTGCCCCTCAAAAAGTATTATTATGTATTCAATTATATTAAAATTTTTGTTTAAACCTTAAAGATGTGATTTATTTTTAGCGAAATTTATTTAAAAAGCAACAATTAAAAGTCCCACACAAACACTTATTATATATCATTTATGAAGAGCAAAGGCAGCTCTTATTATTAAACATTTTATTGTCTAAGTTTTTGTTATTTATATCCTTTGGTTAATTCATAGTAAATGCCTTTCTAATCATAGCCTTATTATTATTATTACTTATTATTTTCATTATTTTTCATCAAATTCTTGTATAAATTCTCTTGGCATAAAATTCTTAGTACTATTTTTCGCTACTCTGCTGTAAGTGCACTCCTCTTTGCATCTAGCATTCAATCAGTTCATGAAGGGAATTCCCCCGAAATTGAATGAAGGATTGAGTGGCTTCATTGCGAATGCAGGAATTTTGATTTTTCGGGAGGGAAGGAGTGACAATATGTAAAATCATATGCTTATTGTCAAATCTTTGACTTTAATTTGATTTGCGGAATTAGAAATCGAAATTGTAATTCAGAAGCAAGAAATTAATTAAAAATTGCCACAGATTTAAAGTGAAGAAATTTAGAATCGAAGTAAATGAAGTAAATCTATTCAGAAAATTATTAAACCCTTTTTCAAGAGTGAGTTTTATATTTTAATAGTAAAAATGCCTGAACTATCAATTTAAAAATGTTTAATGTTATTTTAAGGTCTCTTATTTAAACAAATTAATAAAATTCCATCTTTAAAATGCCCATTTTAAGCTCCCAATAAAACACGCCAGACATCTATCAAACATTTTTCGAAACTTTTAAATTATTACACAATCCCCGATAACACATTTATGGCGTGTCGCCGTCCCTCCCTTATCCTTGCATCTCTATCACACACACTTAAAGCCACACCAACAAAAAAAATACAAATAAATAAACAATAACCACAGGCAAGCAAAAAAAAAAAAAAAGAAAAAAGAAACAATAAAAACGAATGTAAAACGCAAAAAGTAACCACCGCAAAGGGCAACAACAACAACAAAAAGCAACACAGCGACACAGAAATTTCGCCCTTCGAGGAAGACAATGCAAGTTAAATTACGTCACGCGGCCAAGCTCTCCATCTCTTTCTCTCCCTTTTGGAAAATTGCAAAAAAAAAACAGGAAAATTTACTGTGTGAATTTTTCGGGAGCCGGGCAACACACGCACACACACACACACACATGCACACAATGCCCCCGAAGATATGCAATGCTCGATTTGGCATTGCGAAGAGCACAATGCCAACCGAAATTGCCAACTTAATTTATGTGCTGCGCTAATTAGCGCCATAATTTCATTTCCAATTGGCGCAAAAGCAAGACCTAGGGGGAAAAAGGGAAAAGGAAAGTGCCAGAAAAAATGGAAAAAAAGATAATGCAACCCTGTTGCATCACAAACTTGCCGTTTTGAAAAGAGTACCTTCTTTTCAATAAATACTTTAAGAAAGAGTTTTTAAAACTTTAATTAAGAGTTCATTTGGGTTAAAAAAGCTCAGGATAACGAAAACGTTGTGTTTTCTGGAATATTCTAGAATATAAATATAGCTTAAAAAATAATTACAACAACAAAACTTATGCCCTTAAGGACGACTTGCTAGTTTCAATCTGACTTACTCTTTTATCTATTTCATGCTCGAATTTCGATGTTCGGTGCCCAACCATGACCTAAGCCTCATATTTATAGATTTTTCATTTAAAATAATATATATATTTAAAGCAACATAATCCCCTTTAGCAGAATCTGTGACATAAATCTAGCAAATCCTTCCTCCTTTTCGAAGCTTTCTTCGTATTTTCGTTTCACCCACGCTTTGCATGCTCAAATTCTGATGAAAAAAACCCGCTGGCTGCCGAAAAAATAAAAAATCGAATTAAATGCAGTGCACATATGCTTCAGGCTCCTCCTCATTTTCCACCGTTTTCCCCCCCGCGCACACACACACAGACACAACGAACCCCCCTTAACAAATGATGTTGACCGCCCATGGTCATGGATACTAATTAATCTTGATTTTCAACAGAAGCATCAGAGTCCAAGGGATAGGAAGCAGTCGGTGGATATAGAGTGTGCGAGTGTCCTTTCGTCAAAGTGACAATTAAATTAATCATGATGCCAAACGATTATGTCAACAGGACATCCCAACACACACACACTTACACAACACATGCAGCTTAAAGAACACACAGAGGAGCACACAAGCCCCCCAAGGAGCCGAGCCGAGCATCCATGGGTGTTGAGCAAGTATTCGTGTCCTCGTTGGTGTTGCAAAATCTAATTAGATGCGGGCATCAAACTTATAATTAACATTTTGACCGCAACACACACAAATTTTGCAAAAAGATGCGACAAGGAAAAAAAGGACACGAAGCAGCCGGTTGGATTTTATGTGCGAAAAGCTTATAATTACTTTTGCGGTTGACACATAAACTCGAGCTTTAATTTTAAAATGCATTTAATAAAACTCTAAAAACTCTGACAAGTTAAAGGAAAGTTTTAAATTAAAACAATTTTAATAGATATAAATATATTTTTTATTAAAAGTACTTATTTCATATACTTTAAAATAAATATATAAATAAATTAATATATATAAATTAAATGGGTTAAAAAATTGTCAATTTCAAAATTGGTTAGATTTTTATAAACATTAGAAGACGTTGTTAATAACAAATTTAACTAAAATATGTTATTAAACTATAATAAATAATTAAAATTTGTTAGATTCTAGGACATAAAGGAAAGATTAGCTATAAAATAACTATAAATAATGTTTTTTAAAACTTGAAGGGTAATGTCCTCGAATGTTTTTTTTTAATTTTTAAGTTTCCGTTAAAAAAAACTCCTTACAAAAGGTTGAAGGCACTGATAAAAAGGTATGGAACATGGCTAACTGATACGTATTAAAAAAACGTAAATGTAACGTAAACAACGTAACGTAAGGCTAATGCCTATCGAAACATCGATGTCATTTTTCAATTCAATTTTATTACTTCAAATTCCATTCCTGACAGTCAATATAAAAATAGGGAAATCATATCCAAAATAGTTGTTTTTTTATTATTTTAATTTGGTTCTATTTTGTATACATTTTGTAGAAACTAAAAAAATAAAACACCTAAGACCGCTAATCGCACTATCGGCATATCTATCGCTATTATCCCATCACTAATCGCACGAGGTGCTCGAACAAAAAATACAAGTCAACCAAAATTTTAATAAATTAACTTAAATATCAGAACCAAAATGACGGAAGCTGAGGAAATTAATGGTACTGAGGTGGAGGACGACGAGCAGGACTCGATACAAAAGAAGTCCGATGCCAAGCGACACGACGATGGAGCTGCAGGTAAATGTTCATTCAACCAACCCCCGCAAAACCGACACCAAAAAATTAATAAAGGGGTTTTATAGCTCAGAATTTAGATTTTGTGAATAATTTTTTAAAATAATATTTTGGAAAAATAATAAATAAAATATTTATCTACAGATTTGGAGCGTGTTACGGATTATGCCGAGGAAAAGGAAATCTCTGCTGCCAACATATCCAGCGTAAGTTTACTTGAATAATTAAATATATAAGAAAAAGATTAGTAACTAAAGTTTTCCTTAATATTTATAGGCTGTGGAACAATTTGGCAATCAGCGAAACAAGGAGAATGAGCTGCGAGATGCCAAGGAAAAGGAACTCCAGAAGGTGCAAGTAAAGAAGGAGGATATTGAACTGATTGTACGTAAACCTTGAAAATGGATCTTAGGATCTTCCTAAACCTTTGAGAGACCCTCCTCCTAAGTTCACCCAAACCATCTTTATTAAATTCAATCTCTTCATTGCAATTTGCAGATGAACGAGCTGCTGGTTAGCAAGTCGCAGGCCGAAAAGGTGCTCCGTGAACAAAGCGGCGACGTGGTGGCCGC
>VNJR01002521.1:0-37412 GCA_008042585.1 Drosophila punjabiensis | reverse complement strand
TCAAGAAGCGGATGCGAATTTGCGTTCACACCGCCTCGGGCTCCGCACATGGGCGGGCTATGGGAGGCAGGTGTCAAAACTGCCAAGCACCTACTCCTACGAGCGGTGGGCAGCGCGCTCCTCAACGCGGAAGAGCTGGGGACAGTGCTCGTCGGGATCGAGGCAGTGATGAACTCGCGGCCTCTCGGAGCCATGAGCCAAGACCCAAGCGACCGGGCACCTGCTGACAGGCGGGCCGCTCCTCAGTCAGGCAAATGTTCTGGCGGCGATGGTCCCGGGAGTATGTCCTGGGCCTACAAATTCGGGGCAAGTGGCACCTACAGGAGGAGAACGTCAAGGAGGGACAGCTCGTCGTCGTCGCAGAAGACAACCTTCCGCCTCAACAGTGGCTCCTGGGAAGGATCGTGACGACCCACGCAGGAGAGGACGGCATAGTCAGGGTCGTCGACATTAGGAGGACCGATGGAGCCGTTTTTCGGAGAGCGGTCCATACGGTGGCGCCACTACCAGTGATTTAAAGCCGTGCAGGCTTTCAACGGGGCCGGTGTTGGCTCATTTGAGTTTAAATTTGAATTTGTTTTGATGTTATGAAGTCTAGTGTAAGTTTAGTTTAGGGCGAAGGCGGAAGCACAATAAAGCTCTCTCTCGCTCGTTGCGAAGTCGCCCCGCCTTCGCCAACCGTCGTCAAGCTAGGCTTTAAGTTCTCTTGTGTGAAATAGAAGAAATTGTCGAAAAATTGAAATCAGATCGAGAGCACGTCTTTTCGTTTATCGTCTTGCCAAATAAAATAATTTCTTGCCACCAAAGTTTTTCGGTTTTTAATTTTTAAAAAACTATTTATAAATTGTATATTTTTTAATACGTTTAATTTACCATTATTTTGTGTTCGATTTACTATCCGTTTTTTTGTTACATTTAATTATAAAGTTTTACGCCCATACTTTATTAAGAAAAAATAATATTTAATTTAAGATATAATATTTAAACAAAGATTTAATATGAATTAGAACATTTTATAAAAAGGAAATTAAATAAAAGTAATTAAGTATAATAGTAAGGGTTATGGATAACTTACGGTAATCCATCATTTCCACGGCGAAAGATCTTTCTCCAGGTGCCATATGGTGTGGTTAATAATATTTATTTATTTATTTATTATTTTTATTTTGATTCGCTCTTATACCCCATTTCTTTTAATACCAAACTTTTCTCTCTAACTGTATAAATGTACAAAACAAGCCTAAACTAACAAGATTCTTTCTCACTAACCCTTACATTGTTAATTTATTCAATTTGAGCAGCTTCAGCCATTCTCAATTCTTCTTCCTTTCTTTCTTTCTCATAAAGATAGATTTTGAGCTATCTTTATTTATATAAAATTATATTTGGGAACCCAAAAACGAAATAATTAAAGAAAAGAACAAAAACGAAAAATATTTAACAAATTAAGAGCATTATTCCTTTCTAGGGCTATTTATATATATTATATTTCGCAGTGTTTGTGAATGTATTTGAAATTACACGAAGGGTCACATTTTCTAGACCTTAATTTGGTTCAATTATTTGCACTTGTTTTTCCTGTTCTAAATTCCAAACGCATATTTGGTTATGTGCACTGGTGCCGCTTAAACACTGACAAGTTAGGTTATGTTTAATTGGTGCACAAGTTGTTGAATGCAGCGCTTGCATTGAGGTTATCTTTCTTTGTTGTTGTTCGGAGCAGATCGCCAGCACCTAGTCATGCGTGCATAGGTGTACCGCTGCACTTGCTGCGCTCTTCGTCGTTCTCTTTTCTTACCTCCATTGTTTTTCTTATCTCGCCTAAGCTGTCGCGCTATCTTATTGTAAATACATATTAAGCTCATGCCATATGAAACATACATATATTCTTGAAGCCAAGCTTTTAATCGGCAGTTGCAGCTCCGACTAGACCGAGAACATAATAAACACGGCATATTTAATTCGACCTATTAGTGCGTTTACAATTATTTATTTGTCTTCCCCATAAACATTTTGGTGAACCCGACATGATCGAGTTGGTCGTGTAATTGTTGTTTAATATCGTTTAAAAAAAATCTTTTTGCGCTGTCGCTTGCTGACAGTCGGTCACAAGCACACAAACAAACACAAAAACACATATATTCAAGTGCAAACAGCCGGATGTTTGATTTTTCGTACATTTCGCGCTGTGGAAAACAAAGCTGTCTTTTGCGGAAATTATTAACAAAAGTGAATCACATCTAATATTTGTTAATAGCGCATATTGCATATATACATATATCTATGTGCACATACCCATCGCCATACAAACTTACATTCGTCCGACAGTTATATTCACTGTTGTTAGGCGCGCAATCTAGCAGCAAGAACAACAACAACAAAAAAGTTAACGTTTCCGTTGCATCTCGGCGACGCTGCATTTTCGCGGTAAAACCTAAAGGATGTTTCGTGACCCCTGAAGCGGTCAGACATTTTTTATTTATTACGAAAAATGTCCAATTCGGAAAACTCGGTTCGGCCCCCAAATTAATCTCTAAATGACTTGGACCTCTACCAGGCCAAAGCCCAATCCATTTTGCAGCAAGTGAACTCGATGAAGTTTTACTTAACGGCTGATTCGGCTGATCAGTTCGAGGAAGCTGATTTACTGGCTCGAGTGGAATGGATGAATTCCCTAAATCAGGCATTTGATTCCGCCCAGACATCGCTGGAAAGATTTGATTTTACGGAGATTGTGAGTGACCAGCGAATAGAATTTTCGGCAGCGTTCATGGATGTCAAGACGAAACTAAATCGTGGTCTAGCGGCATCGCAAGTCACAATTGCCGGCCTTAACAGCCGTCAATTCTACATCTATTGACATGATTACCATGGAGATTTGGAAAGAAGATGGAAAGAATGGAAAGAATTCCGATCTAGGAAGCCGCGGCTGCCAAATTTGGAGATTTCTCGTTTTCATGGATCCTACTCCGAGTGGCCAGATTTCCTTGCGACTTTTACCACGGTCATCGGGAATGAAGATGAGCTCACTGAGATCGAAAAACTATAATATCTACGGTCAAGTTTAGGCGGCGTGGGGAAATGAGGGCAATGGGAAGAGGACTTGTCAATCACTGAGCTGTCTACGTGGGATTGTATAGAGTCTTTTTTGGAGAAGAGGTGCAGGATGAAGGAAAATTATGATCGTGCCTTGGTAACTCAAACACCAGGCCAGCAAGTGGGAAAAACTTGCACAAATATAACCAATGTATACTTGTTGCTTCTGCTACTAACTCAAATCAGCCGATATCTTATTTTGCGACGCAAGGGATCATTATTTGCCAAAGTGTTTTCGATTTTTTAAATTTGAGTCAGAATCTTCGGTATAGAGAATCAATGAAGTTGCACCTTTGCCTCAACTGTTTGCGCAATGGGCACAGTTTGCAGCAATGCAAGTGTGATGTGAGCAACTCTTCAAAGAAAATGTCACCAGACTTGATAATGGTCAATATTCTGTTAATCTCTTGACTACTTCAGGTTTCGAATCCCTAGGAGATTTCCATTGCTTGGCTCGTCGTCGTTTTAGGAGTTTGGAAGCTAAACTGAAGAGAAACCTGGCTCTGAAAGCTCAGTATTCAGCATTTTTACTGGAGTATATCGATCTAGGTCACATGTCTCTTGTTGCGCAGGAACCATCGGTGCCACAATTCTTTTTGCCCCAATATTGCGTACACAAGCAGGATAGCGCGAGCACGAAGCTTCGTGTCATGTTTGATGGATCTGCTAAGACGTCTTCTGGTAGATCTCTTAACGACTTACTTCTTGCAGGGCCCACAATTCAGCAAAAAATATTCAATACACTGCTTCGCTTTCGATTTTTTAAAATAGCCATGTGTGGAAATATCTGAAAGATGTACCGTTGCGTGCGTGTTTCGATCCCGGATGACTTCTTGCAGTGTATCCTTTGGCGAGAGAGCTATACGGATGAGTTGAGTGTTTTCGAACTGAACACCCTGACTTATGGAACCAAGCCAACTGCCTTGACTATAAGAGCTATGCATAAATTCTCTTATGATGAGGAGGATTCATTTCCAATTGGAGCAAAAATTTGTTAGAAGAGATTTCTATGTGCTCGATTTAATCTCTGGTGGCGCTCAGTTTTTTTTTCATTCATTTTTTCAAGTACCGAAAAATCATCGGCCCATCAAGACTAGTGCATTGTCAACAATAGCAAAGATCTATGATCCGCAAGGATTAATTAGTCCAATCATCACCGAATCTAAAAACTTTCTGCAATACCTATGGAGTGCTAAGGTGGATTGGGATGACGCATTGCCAGAGCTTATTTTTTCGTCATGGGGGGAGTTGACCTCCCAGTTAACTTAAAATTTCTACGATTCATACTGCAACCCTAGGCTTCCGTTGAGTTGCATGGATCCTGCGATGCTAGCATATCGGTTTATGGAGCGTGCTTACACTTGCAGTCGGAGACCAACGGAGACTCAAACGTCCACCTGCTTTGTGCCAAGTCAAGGGTAGCCCTGCTGAAGACCTTAATAATTCCACGATTAGAACTTTCAGCAGCTCTCTTATTGGCTGAGCTTATCACAAGCATCAAAGAAAGTATAGATTTCGAATTCGCCTTTCATTGCAGGTCAGACTCGTCTATTGTGTTGGCGTGGATTCGGCAGCCTCCGAGGGAGTTAAACATTTTCGTATCAAACAGAACCGCGAAAATTCAGGAGATGACGAAAGATATAACTTGGCATCACGTTCCGACAAGCTTAAATCCGGCAGATGTCGTGTTGCGCGGTCGTACTCCGATGGAACTGCTGGAGCATTCCCTTTGGTGTAAAGGACCTCCATTCCGGCTAGAAAACTCGTCAAATTTGCCCTTCCTGCTGCATGTAATGAAGGACATTCCAGAGCGTCGCTCCGCAGCTTTTGTTGGAACCGTTTGCATCGACATTTCATCGAGCTGCAAGTTTCCCAACTCTTTCGCTTAGTTGCAACGCGTATTCAAGTACATTCATCGGTTTATTTCCAATCGCAGAGCTAAAGCCAATCGCTTAAAAGATCGTGTTTCGGTTTGGGAGATCAACTTGGGAACATTACTTCTGCTCAGGAGCATCAAGCAAGTTCACTTAGCCAAGGTACTTCCTAGCCAGGGCAAGCCGTTTTCGCAGAAAAGCAAGCTTCTTTCACTGAGGCCAATACTCGGCTCCGATGGATTACTGTGCGTTAATGGGAGGCTTTAAAACGCAAACTTGAATTATGTTACGAGGCATCCGATATTGCTGCCCAAGGATCATCCAGTCACCAAGGCAATCATCATTTACTTCCATGAAATTTCCATGCAGGATCACAGGCGTTGCTTCCCACATTGCGGCAAAGGTATTGACCGATTGGAGGCCGTAAACTTTTAGCTAGCATCATCAACAAATGCGTCAGATGTTTTCGGATGAGACCTGTGACTTGTGAGCATTTTATGGGTAGCCTGCCAGCAAATCGAGTGCAGCCTAATCCAGCAATTCATACCACGGGAGTGGACAATTGTGGGCCCTTCTATCACAAGGCCGAGACCAGGAACAAGGCACCCCCCAAATGTAATATCGCCGTCTTCGTCTTCTTCGCCACAAAGGCAACGCACTTGGAAGTCGTTCAGGATCTCACAACGGGTTCTTTCATCGCAGCGCTGAGAAGATTCATCAGCCTTAAAAGCAGTCCGCGTACCGTCTGGAGTGACAATGCAACGAGATTTGTCGGCGCTAAGAGCGAGCTTGCCGAGCTGAGAGAGCTATTTTTGAGCGAGCCACGCACAGCATCGATATCTTCCGCCTGTTTAGCTGATGGGATTGATTGGAAGTTCATCTCTCTTCGTGACCCGCACTTCGGTGGTTTATGGGAGGCTGCTGTTAAGTCAGATAAATTTCACTTCTACAGAGTCGTCGGTGCATCCATCTTAACCCTTGATGAACTTCGAACGTTTGCCTATGAGATTGCTGCCATCCTTAACTCTCTTCCACTCTGTCCAATTTCAGAAAACGCTGAGTACCTCGAGGTGCTAACGCCAGAGCGTTTTCTAAAGGGTTCCAGCTATATAAAGTTTCCTGAGCCTGACATCACACATCTTAACGACTGCCGTCTCACCAGATGGCAACGGGTAACCCAGATGCAACAACACTTCTGGAAAAGATGGAGCAGCGAGTATTTGTCCCTACTGCAAGCAAGAAGCAAGTGGTGCGTCGGTATGTCAAACATCAAGAGCGGAAGCATTGTGTTGCTGAAGGAGGACAAAATTGAACCATTGAGATGGCAGCTTAGACGCATCCAGGACGTCATACCTGGCGGGGACGGCGTAATCAGAGTAGCTATGGTCTGTACAGCTATGGGTCTTATCAAGAGAGCCGTCGCCAAACCAGCCGGTCTGCCCATCGGTTTCGATATAGTTGGAACCATACTTCTTCCAACGGGGGGAGTATGTTCGAAGCAGACCGTTACCACCTAGTCATGCGCGCATAGGTGTACCGCTGCACCTGCTGCGCTCTTCGTCGTTCTCTTTTCTTACCTCCGTTCTTCTTCTTCTTATCTCGCCTAAGCTGTCGCGCTATCTTATTGTAAATACATATTAAGCTCTTGCCATATGAAACATATATTCTTGAAGCCAAGCTTTTGATCGGTAATTGCAGCTCCAACTAGACCGAGAACATAAAAAAACACGGCATACTTAATTCGACCTATTCGTGCGTTTACAATTATGTATTTGCC
Source organism: Drosophila punjabiensis (assembly GCA_008042585.1). Lineage (NCBI taxonomy): Eukaryota > Metazoa > Arthropoda > Insecta > Diptera > Drosophilidae > Drosophila > Drosophila punjabiensis. The sequence continues at coordinate 30,665 of VNJR01002521.1, read as the reverse complement.
AAATTGTGGCAACAAATATGCCACTGTTGTCTTCCCCATAAACAGTTGTTGTTGTAAAAATAAAAAAAACTGTCATGTCACTTTTTGTTGTTGTTATTCACAGCTTCGAATTTGGTTATTTCAGTAGTTGTTATTGTGCAAAACACAAAAGAGAAGATTACTAGTTGTTGTTGTTAAGCCGCCATTGAGATTATTTTCCCTTGTTGTTGTTGTTGTTGGCCGATAGGGCTCCGCTGACTGGTATGAAAATCGGGCTCCGCCGGCTGAAGATAAAAATTTGGGGGATGGCTAAGCTGGCCAGAGATCTGGTCTCTGCTACACGGGCAAGACTAAGCAGATATCGGGCTCTGCTGGCTGCTCTGCAGGGGTGCTTCTCGGGGCCAGCCGATCCGCAAGTAGGCACAAAGTGCCAGAAACTAATAAATATTAGCTTTTCTTAGGTTTCTGCAGTAAAATAATGGTGTAGCCAGTACATACCTTCAGTCAGGCACACCCTAACACTTGAAAGTGGCGGACAGGTGGACGATTAAGTTATTTTAATAGCAATGCCACGTCTGTCCGGTTTACGATCTTGGCCGAAATACTTTTGACAGCGTGAAGTTAGCTGCACCTGCTCTAATACAGGCTTTCATTTTTGGCCGATATGCAACCTAAAGGGGGCGCTTTTTAATTATGCGACCCAATAGGCCGCCTAATTTGAATTAAGCCGTCAGAGGGCTCCTTTGCTCGTGACAAGCTCCACTACACAATCTTTTATTACATTTTGAATATTAGAACGTATATTCGTCGGTCAAATTACTTATTTTTGTGTTATATATACAGAACATTTTGTGTAAAATTTTTGCGAATGTATAATTGTATATTTGTGGTAAATTTGCGTACATATATTTTACGTGCAATTTGGGAATATATTTTTGCCGCGAATGTACATATATCAGTGCCCTGTAGGGGCACAAGAAAATAGGGGCATAAGAAAATAAAAACTTTTCGGGGAATTACGCGATGTGTGTCGGATATGTTTATTGCTTCGAATCGAATAGAATAGAATAAGTTCGGAGAGAAAGGGAGAGATAAAGTGCGGGATAATTTTTAAAGCCACTTTGTTGGCGTGAACAAATGGTACTGTAGGATATAGATAATAAGAAGATTGATTCTTCTGTATATAAGTTAACTAAGTTAACCGGGCGACGGCAATAGCATGTCAGCAAAATGCTGACCCATCGTCTGGCCGGGTGCCCGTACATAGCCGGCATACACAGCATATTTGCGTGGCCGCTATGATTTCCTTGGTTAGTTTTAAGTTCAGTTAAATTTTGGCTTTCAATAAAGAAACACAATAACTCCGGCGCAGCCGTTAACAATTTGTACTTTTGTATGTAGTTGGGTAATCGTTCCTTAAGGGCCTATACTAACGGAGGAAGTCTCTCCCTACCTATAATCCACCAGAGGAGAACCATCGCGGCAACCGCCAGGTGTTACCGACGGCCGAGATACATTCGGTATCTCTTTATCAAGGGAAATTGTGACATTGACCGCGGCGCGGAAATATCATACATTAATAAATTTAATAATTGGCGCCCAACGTTAAAATACCCATCGCGGAAAAAATGGGGATTATGTAAGTGAGCTAAACCAGACACACATCCACTCCCTATATCTGCATTTGTTTCATTTCATTCATATACACTGCAAGAAAGCATCTGCAGCTCCATTATTAATACTGCTTATTAATATCATAATTGAATATCTCATTAATTGATTGAAATTAAATTACATAATAATTATATATTATTAAAATATATTATTAATGGTCAATAAATATTTGCGTGCTGTTTATATATTATTTTTTTTCTTTGTGAATAAATATTCTGGTGAAGCAATAAATATATTTTGAGGTTTAAATATCTGAGCCGCGGCTTCTATAATTCAATCCAAAAAATTCGAATTCTTATTAAGCATAAAGATTTAAAAATAAATATAAAACAAACATCGTCTTACTGCTCTGTTTTTTTGTGGACATTTAATTCAGTTCTTATATGTCTCTTTGCTCAAATAAAATATTCTTGGTATGAGCCTCGCTGTCCAGTTTCTTTGTTATTAACCCCACTCCACTGCTGTGAACCCGATACAGCTGCACTTGCATTTGTGTGGCAATTTCTTGTTCTTCACTTCTTTGTTTATCGTAGCGAAGGCTCAGTCCCAGCGTTCTCCTCACCTCGCCACTGGTTGACAAAGCGGTAGCTCGGTTCGCCACTGGTTGACAAAGCGGTAGCTCGGTTCGACGAGTTCACATACATCGTTGCTAAGGCGGCGGCTCCGTCCCCGCATAACCCTTGCCATGCCGACTGCTTCCATGGGCAAAATAGCTTGAGCGGGCAGTTCTTTACCAGTGCAATTTAACTTTACCACATACATATGAGCTCTCCGTTCTTACAGTATAGGGAAAATAAACAATACGCTAGCGACTCAGAGTCTGATAGTGAAGGGCCACCGCGTACTTCCACCTCAATACGACCACTCGCTAACCCCTCTTCAGTAGGAATTATGGAACCAGAACAGCTTAAAGCTTTAATTCAGGCGGCCGTTAACCATGTCCTAGCAAAAGCGGTCGGCGAAACCAGGCGCAGGGAAGAAGATATGCGCCGAAGTTGCAGCGGTGCAAATCGCACCCGCACAGGAGGCAGCTCCGAAAATCAAAGTGTATGAACCCATTGATATCAAAGGCGAAGTTCAATGCAAGGAGCCCCTAAATGCCTTTAAATGCCTGCCCGAATTTACGGGAGCACAATAGACATACACAGACTCAGAAAAAATCAAGGCCATTCAGGAATTCTCTGAACCTAAAAACGTGTTCGAGGTTAGATCATTCCTGATCCTGGCCAGCTATTATAGATGCTTTATTAAAGATTTTGCGTCAATAGCTAGGCCCATTTCGGACATCCTGAAAGGGGAATACGGTAGTGTCAGCAGACACAAGTCCAAAAATATCCAAGTGCAGTTCAGCGAGCCGCAACGGCTAGCTTTCATAAACTGCGTGACATTCTGGCTTTCGATGATGTCATCCTCAGGTACCCCGACTATAAAAAGGCATTTGATCTAACGAAAGATTCCTCAGCATACGGCATTGGCGTAGTGTTATCCCAAGAGGGAGGACCCATCACTATGATCTCGACAGAGAAGTTAACTATGCCAAAAAAGAAATGGAGCTGTTAGCAATAGTTAAGTCGTTAGCCAAATTGCGTCATTATTTATATGGAGTTAAAGATATCAATATCATTACTGGCCATCAACCATTGACCTTCGCAGTATCGGAATCTAGTCCGAACGCGAAAATCTAAATGTGGAAAGCCCGCATCGACGAGTCCGGCGCCAAGATTTTTTACAAGCCCGCAAAGAAAACCTCGATGCGGATGCCTTCTCAAGACAGCAACTTTACGTGCTGGGAGAGGAAGCAGCTTTTTCGAGCGCGACCACGATTCACAGTGAGCTGTCGCTTACCCACACTATCGAGACCACGGACAAGCCTTTGAATTGCTTTCAGAACCAGATAACCCTGGAGGAGGCACGCTTTCCGTTGAAACGCAGTTTCATACTCTTCGGAAAGAAGAAACGGCACAATATTGACTTTACATGCAAGGAGTCATTGCTTGAGGAGCTCGCGGTGATTATCGTTCCTAAAGGCGTGAACGCCATTCATTGTGATTTGCACACGCTAGCAATGGTACAGGACGAATTGGTTCGGCAATTCCCAGCCACCAAATTCTGGCATTGCAAGAACCGTGTTACGGACATCTTTCCTGTAGAACTATACAGGACATTAAACCGGCACTACTCATGAATGGTTTCCCGAAATCCAAGGTCATATACACACCATTTTGACCATGCTGGAAAACCATTTCGGAGTTAGCACCTCGAATGCACCGCCCCTCCACAGTGTCTCAAACGGACAAGTGGAACGTTTCCACAGCATTCTGGCTGGCTACATGCATAAAAATTGATAGAGGCATCAGTGACACCGTCGAGCTAATCTTGCTTGCCACAGCCAGGTACAATAAATCTATCCCTTCGGTCATCGACAAGAGGCCAGCCGACGTAATTCAAACACAGTCGGATGAACCACAGTATGAGGTTCAGGATAAGATAAAACTCGTCCATGATAAGCTCAGGAATAGGGAAATGGCTTCCGACAAAATGGGGTGTTTAAAGTTGGCGAAAAAGTCCTGGTAAAATCGAACAGACGACTAGGCAACAAACTCTCACCATTGTGTGAAGGGAAAGTTGTGGAAGCGGGCATCGGGACCACAGTCCTCCTTATAAGTTTTTTATCATTATTAATTTTAATCATGCTTAATTTTTCATGCTTTGTAGTGGGCTTCCCCATTAGTTCAAACAACAATTACAATGTATTCAAATTACTGGTTTATATCCATACCCCTGCTTTTCCTTCTTACCGCAACATCGGCGCATGTCACGGACTACTCTAAGTACATTCCCATCGTCGATGGTCGAATTTTAGTATGGGAGAATTTCGTGTATGTAAAACATTCGGCAAACCTCTCGGAATATAGGCGCGTTATAATGGAAACCGAGAGGACGACCAACATGTTCCACCAATTGCATATGCGAACCTGTGCGACCTGCTCGAATCTTTGAGCATTCATCATAGAGTAGCCAGAAGCTTAGATTTCTTAGGGACAGCATTGAAGGTAAACGCCAGACGCAGAAGATTTTGAAAAAATTAAATTCCACGAATTTCAACTAAACAATGCAAACAATACGCAAATAAATATCAACAACAAAGTACAGGACCAAATCAATAGAATTTCCACCACTGTCAATCAAATTCTAAGGTCTGCTAAAGAGTCCCAAATCGACACGGGACATCTATTTAAGATGTTGTTAACTCGAAATACAATGATGACAAAGGAGTGGCAAAATCTTATGCTTGCAGTAGCTCTTGCCAAAGTTAAAATAGTAAGCCCTAGCATATTAGATTATGCAGACCTGGAGAATGTGTGGACGGAAGAGCCCACCGAGACCGCAATTAAGATGTTTTCTCCGTAGCGTCTGTAAAAATCTTACATTCCACTAACATTTTATTAAATTTCCTAAAATCAAATCAGCCATTAATAGGATTACTATTTATCCCGTGTCGCATCACGACACCATACTCATTGTGAATGATCGCCCGGCTCGTGTAAGTGTGGACATTGGCATTACATCCACATACGAGGCACTTTTCTCATCACCTTCAACGATTGTGCCACGATCAACGAAACCCGATACGTTAATTATGACGTAGCCCAGAAGAGGGCTCCCTCCAGGAGTTGGCAGATCGCCTTTCTTAAATATCACCATGGAGTGCAACGTGCTCAGCTTTCCTTACCTTCATCGTTTGGGTGAGCGTAATCTGAAACGCGTCGAAAACTTCGGGAAGAGGATCAACGACTATCGATCACAAAAGAAAGTTCTTATTGCTGGAGCAATATGCTGCGCATTGATCTACATTGGCTTAACCTATCGGCGAGTCACCCAGGCCAGAAAATTTGCGGCCCAACTACGAGAGGTGATCGCCCAAATAGGGTCGGCGTAGGGCCGACTTGTTCCTGAGGGGGGAGTAGTTAACTAAGTTAAGCGGGCGACGGCAATGGCCGATCGTCTAAGTTCGGTCCGGCCAAAATGCTGACCCATCGTCTGGCCGGATGCCCGTACATAGCCGACATACACAGCATAGTTGAGTGGCTGCTATGATTTCCTTTGTTAGCTTTAAGTTCAGTTAATTTATGGCTTTCAATAAAGAAGCACAATAACTCCGGCGCAGCCGTAAACAATTTGTACTTTTGAATTTAGTTGGGTAATCGTTCCTTAAGGGCCTTTACTAACGGAGGAAGTCCCTCCCAACCTACAATAATCCACCACAGGAGAACCATCGCGGCAACCGCCAGGTGTTACCGACGGCCAAGATACATTCGGCATTCCTTAATCAAGGGAAATTGTGACATTGACCACGGCTCGGGAATGTCATAAATTAATAAATTTAATAATTTATATAAAAATAACAAACTAAAAGTAATGAAAATCGCAGAGCCTACTTACTGACACTATTAACAAGTTTTACCATTTAGTTCTTATGGCACTTAACTGATTTGCTAAGATTTATTTTGGCGAACAACCTATAATTTCTTTATAAAACTCACGATGCTAAACTTGTAAGGCAGTCTTTTTACACTAACGTGCGTTACCTATCGTTATCGAAGTAAATAATAATTGCAATCAAGATACTTTTTTCCATCTAACTATTTTTTTTTTTTTTGAGAAACGAAACAGAATTGCCTTATGCTCCTTGGGATTCCCTGCGGAATCCCGCACCGAAGCGTTTTTCCTTTTTTTTCTTGCGTATCCAGAGGAATAGACTTCATAGAAGTTTTGCCGCGGGGCTACCAAAACTATTGGTGACGACTATAAATCTGATTTCCTCACCAAAGAGAGATCACAGTAACTGTTAAGTAATAATTAAACATTGCCTTTTTATCTGGAAATAGGGTGGTATGGGTGCGCAAATCCAATGCAAAGTCAGCAGGGCAACTGTTGATGAACATTCCTTGGCTCCAATGGAGCACCAAGTCGACTCGCAGGTGAATATCGGTTTGATAGACACCACCTTCTCCTCGGAGAAGATCCACCGCGTGGTACCTCCTGGAAACGTACTACGGTACGGCCAATGCGAGCGGCACCTCCAGTGAATCCCTCACCCAATAATCCTTTGACTCCTAATCCTTACCGAGACATGGGCAAGTCTTGAAACTGCCTCCCCTCAAGTCAGGCGTGTAAAGCGACTATAAGGTTCACAGCTGAGGGGTTAAACCAGCTGTGATCCAACGGAGCCTTCCCAGGGCCGGGCAACCCTGGTTCGGAACGAGCCTTGCCGTGGCTTAGTGGCGAAGCCATGGTCGACCTTCCTTCAATGCCTCAAACCCCTCAGGTCCGCCGCGCTCGCCCTGTCGAGCAACGCGGGCGTTTCTGAATCATAAACACAACAAAACAATCCGCTTCGGACCTCGTGGGGAAGGAAAAACCCCATCACCCATCAACGGAGGTAGAATTGGACGAGGAGGAGCTACTGCGCTCAGACGATGAGACATTGGCTCCGTCCAATTCAGAGGGAAGTGCAAAGACTAGTACACCCCAAGCGTCACAACCAATGACAAGTAAAGCGGGAACACGGGAAGACAAAACCGTGGACCCACCAGCAACGAAAGGCGCAGGCAAGCAAAGTCCATTTCATCCTCGCCAAAATCGCGAGGAATGATAAAGAGGGCAAAGCCGGCCCGCGCGACATAGCAGGCAGAGCCAGGTTCCTTGCAGTGATCGAGGAATATGAGCGCTATGAGAAGGAGCACCCAGAAGCGTCCCTGCCTCCCCAAGCGAAGCGCAACCGCTTACAAGAGGTGAGCGAGAGTGCTCCGAAGAGAGCCAAGGACGCAAAGGGCGCACCGGGACCGACCACCTTTGTCAAGCCGGCGAAAAGTTCAGTGAGGTGGCCCGAGACAGCTTCGCAATGGCACTTGTGGATGAGCTCAACGACGATGGGCACCTTCTGATGGAGATATGGGAGGAGGTCGAGACCCAGTTGGCGGAGATGGTAACGGACAAGATACTGTCCGAGCCAACGGGTCAGTCACTCTCCTTTGACTCCTCGGAAATGGTTAGAGGGCACCGGGTAATCAGGTGCGACGATAAGTTTTTGCGGGACTTCCTGGCGGACTGCGTTGCCAGACTAAGCAACGCATGGACGGGGATAAGCATAAAGCTGGTCCCCGCCAAGGACATCCCAAGGAGACCCAGAGCTCGCCTTTGGCTACCCAAGGGGCTGTCTAGCCATGAAAGGGTGCTCAAGACTCTGCGAGCGATGAACAAGAGAGTAGACATGGAGGAAAAAGCGGAACGGGAAATGAAGTCTAGCCAGCCATACTTGTTCCTGATAAACCAGCGCTGCCTAGAACAGCTTAAGGCAGCAGACAATAAAGTCCGGTACGGCATTAGGAAGGCCACAGTAAAGATCTTCCTAGACGAACCGGACGATATTCTGGAAGACGAATTCGAGGACGCCAACAAGCTGTTGGACGACTTGGCAATCGACGACAGCACCCCAACATCACCCTGATCTAATGCCGACTGTTGTTCAGACCAACCTGAAGCGCAGCTCCCACGCTTCAGCTAATCTGGAGGTCCTTCTCCGGGAGAAGGACATCGACATCGGCCTCATACAAGAGCCATGGGCAAGGAACGGGCAAATCTCTGGCATGTCCATAAAAGGATATACAACATTATACACAAACTCGACAGGTAGGCCGAGGGCGGGTATAATCATTAAAAACAACCTTAATGCTATTCTGTACCCCAACCTCAGCAACTTAGATCTAGCAGTGGCAAGATTCAAAGACGAACCAGCTTTCTTTTTTTTTTTTTTTTTGTTTTTTTTACTGGACGTTGATGCACTACGGTCAGTACACTCAAGTGGCCCATCGGCACCAAGCACGTGCCTGTTTGGGTTAGATGTCAGTAGACGCGATGGAAAATATAGAAAAGAATACGAGGAAAATAACTACTGGCGTGCTGCCTGGTTGTTTGTTTGCATACGTACTAAGTGGGTTAGGATTAGTGTTTTTAGTCTAGGAAGGCTATCTACGTTATCGTTATAATTTGGACATAAGACTCTAAAGGGTTCATGCAATTCAAACGAAGTTCTACATTGGCGGAAGACTAATGGCAAGTAGGATCTAGTGTTTCTACTCGGAACATGAAATTTCAGCTGACCGAATAAGTCAGCACTTTCCACGTCACCGCGAATAAGATTGAACATAAAGGTAATGCCTAGCATCGTTCTACGATTGGCTAAGGAAGTTAAGTTTATTAGAAGGAGTCTACTAGAATAAGACGGTAATCTACGGTCTGCATCCCAGTTTAAACCGCGTAGAGCGAAAAGTAAAAAATTCTTTTAAACAGATTCGATGCGATTACTGTGGACTCCATACTGAGGATTCCATACGCAAGATCCATATTCTAAGATAGGACGAACTAACGAGGTATATAATGTTTTAGTAACGTAGGGGTCATTGAATTCTTTCGACCACCGTTTTATAAATCCAAGCACACCCCTGGCTTTATTCACCATGCACGAAATGTGTTCAATGAAGTCGAGTTTGGGGTCCAGGCGAACGCCCAAATCATCAACTATACGAATTCTTTCAAGAGAGCAGCAGTTCAGCGTATAAGTCGCAAGCTTAGGAACGACACGAGAGAATGTCATTAGCTTGCATTTAGAGCCGTTTAAGTTTAATAAGTTTAGCCGGCACCATGTTTGAAAATTATCAAAATCTATTTGTAAATCAGACTGGCAAGCAGCGTCCTTATATTGCACGCAAAGCTTAACATCGTCATCGTACATAAGTACTCTAGAGCTAATCAAGACTTTGGGCAGATCGTTAATAAATAATGTAAACAATACGGGACCCAATTGACTGCCTTGCGGGGCGCCAGATGTAACCCGGACATTAGACAAGCTGTTTTAAAGAGGACCTTTTGCGTCCTGCCAATCAGATAACTTGAGATCCATCTAAGAAGATTATCCGGAAACCCCACTAAGTCAAGTTTCCTAACAAGAAGTGAGTGGTTAACAGAGTCAAATGCTTTACTGAAATCCGTATAAATGACATCTGTCTAAAGATTATTATGGAAGCCCTTTATAATGAAAGAAGTGAGCTCCAAAAGGTTTGTTGTTGTTGATCTTCTCTTAATAAATCCATGTTGACATGGAGAAATTACTGATCGACAAGGTTGCTGCAAATGTGGAGTAATGACATTGTCGAAAAGTTTCGGGATGGCCCACAACTTAGAGATTCCTCTGTAGTTATTGGCTCCTGATTTGCTACCTTTTTTGTGGAGAGGAATTATAAATGCTTCCTTCCAAATAAGGGGAAGGTGGGAAGTTTCTAAGGATAAGGTAAACAATTTAAGAAGGGGCTTGCACAGGGCATCGGCACAATACCAAAGCACACAACCAGGTATTCCGTCGGGAGCTGGCAAATAAACAGGCTTTACGCGATGAAGATCAATAAGAAGAGAGCTTTCGTTCAAACAAGGACTGAAAATAAGGTTCGACTTGTGCATGCTGAAAGAATATGTCTGATTTGAAAACTGCGCAAAGAGATCGGCTATTACCTGATCATTACACAGTGCGACACGATTTTTGCGTTCTGAATGAACGAACACTTTTCGTATAGATTTTTGCACGCTGAATCCGAATCTATAAGCAGAATTTGTCTATCACGTCAGGTTTTTGCAAACGCGTTCAAAGTTGCGAAAAATGCTGTTTTTAGCCTACTTCAGAGTGATATAACTTGGAAACAGAAGGTGCTAGAAACTTCGTTCTTCTCGGAAAATACGGCGAAATACTTCTAGAATGATGTCCATGTGGTCATTTGTTGAACGCATTTTAAATCGATTAATTATATGCTATTGAATAGCGGGCGCGCGCCCGCCTTATCGCTGCAGGAACGCCCGATCAAGCGCGCGCGCGCGCGCTCGCTATTCAATAGCATATAATTAATCGATTTGGAATGCGTTTAACGAATGACCATATAGACATCATTCTAGAAGTATTTCGCCGTATTTTCCGAGAAGAACGGAGTTTCTAGCACCTTTTCATCATATCGATGCAGACTAAGACGACGCTCATCCTTGGGTACGACGCCAACGCAAGGCACACACTGTGGGAAAGTAAGGAGACAAACGAAAGGGGTGAGTCTCTGTTTGATAGTATTATATGTCGTGACGTTACTATTTGTAACAAAGGAAACACGCCCACCTTCATCTTTTTAAGTACGAAAGTACTCCAAATGGAGTACAGCGATTATAAGGTAAGAAATTGGAGAGCCTCTACAAAAGACTCGTTTTCAGACCACAGGTAAATATTCTTCGAAATCGTGATGCCGATATGTGAAACGGCGCCGAAGCGAAACCCACGCAATACCGACTGGGACAAAGACGGAAAGATTATACAGTCAAAGGTCAAAGACAGAAGGATCAAGACTCGATCTACCCCGGAAGGAATAGATAATAGTTTTGCAGACTAACATACTCTAAGAAGACATACCCGCCATGGTGGAACAAAGAGCTGGGCGAGCTCAGAAAGAAAGTTCGAAAAGCATTCAACACAAGTTATGGAACCAAAGACTGGCAGCCCTATAAAGCAATAAACAAAGAATATAAAAAGGCGATCTACGCAGCCAAGATAGAGTCTTAGAGTAGCTACTCCGAATCGCTAGAAGGAGTCAAAGACATGGCTAGGCTAAGCAAAATCGTAACGAGAGGACACGCAAGCTCCACGCTTGTAAACAAACCCGACGGGACAGCAAGTACGTCGGCAGAAGAGTCATTGGAAATCCTGCTGGATACGTACTTCCCAGGAAACCAAAAAGAAGAACCCAGAACAGTGGGAAGCCAGGGGTCTGACCAGCAGCTACAAGTAGAAGAGATCATCACCATGGAAAGAATTCGTTGGGCGATAGATTCCTTTGACAAATACAAAAGCCTAAGTCCAGACGGAGTAATACCAGCAATGCTGCAGACGACAAAAGCATGCACGGGAAAATGGCTCCAAGCACTCTTCCAAGCATGCATCAAAACAGCACACATACCACTTCCATGAAAGGAAGCGAGGATAGTCTTCATACCAAAACCAGGAAGAAGGGGACACATCCCAGCCAAGGATTATAGGCCAATAAGCCTTAACTACTTTTCTAATGAAAACACTGGAACGGATACTTGATATCCATACCAAAAAAAGAACGGAGAAAAACCTTTCCAATGCGCAACACGCGTACAGAATAGGCCGAAGGATAACAGCCGATGACATGCTAAGAACACTAAATAGCGAAGGAGTAAAAGTGGTAGCATACGCAGACGACGTAGTCCTACTCGCTTTAGGACCATTCCCCGACGTCATCAGCGAACTAATGACAAGGGCACTTACTAAACTCAATGCATGGGCAAGAGCCTGTGGATTGGGCATAATCCGAAGTAAATAGGGACTAATGCTCTTCACTAGGAGAACAAAAATCCCCAGCTTAACAAAACCAAAGATAGATGGCATAGAATTAGAGATATCACAGCAGGCAAAGTATCTGGAAGTGATACTGGATGCGAAACTTTCATGGAAACAGAACATCAACGAAAGAGTTAAGAAAGCAAGCATTGCATTCTATTCCTGTAGAAAGAAGTTCGGAAAGAACTGGGGCATTCACCCCAGGATAATAATATGGCTTTTCACAACGGTTGCAAGACCCATACTCACATACGGAGCACTAGTATGGTGGCCAGCATTAACTAGGGCATACAACATCCAAAAACTTACAAGGATAGAGAGATCGGCATGCACAACGAGCCACAGGAGCACTGAGATCATGCCCCGCAGCAGCGCTAAATGCCATCCTGAACATAATACCGATAGAGCATTTCATCAGATACACTGCAGCACAAAGTGCGGTACGACTAAAGGCTAGTCAAAGTTGGAAAGACTACCACACCGAACACTGCAGGATTCTGAATGAGATAAACTATCGACGACATAAGACAGAGAGTACATGACTATATACCCTACAAGGGAAGACTGGAAGAGAGGGAGGGTAACCGAATCGGATGAAGTATCACTCTACACCGACGGCTCAAAGATGAGCTGCGGGGTAGGGGCCGGAATCTTCGCCGAGAGCTGGAATGTGGAAGAATAATTCTACCTCTCAGAGTCAGCGACAGTTATCCAGCGGAAGTTCTCGCGATATTGAAAGCTGATGAACTTTCGCTAGATCGAGGCCTCCGGAATACCAAGGTGAGGATATACTCAGATAGCCAGGCGGCGATAAAATCCATCACACAAGCACGGACGACGTCAAAACTAGTGGCCGAGTGTAAAAGGGCACTAAACAGACTTGCAGAAGACAACAGGGTACAAATAGCCTGGGTACCCGGACGACATAGACGGAAACGAGAAAGCCGACGAGCTGGGCAGAAAAGGGTCAGAAGAACACTCAATAACAACAGATATCCAGATCTCACTGAACTCGGTCCAGACGGAAATTCATGACCATTTCAAACAAATAGCCAGCAAGGAATGGTCGACGAAGGCAGAGCACAGGACATCGAAACTATGCTGGCCAGAATTCAAGCGAAGCAAACTGCAGAACTGATCTCCAAGCAAAAAGGACATCAGGAGAGTAACGGCAACCATCACCGGCCACTGTCCGGAATACGATTAATAATTGTAGAAGCCCCTGGGAAAAAATCAAATAAAAAGCCAACAAAAAAAGAAAAAAGAACTAAAAAAAAAGAAAATAGCCAGAAAAAATTATTTTAGAAAAAATAACAAACTTTGGCGAAATTACCGGATTCTTCATTTTTCCTCTTGCTTGACTTAACTTTAATGTAGAAACACCACGAAAATATATAAAAAAAAAAAAACGTATGTGAAATAGAGAAAACAAATATACACCAAAAAGCTTAAAAAAGCTAGAAAATGCAGCCTGAAGAGCAAATAAATTCAATGTAAGCAGGTATGTAAGTGAATGTGTATACAACGTACATAACTCAAGATCCCACCCAAGTCATAAACAATTTCTTCATTAACAAATCCTAACTGGGAAACTCATACTCAATTCAATAGGAAACGAACCGCAGAACTGATCTCCAAGAGCAAAAAGGATATCAGGAGGGTAACGGCAACCATCACTGGCCACTGGCCAATAGGCACGCAAGCCTGTAAGATGGGTCTACCCTACAACCCACAATGTAGAAGCTGCAAGGAGCCAAGCGAGCAGGAGATACCAGAGCATCTGCTCTGGCCACCCTGGCTTACCTGAATGACACGGGCTGGTACTGAGGAGGGCGCTAACAACAGTAAATCGAGGGTGTGGAACAAAACGAAGCTTAGCTCTAATTGGAGGCGGCCAGGGCGGCCTCACCACTTTTACCTACCTACCATCTGGAAAAACCTAACAAATACTTTTTGATTTGTGTATTAATTCTTCAATTTATTGTTCCTTTTTTAATTTAAACAAACGTCAATTTATATGGTTTTCCAATAACACATTAATGCGAAATAACAATTCATCACAATTATACCCGAGGAACATGTGGTGTCGCTTCCCATGTCCAATGGCTTCTGATTTAACAATTGTTTTTTTAGACTAAAGTAAAGCTTAGTCGTTGCAGCGTTGCCCGAAATATATATATGTTGATATGTTCGCTTAGCGCCCAGCAGACAATGAAGTGGATCAAGCGGATGGATCCGACAAATGTCCGCTAAAGATATTAAATACGGAAAAAAAATCAGAATTACAGCATTAGGTTTGCTTAATGCTCAAAAACGGCCACTAAAACGAAGGACACTCGGAACTATTGCGTCCCTCGTGAAAATGCCGAAATAGTAATAGAAACGGACACTGGAACGTACAGTGAGCGGGCATATAGCGGATTTACCGCAATAGGTTCGCCTTATTATTAAAAACTGACCCGCAAACGGACGCAAAAACTGCCGATCACTGTAATCGCCGCAAATGTCCCGCTAACGGACACTGAAACGCACAGAAATCGGCAATTCTTTGTCGCACGTTCGGCGAACGTCGTCGTCACCGCGTTGTAGTTGTTGTTTTCTTCTTATGAACCGCTACTTTTGAAATGTAGCTTGTAAATTAACTCTTCTGGTTTGTGGAATTTTGGTAAGTACATGGGACGACGCGTCTCTTTCGATTTTGACCGGCGAATATTGTGGACGTGAATTTAAAGTTTTTAAGAAAAGTGCTTTCAACGGTAAATAAAAAATCATTTCTAAAAATAACAAGAAAGGAAGCTAACTTCGGCACGCCGAAGTTTGTATTCCCTTGCAGATTCCAATTGTATCAATTATAATCTATCCCAATATAATATAATATGATTTACTTTCATATTCATACCATTTTTACAGTTTTACATTTTTTTTAAATTTTTTACAGTTTTACGAGTAAAGTTTTTCTAAAACTTTCCCGACCGTTTCTATGACAGCTATATGATATAGTAGTCCGATTTTTATAAAATTAAATCTAAAAATCAGAAACAGCATAAAAAGCTCATAACATAAAGTTGATCAAGATATGTTCAAAAACAGTGAAGTTATAATTTTTTTTCAACAAATTTACAGATCGGTTGTATTGCAGCTATATGATATAGTTGACCGATCCGGCTCGTTCCGACTTATGTACGAGTGAGAGTATATAAAAGACTGTCTGCAAAGTTTCATTCAGATAGTTTCAAAAATGAGGGACTAGTTTGCGTAGAAACGGACAGACAGACAGGCAGACAGACAGACAGACAGACGGACATGGCTAGATCAACTCGGCTGTTGATGGTGACCAAGAATATATATACTTTATAGGGTCGGAGATGACTCCTTCACTGCGTTACAAACTTCTGACTGAAATTATAATACACTGCAAGGGTATAAAAATGTTATTAATACTAATAATAATTTTTAAGCAGAATGCATTTCTTGTAGTTAAGCCGGCAACGATGTGTCTGTTACTTATTTTCAAGGAAACATTAGCTATCAAATGTATCAAAATAATAATTTACTCATAATAATTTATATATTTTTACAGCCGCTTTTAAGAACTAATTGTCACTCGAGAACGCGAAATTCGACCGTATC
The DNA here is from genome assembly GCA_008042585.1 of Drosophila punjabiensis. NCBI lineage: Eukaryota > Metazoa > Arthropoda > Insecta > Diptera > Drosophilidae > Drosophila > Drosophila punjabiensis. The sequence goes on along the minus strand of VNJR01002521.1, from coordinate 14,929 downwards.
ACGCAAAAACATGTCCAATATGCGCAGGACCGAGTAACAAAAAAATTAAAACAAAGACTAAAACTATTAATGTTTCAAGAAGAATAAAAAAATGAATAAAAATGAAGTTAAATTCAAAATGAAAAATAATTCTACTTTTTATTTATTTATCAATATTAGAAAAGTATCCCAAGTGATACCAACACGGTTCTTTAGCAATATCATAAAAGTATCTCAAATTGTACCTAATCCGTATCCTTAGTAAAATTAGAAAAGTATCCGGGATGATATAGAAATCGGCCTGCTTTTAATATTAGTAGTGTGCCACTTGCAATATCGCAAGAGTTAAGTTAATGATATCGGCAAAGGCCCGCAAACGTATCTTTTTCGGGTTCCGAAAATTATAGCTATTGCTGCCACAAAACCCATGTCAGGTGTATTTACTTTATTATCGTTCTTAAATCTGAAATTGGAGTTTTGTCCGCCGGAAATCCGCAAAAGTATCGTTTGCGATATTATTTACGAAGATGTTGTCTACTGGGTGGGAGCGCAAGGGAAGTCTGTAGTATACGCATACAAAAAATAACCCTGCTGTACCATGAATTACTGATGATCAACACACATGTCGGGGTTGTTGATGAAAGTTTGATGACGGCCCATATAAATTACTGATGTATTAAACGTGGACATGTTCTATGCTGTCATCAGTGACAAATTAATCAACAATTCATCAACAATATTCATCATATTTAATTCATATTTTAATAGACCTTTTCTGTGAAAGGAGAAAAATGAGAGCGCTAGCAAGCACGGTAGTACCACAGTAGTATGCTTACAGGGGTTTCGGAACCTTTGATGTCGACAAAACGGTAATAAAAATGCAGTTAATGGGTAAGCTGACAAAATTTTAAGTGGTTTGAGTAATAACAAGAAAGGAAGCTAACTTCGGCATGCCGAAGTTTGTATACCCTTGCAGATTCCAATTGTATCAATTATAATCTATCCCAATATAATATAATATGAACTACTTTCATATTCATAAAATTTTTACAGTTGTACATTTTTTTACATTTTTTCACATTTTTACATGTAAAGTAAAATGTAATTTTTCTCCACGTTTACCGCTCGTTTGTATGACAGCTATATGATATAGTCGTCCGATTCTTATGAAATTTACAACAAAATTCTGAAAAAATATGAAATACTAGTATCTCAAAGTAGAAGAAATTATGTTGAAAACTGACAAAGTTATAATTTTTTTTCTGAAAATTCAACGACCGTTCCTATGGCAGCTATATGATATAGTAGTCCGATAACCGAGAGTTGATCAAGATATGTTCAAAAACAGTGAAGTTATAATTTTTTTTCAACAATTTTACGGATCGGTTGTATGGCAGCTATATGATATAGTTGACCGATCCGGCTCGTTCCGACTTATGTACGAGTGAGAGTATATAGAAGACTATCTGCAAAGTTTCATTCAGATAGCTTAAAAACTGAGGGACTAGTTTGCGTAGAAACGGACAGACAGACAGACGGACAGACGGACAGACGGACAGACGGACATGGCTAGATCGACTTGGCTGTTGATGCTGATCAAGAATATATATACTTTATAGGGTCGGAGATGACTCCTTCACTGCGTTGCAAACTTCTGACTGAAATTATAATACCCTGCAAGGGTATAAAAATGCAATTAATTAGGGTTAGGGCCCGATCCCAGAACGATCATGGAGCGCACCTGCACCCACGAGCCTCACTTAAAAAAGGCCGCGTCAGATTATTTTGAAAATGCCGCGCCGCCAGAGTGATCCTCAGATGTATTTGAAAAAGGTCGCACTGCCAGAGTGATTCTGCCCCGCACGTGCATGTTTTCACGAGCCCACTTAAAAAAGAGACGCGGACTTGTAATTCACGATCCTTCACTTAAAAAATGGATGGTCTGTGTTTTTCTCTGTGAGATACCTCACTTGAGAAAGGTCATTTGTTTCCCATTAGAGGATCAGAACAACCGAATTTTCCCACACCCATTCCACCTGCACTCGATCGAATGCGTACTACGACATGTGTACTTAGTTCACAAAAATGGGGATGGAGGTGAAAAGGACACATTTGTAACGGTTTCATACAGAAGTAAGGGACGTTACATGAAATTGATGAAGGATGCTGAAACGTAACGGAAAAGTCAAAGTACACACATTTAAAGGACCATCACCCACGATCCTTTACCTAAAAAAGGGACGGCCTGTGGTTTTCCCTGTGAGATACCTCACTTAACAACAGGGACATCAAAGGCGCCTTCCAAGCATACCCCCACGCAACCAAATTCTAAATTTGAGGCAATAAACCAATCTCTGGAAAAATCGATGATAAAACAAAAAAGATTTAAAAAAGTATCCCCTCCCCCCCTCACCATTTCCCATTAAAGAATTATGATTTTTTTTTGTAAGATAATTTTATTTTTCAAGTTCAATTATCTGCAGCGATGTTCTAAATTAACATACATTTTCATAATTTTTAGAGATTTTTGTGATCGTGCAGTAAAGAAATTACACGCACACGTATTAACACCAATGGTGACATTATCATTGGCCCAACAGCAAGATGTGAAATGTTGTCCATGTATATTAGTAACCAGCGGAGTATCGGTCATCCTTTTATGAAAATATTTCAGCGAGTCCTCCAGATATTCCACATGTTCAGGGAAAATTTTTTCTTTAAACATTTTCATGAAATTTTTTATTTTTATTACAAGTTGTTGGATTGTATTAGACGTCGAAGTATTGAATTTTTTTCGAGTGACAGCATTTTGTTGGATCCATGAACGTCTACTTGCAATGAACTTTAAAATTGGACTGAACAAATCCTTTGAAAATTGTTAGACGATGAGTTGAATTAATCCACACAATGTTGTGTATTTAACTATACGATCATGAATGAGAAGGCAATATACTTTTGTATTCATCTCACTCGCCACATTTTAACATCAATCTGTCCTGATTTGACTGATCTACTATGGTATGAAAGATCTACGACGATAATAAGAGCCTTTCTCATGAATTCCATGGGGGATAGCAGAGCTCGTGGTTGTCGATTGTAATTGCTTTCTTGAAATCTTGTATACATTTCGTATAGAACAGAAAAACGACATTGTTCATATTTAATATTCAAATCATCATAAGGATAGACTTCAGAATTTAGAGATGCTTTTGCATTTCTCAAATTGTTTGTAATTAGTTGTCCATTAAATGTAAATGCAATGACAGCAAAACGTGGACGTTCCCTGTTTGCCGAAAGCTTAACATTCCAGATATGATGTGTTCTGTGAGGAACCTGCCAGCTCCCCACAAATAAATATGTGAATAATAAATAAAATATAAGCCATGTAAATAATAGAGAATAATAATGTAAACAATAGGACAATACCATGTAAATAATAATGTAAATAATAGTACATAATAATGTAAACAATAGCAGATGATAATAATAAATTTAGTTAAATATAAATAGATGTTAAGGCTTTGCAAACCTATACGATAGTTAAGCTAAGCCGCCGCAGCGGTCACATGACCAAAAAGAAGTATGCAGGCGAGAGCGAGAGAGGACGCGATCACGCCATACAATTGACCCCCAAAAATTGGCACGCGCCCTAGAAAAGAACGAGAGGAAGCGATGCACAAAAAACCAGGAGAGTTGCGAAAAAGACGTGGAGCGAGCCTGACGTGGATCTTTGCTAAAAATACATGGAGCAAGTTGGAGATTTGTGAAAAGGACGTGGAGTGATACGGACGTGGAATTGTGCACTCTGGCGAGTGCCACTCCAAATGGAGAAAACTGGAGATGGCCAGTGCCACTCCAAGGAGCAAAAATCCCAGCACGCGGAAAAGTGAGACGATCGAGAGATGCCCGGCAGGCCGCACGGCCAATCTAAGAGGAAGGAGGAACTTGGAAACCCAGCCGTCGGCTTATGAAGCAGGAAAACCGGAGCAAAGACATCGAGGGACTTGTGCCGGCCCAGGACCAGCGGCGGAGCACCCAGCAGACAGGCGTGTGCCTGTGGGTGTGTGTGGAGTGAGACGGGTGAGTGTGGCAAGTGAAACCGCAACGAGTGGCCAGCAGGGAGATTCGGCCAACATGGCCAAGTGCATATAAAAATCTCGACGGGACTCGATGCGGTATTGCCATAGAGTAGAGCAGTTAAGAATGTCACCCAAACCTCAAACTTTGCGGTTTTGTAACCAAAACCAACCACGCGAATTGAATATGAAAACCTATAACAAATATATAGAGATACACTGGGAAAAATTTATGAGGAAATAAAATTTATAAAATTATATACATACACTGGGGAAAATTTCGAAGAATAAAAATTTAAAAGAGAAAAGAGAGAACAAAAATACACCGAAGAAAATAAAGGAATAATAAAAATCCAAAAATATAGAAAATGAAGTTAAATTAAATTCTATTTGCCGCCCAACTAAAATACCGAAATCCACCCATATTACGATGAACAAATATTTTTACACACAGAAAACTTGTACGGGGCCAGGCTCAGCCGGCCGCATAACTTGGACCGACAACGAGTGCTGACGGCGGAACTTGCCATCCAGGGTGACGACCTTCTCGGCGAGTGCCGGTTGGGACTCCACCTGGCAGATGCATAGTTCCTAACGGGTAATCGATCCCTCTCGGTCTCCTCGCGGCGAGTGCCACGAGCCAGACCCAATACGCGCTACCGCGAATCCTCCTCCGCTATTTTGCTAATACCAAAAAATAGAGTTTTCCCGCTTGGTAACCCGGTGGCTGACTACCTCCATCTCACGACAGCCCACCGTTCATCAAAGACCTATTGTCCTATAAATTTATAAATTTATAAATTTTCTGTAAAGAGATCCTGGCGTGACTGAGCTTCACCCCAGCCTAAGAACTACTTCACAGTTCCTTGTACCAGTGTTGGATTAATATAACAATCCCAGCTCCGGAATGCGAGTGGGACGGTAGCCCCACTTTTTACTATATTATACATTTTAATTTTAGCACTGTCACTGGGAACGATATGATGTATTTTCCAGCTTATATTATTTATACCAATTTTATGTGTTTTTCCCTCAACTGTTTTAACATACATATCATAGGTGTTTTTAGTAAGCAAGAGAACGAGTTCATGTTTACAGAAAAGCTGAAATGTCCTCCCGAAGGGATATCCGCTGATGCAGGCGTTAAACGCATGTAAAGTTAAACGCAAGCTCAGCTTTAATAAGCTCCCAATTAACATGGCCTTCGATGTCTTCTCGGCGAAGAGGTCGTGGGCAAGTTCGGTACCAATGTTATGGTCGAACTTGCCAATATCATCGTTTACCTCCCGGATAGGTTTAGCTATATAGACGACAGTCTATTTACTTACTTTCAGAGAAAATGTCTTACCTCGTGAAACATGAGGATGGCAAGGTGTTTTTTAATGTAAAAAAAAAAACATCTATTAATATTAATAAAATTTTTCATTGGGTAACGGCACTTGGGAAAAACATTTTTTAGCTTTTATTTTTATAGCCTTGCAGGGTATTCTAATTTCAGTCAAAAGTTTGCAACGCAGTGAAGGGTTCATCTCCGAACCTATAAAGTATAAATATTCTTGATCAGCATCAGCAGCCGAGTCGATCTAGCCATGTCCGTCTGTCCGCCTGTCCGTCCGTTTCTACGCAAACTAGTCCCTCAGTTTTGAAGCTATGTGAATGAAATATTGCAGATAGTCTTCCATATACTCTCACTCGTACATATGTCGGAGCGGGCCAGATCGGACTACTATATCGTATAGCTGCCATACAAACAATCCGTAAATTTGTAGAAAAAATGGTAACTTTACTGTTTTTTAACATATCTTGATCAACTCTCGGTTATAAGATTTATATATTGTTCCAGATTTTTAGATTTAAATTTATAAAAATCGGACCACTATATCATGTATACAAACGATCGGTAAATGTGGAGAAAAAATATATTTTACTTTACATGTAAAAATGTAAAAATTGTATGAATATAAAAGTAGTTCTTATTATATTATATTGGGATAGATTATAATATACACAATTGGAATCTGCAAGGGTATACCTACTTCGGCGTTCCGAAGTTAGCTTCCTTTCTTGTTCAGGATTAAAAATAAATAAATAAAAATTAAATTAAAAAAAAAAAACAAATTATTGGGTAAAGGGACTTGTGGAATTCTTTTTTACAGTTTAAATTTTCAGATAAGTGAACAGATCAGGTCAGACCTGATAATACTAAATCGATTATCAGGTCTGTTATTAAGCCTGATTAGATATCAAATCAGACCTAATAGCATTTCTGTTTATCAGATCAGGTCTGTTTATCAGATCAGATCAGGTCTGTTGATCAGATCAGATCACATCTATTTATCAGATTAGGTCTAATAAACAGACCTGATAATCAGATAAAGTATTATCAGGTCTGTTTATCAGATCAGGTCTGTTTATCAGACCTGATAATACTGGATCTGATTATCAGGTCTGCTTATCAGACCTATTAAACCTGATCAGGTATCAAATAAGACCAAATAGCAGGTCGTGGCCGTGGCCGTGGTTGTTGTTTTCAGAGAATCACCCATATATGAAAAAGAGGATACTTAAATTTTATACAAGCAAGTAGTGAAAATTCAAAACCTAAATATACAGGCCTGCTCCGGTTCTCGAAATTGGTTTTCGATTTCGATTTGGCCAAAAGCTTTCGATTTCGATTTTAGCTGCTCCGGTTCTCGAGTACTTTTTGGTATCGTTTTGTTATCGGAATGTTTAATATTTTTTGTTGCTTAAAAAGCTGGCGTTGTTGGTTTAAATTGTTGGCAGAATGCTAAAAAGTGTTTAAGCTGTTAAATTATTTGTCTTAGGAGCCAAATAAGGTCGGCAATTGCTTATTTAATTCATTTATTTACATGAAGAGGCTGCCAGCTTGCATGCAGTTTCATTTCCAGTGGTCTCAATTAAATTTAAACAGCTCTTTTATTATTTACTTTATAAAATTAGCTAGATTTATTAAATAAAACATTATTGAACCTTCATTTTTGCAAAGGTTTGCATTTAATAAGTATTTATAGCTGAGTGTTTCTTAACGACTTGTTCCGCCAACTGTCTGGCAACCTTAGCAACCAAATCGAAATGCCTTGTTGCCGACGGCAAAATTTGTGTTGTCAAATCTGAGGTGGGGTCAGAAATAAATTTTTTATAAAATAACTACGTGCCAGAATGATCTTGTGGTGATGTGGAATAAACATCAATAGACCACTGAGCATACTATTTTTTCCCTTAGCAAATAACATTTGATTTGATAAGAAAAAAGGAATTTACTTTTCATTTCGGCCAGATAAAGGTGCCCGTTTTGCAAATCGAAACCGGCTTACGATTTCGAGAACCGAAGCACCAATTCCCGTTTTCAAAATCGAAATCGCAAGAGCTTTTCGATTTCGAGAACCGGAGCAGGCCTGATAATGAATACAAACCATTGGATTGGGGGTTGAAAAGTGATGACGATTTTGATAATATTCTTGATAACAACGATGATGACGATGATGATGATGATGATGATCAATTTTATTCATTCTCACCACCTGATCATCACTCATCACCTGTTTTATCAAAACAAGTGGCTGCTCAAACAACAAGTCTATTATCATCTAACCCCTCTACCCATTTATCTGAATTGATCGCAACTCAACTTCCGTTGCTTGAAGAGAATTCAAAAAATTTTAACGTTAGTGAACTAGCACGAGAACATATTTTGGATAAGACATATGGATTATACAAAAATGATTCTGGTCAATTAATGTTGGGCAATAATCAAAGAAATGTAACAAATAATACAATTGAATTTGATGATGGAGAAAACTGGCGACTCAATAGAGGATTATATTCTTTAATTTTCCATCACGTTTCGAAAAATTATAATACAGATTATACAGAAATTTTCTACCAAATGGACATGTGAAAAGGAACGAGGGCATTTAAATATTCTAAAATTATTAAGCCACTCTTATCTAAATTACCTGTCGCCGAGTCTACACCCAAGCGCAACAAAGAAATCGTAACCCGGACTGGTTTCATTAAGCTTGAGAAAGGTCGACCCCGTTATATCTACTATGATGACCCCAATGAAATCGTCAGCCGACTTAAGGTTTTGATAGCATCGGATACATCGGGAAATACAAATCACAGAAATGAAATTACAACAATATAAAAATTATATTCTAATTTAGTATATATTTATGAATAAATTTTAAAATGAGTTTATAATCATTACGTCCGTAGACAAGTTTAACGTTATATAAATGAAAAACAGAGTTATAATTTAAAACGATATAAGAAACTGAAACAGGTCTTTACATAGATGAGGATGGTAACTTTAATATACAACAAAGGCGTTTAAAAAATGGGACCTTTCAAAAAGAGAATGGTGATATGGAAATTAAGGCGTACGTAGATAGAGCTATTCACGATTTGAGAGATTCTCTGTCTTTATTAAATATTAAATATCAGGTTGAAATTCCATTCCATTATTTCAAATAAAAAAAAAATAAGTGTTAGTATACCTAATGTAAAAACTGCAGAATTTGAAGATACACTATACCGACTTAAGCTAGTTATCTCAAGTATTATTAAAAAAATAAGATCTTTCAAACAATTTGTTAGTCTTAAAATTTCGTAATATCTAATTGATTTAATTGATTTCTGCGTCAGAGAAGCAATGGAGAAACAATTTTAATCTGGACGTGGAGTACCTAAGAATTTACAAGCAGATGACAGAAAAGAGTTTTTTAATGGACAATATGAAGTTAATCACTATTCAACGTTCTATACTCTAGAAGCTTCAATTGTTGAACGATTCAACAGGACTTTAAAGGAACTCATGTGGAAAGAGTTTTCTTACAATGGAACCTATAAATGGATTGATATGTATAAAGGGTTAATTAATTTTTATAACCACAAAATACACACGACTATAAAAATGGCTCCGATTGAAGTGAACCCTGAGAATGAGAAACAATATTAAAATGTTTCTGAAAATTACTGAAAATTGGTGACTATGTTCGAATTTCTAAATATAAGGGAGTATTTAAGAAATCGTACACTCCTAATTGGAATGTTGAAATTTTTAAAATAAAGTAGGTCCAAAACACAAATCCAGTGACATACAAATTAGAAGATTAAAACGGGAATCCTGTTGAGGGTGGTTTTTATAAACAAGAGGTGGAAAAACTAGATTTCCCAATACCTACCTAGTTGAAAAGGTACTTAAGAGAGAGGGAAAAAGATCTCTCGTACGTTGGTTAGGTTTCCCGAAATCTGATGACAGCTGGATAAATAACTCAGAAATTTTGTAACGAAATAAACACACAAGCAATTTTTTCTTTGTTTTTGGTTTCTTTTGATTTTTATTCGTTTTTATTTCAAGTATTTTATATAATTTTAATTTAAACCTATTAATATGTAAACTTAATTTAATTTACTGTATAATCTTAAAATATTTGATATTAAATTATATCACAAAATTTAAGTCAAATGTTTATTTAAAAATTGGTTTTACATATATAGATATATATGTAAAACATAATATTTACATTATTTATTTCAGCTATTGACATTTTATGCCTAATTAATTTATTTTCATTATTCGTCTAGCGCAATTTCGCATTTATCTTTTGGGTTAAGCTCTCTTTCTTTCACTAATTAAAGCTCCATCTAGCACAGCTATTTGGCTGATCCAACCCATTGATTGATCTGCTAGAGTTGACATGTTACCCATTATTTCATCTTCTCTTCTTAAATAGTGCCCTATTGCTAGAGTCAAAATTCCATCTTCACATATAATTCTTTTATAATCTTTATTATCTAATGTTATTTTTAAAATTTTATATGTCCCTATTTCATTAGACCTAAACATGTACATGCTATCACTTTCTTGTTGTCCTGTAAGCAAACAATTTAGGGGTTTGTCAAATGTAATTTTTTCTAAAGCCCTTCGCTTCACTCCCTTATTCTTTTTAACACATTTTTCGGGTTGACTACCTGCACTCGCCGATGTGTAGGCGTACATTTTGGACCGAAGACCAACAAATTGTGTCATCTACTCATCCTTGAAATACCCTAGGCGCTTCTTATTTCACTGTTGGAAATCATACTTCGCAACCAATTCATCAGGATATTCAGACGTGTCAAATCTTAAAGCGACATCAAGACGAATATCATGTTAAATGTACTCTGTTTTAATGGAGTAGATAAATGAATCTATATCCATATAATTTAATTTCAGTGCGTCTTTGAATTTAGGCTTCATATAAGAGTAGTGAAAATCATACATCTTCCATTTGGATAACTCCACTCCGCTTTAAGCTCTGTACCGTAGTCTTGCCGTAAACACTGTTGTTCAAAAGCTTAAAAAAGTATATTTCGAAATTACTTTTAGCCCTAGTCCTATGCTCTGTATTTATGTCAATATATTGTTTAAGCCATGGCTTTTGCTTAAATTTAAGGATTGTGTGAATCTTTCTTAGTTTTAATCCATTCAACATACTTTGCTGTAAAATTTTGTAGTGAATATTATATTTATTTTTATCATAATGATCAGCTATTAACTTTGGAGTCTTTTAATTTATTGAAGGTAGTCGATTTGCAGGACAAAAAGGCAGGTGATTATGTTGGTCGTGTAGCGAGTATGGGTATGTCAAGTCAACCTCTAGAATATATCCATACTCACTATTTTCAGAAATAGCATTAATATTAAATAAATCGATTTCTGATTGCTCTAACCATTTAAAATCACCATATGGTAGTGATTTATCCATATAAATTGTTTGCATCCATATTCATTAAATATTCGGATTCTTTAGTCCGATCAAAACCTTGAAGATATTTGTGGTTTGCTTTTGTATACCGATGACTACATTGAACTAATCCATCTCGAATTCCAGACAGAATATATGTAATCTTATCCATATCAGTGAGTTACTTGATGGATATTTGTGTAGTTTTCAACATGGCATCCCATGACAAGCCCGGAGATGTAAAATAATGGGCAGGGTCGAGTTCATAGATACTTGAGGAAATGCCTCTGAAATCCTGGAAAATGTCTGTGATTAACAAAACAACTGTTTTTAAATATGTTTCCATAAAGTCCCTAAGTGTTTGACACTTAAAAATGATACCAAACCCGAATTGCATGAAGGTAATCTGCTTCAGAACATTCTGAGTTTGTCAACTTACTAGAAAAAATCTCCCTTGGTGGAAGAGAAGTTTCAGAGAGTATTTGATACGAATCGATGTATTCATATGGGAATAAACCAGGGCCCGTAAATAATCATTATCCATGTTTTCTTTAAAAAAAAAAAATCATCCACTTGGAAAAAACGCATAAAGAAAATAATTACACCAGTCGGCTGCTATTTTGGCGATCTTCCAAGACACGCAATGATTGCATATTTCTAGATTTCTAGATTTTTTCGCTCAAAATATCGCTCAAAGTCGAATATCTTTTTAGACATTTTTTACATATTTTTTTTAAGTTTATTTTTTTGATCAAAATATAATTCATAGTGAAATAGCTTTTTTCTCTAGAAGTTCATTCGGAAAACTTTTCACATAAACGTTTAAAGCAAGTGCTATCGAACCCAAAAACACCAGTTTTTAGAAAAATACAATTACTATTTTGTATTTCCAAATGATTTTATTTATTTAACTTTACAAAAAAGCTGCTTTTGTAAGGAATGTAATAAAAACGCGTTTTATGTATGTGTTGTTATATTCCAACTACATTTGATAACGTTTACCGTTTTTGTAAAGTGCAGCGAGTTTTTGTGGGTTCCGTTTCTAGATCTTCGTAAATTTTTTGATTTCTTATTTTATAAATTACCTTTTCTTTTACTTAAAAAATTATTTATAGTAAAAACTCTTAAAACTTATGCACTAGGCCAACCAGATAAGCAGGCCCCGGACAACTAAATTCAAAATGCGTGCCCTACTGCTGAAACCCGCTAGTACGAAACATATGTAAAAATTATGTGAAAACTTAAAAACTTAAAAAAAAAAAAAAAATTTAAGACGTGTTTTTCAATTGAAGAATAGGTATTTTGGATTCGTCTTCACTTACTTTATAGAGTTATGTAAAAAAAAATTTCTGAAAAGTCCTCTAATTAAAAAGATATTCGACTTTGAGCGATATTTTGAGCGAAAAAATATCGCTCAAAAAGTAATGATTATTTTTTAAGTGTTATTTTTTTCGCTTACAATGATAAAAATTATTCTTTGAGTGATTGAAAAAAACTCAAAAATTGATAAAATAAATTGGATAAAATATATAAAAATGAATAAATAATCATTAAACATTGAATATTATTTTTTCACTTATAATGATTACGGACCCTGGAAAAAACCTTTCCTACGAACTAATGAGAAATGTGTGTTATATGGAAATTGATTTCGAAGTACTTTGAAATCCCCTTCATTTAAATTTCCTGCAAGGGTGTCTAGACTAGAGGGCATGAAACGGAAACTATCTAAAAATCTAATTTCTAGCTTATTCTTTCCTGAAGGAATATATTTTGAAATATAAATATATACTTCCTTTTTTAATGGAATTATTTTAGTTCCTCCATCAATCTCCCCGAGTTCTTTCACAAATAGGTGAGCATCAAATTTTAATAAATTGTGAAAGAAAACGGGTATAAAATCTCTCTTGTATCTAGAGAGGGGTCAAATGAACACATAATGTAAAACGCGAAGGCAACTGAAATATGCTTATTTACTATTTTAGTTTTATCACTTACATCTATTGATATTGGTTAGAGTATGCACTCGAAGTTTGCATATACAGAGGGGTACCTCCAGCTGGCGATGAATATGTTTAAATTTAAGTGTTGTTTCTCCGTTCTTGGGTGTCTCGCTCACAAGGTTATTAAGTCTTTCCGCATGTCGATCAGCTCTCTTCGCACTCATTAAGTAGGAGAGACACTTGTTGCAGAACCAACGTTTCCCGGATTTTCCCAATTGTGATGATAGAAGGCTGTAATTAAGCAATAAAATATATTGAGTTAGTTTATTGCTTTTTTTTTATTTTGCTTGCTTACCTAGATTTTATCCATACATAATGTCCATGTATATCGTTGGTGACTCGAGGAAAAGTAAATTTACATGATGCTTTTTCTGTGTTTGGTTGGAAAAAAGTGGTCCAAAAACTTCGTCCTTTTTTCATTATAACCAAACACATTAAGACTTATCTCTGGGTTTCTGTAGGTAAATTCATGTATGTTACCCGTCTTCACGGGAAACGGCAATCCGGTAAATTCCACCTTGATACCGTTGGTGAGGATAATCGGTAATTGGATATCTTTCTACCTTTTCTTTTGGGTTAAGGGCTGATACTATTGCCCACTTGAAGCTGAAAACATCTTTGTTGTGCACATTCATGCATGCTTTGCTGTCTTTAAGGGTGGGAGGAAGATCGAAATACTCCGATCCTTTCAGAGGAACACATTTCTGCATGTTCATCTCAACTCTAACTATGCGTGTTAGGGTCCATCTACTGTCCTTCCCTCGAAACTCACTCATTTGTAATATAATGGCATTTGCTTGGGAATTATATGGTTCCACTAAATTAGTGCCAATCATAACCAGAGTCATCTTACTTCGAAACGTTTTTAGTTCCGCAAATTGCTCAAAATTGATTTTCGAGGCTGTATGGTAGTTTAGCACTTTTTCCACATGGGGGAGCAGTGCATCTCCTGCTGCACTTAAGAATTATTAGGAATTATTAGCGCTGCTCCCACATTTACAAACATGCATTGTAAAATACGTCCCTTATATCCGTCAACGATTTGCCTTACATTCCCGTCTAGGGGTCGGGTAGCACAATATTTATGTTCTTCAGTACGAACGTGATGGTGCCATTGTACATTTATGGGGACCTATTGCCGGCAGGAGTTACAGAATAATCTCTCCGAGTTGGTGTTGTTGGCGGTATTGTTAACGGTGCACACTGGGGCATTCTGCCGAAACTCGTTGCAAAAATCACTTTTTGACTTGTTGAAATGAGCCAAACGAATCATACCATTTAATTGAAAATTGTTTCTATTTTTTAAATGTGTAAACTGAAAAATTTAACGATTTTTTTTGGAATTTATAGAGACGCGCAAAGTTGACACAATTTTGAAAAAAAAAAAAATATGTGCGAAAAACTTAGTATGTAGGGCAAATTTGACTAACAATATTTAAGTAACTGCAATGGTAGTGTAGTTAAGGTAATTTTTTCCTAATTATCTGAAATAATGCCAAAAATTTTGTGTCATCAGAAAATTTAATTTGAAATTTCAGATTTTTGTAGAATTTTTTTAATTGACACCTATTTTTTCCATATTTTTAAACAGAACATAGACTTCTAACTACGATGTCAGCGCGTGCCACCATTCTTGACGAAATCAAAAAATCTCTTAAATATTTCTTAATTAATTAAAAAAAAGTTTTCTTGCTACATTTTTGCGCATTGTGAGATATTTGAAGTTTTGCCAAGTTAACTCTGCGTTTTCATCAGCTCCCTAAGATATGCAACACTTTTTTTTATTGATTTCATGTTTGCTTTTTTTTAACGTAACTATAGTTTAATTAAAAACAAGAGTGATTTTGCCAAAAATCGTAATAAATTTATTAGGTTACATTATTCAACGTCTTCTACTTCAATGCTTTGATTATTTACGTCGTCCTCAGCGTTCTCAAATAGAGCCACCATATCGGGCTAGTAAGTTATTTTAAATTTCGGCATAGCTCGGACATGTCTCATAGAGGAAATTTTTGGATCGGATGACACCAGCAGCATATTAAAAAGATCTTCATTTTGTCGAGACCTTGAAATTTTGCACGTATTTGAGTATCTGTACCTTTTATAATCTTTATTTTTA
>VNJR01002511.1:0-11696 GCA_008042585.1 Drosophila punjabiensis | reverse complement strand
CAGACGTAGCCACGAGGATAACCACGCGGAACCGCAGCATGGACACGTGGGTGGCCACCAACCTGGATAGGCTGGCCCCCACTCTGGAGGAGTAATTGCTTAAGCTGGGCCTCGGGCCAACCCCGCGTGGGAATCACAAGTGCGTGCGAGTTAGGGACAAAGATTAGGGCTTTGGTTAAGTTGATTCAGATTTATAAATGTTACACTTAGGAGACATGATAAGACCACTGCGCATTTATTAAATTTCCCCATTCCCCTTCTTCCTTGGACTCCAACTCGGCATCGGGGCCAAAGGGCGTGCGCGGCACCCGGGTAACGGGGCCGCAAGCGCCAAGGCACCGAGTGTCGTCTCCTTCCCCCTCTCGACCAAGAGACGGCGCCCGGCTGACGGGGCCGTTTCCCACTCGAGAGAGTATCTCCAGGCTCGAGGAGCGGTACACGACTGACGTGGCCGCACCCCAGCCCGGATGCCTTTTTCCCCTCTCCTTTCTCCCGGCCAGGTGGCCAAGGCGTAAGCGGTGCCCGGCCGACGGGGCCGCGAACGCCAAGGCCTCCCACGGTCACTTCCTCCCTCTCCCGATCAGGAGACGGTGCCCGGCTGACGGGGCCGTTCTCCGCTCGGGATTCCGTTTCCGGACTCAAGGGGCGCTGCACGGATGACGTGGCCGCTCCCAGCTCGGATACCTCTTCTCGCCTGGTTGGAGAAACGCTATCCGGTCGACGGGGCGTTCCCCGAGGCCATCTCCCTCGCGGTCAGCGATCTCGACCAGGTATCGGCGCCCGGATGACGGGGCTGATCCTTTACGGGTCGTTCTGTAACCCCAACCCCGCCTATGTTACCCAAATCCCGGCCAATCGGCCCCTTTCCTGCCTGTCCCCGCAAAAATAAATATTTTTCTGTGGAGGATCCTGGTCTGACTGAGTTTATATCCTAGCCCGTGATTAGCATCCTTACAATTTTTTATATCTAATTTTTTGTTATAAAGCAAGTGCACATCCAAAAGCTTTCTATACGATATTCACTGGCTAAGTGAGTTCTTCGCTCGTCTTAAAAAAAACTACTTTTATGTTTGACTCAATTTCTTTGTAACCTTTACTCTATCATTCTTTACTGATTAGTGCTAAACTTAATTTTGGCAAATTTAAACTTATGTTTCATACCCTTGCCGTCAAGCTGGGCATCACCGAAAACGCAAACTGCCGGAAATGCGATGAATCTGTGGCAACCGAAACCCTGGAGCATCTCATTTGCAAATGACCGGCGCTAACAAGGTCAAGATTAGGACACCTAGGCGCTCCGGCTCTGGCATCACTGTAAGATGCCTCCAAGAGAAAGCCAGACGAACTACTGGCCCTCGCGAAAGACACCTCGATCCTCAAGGACTTCGAAACTCGCATTAGCAATCTCTTAGTCCACAAAAGAAGAGCCCGGGCAACTAAGGGCCATTTTTGGCCTATGCTTGGCCCCATGAGGGCCGCCCGACGTAACCTAACCTAACCTCTATACCCTTGCAGAGTATTATAATTTCAGTCAGTATATATATTCTTGATCAGCATCTAGCCATGTCCGTCTGTCCGATTTTACGCAAACTAGTCCTTCAGTTTTAAAGCTATCTAAATGAAACTTTGCAGATAGTCTTCTTTATACTCTACCTCGTACATAAGTCGGAACGGACCAGATCGGACGACTATATCATATATCATTGCCATACAAACAATCCGTAAATTTGTTGAAAAAAATTATAACTTCACTGCTGTTCAACATTTCTTGATAAACTCTCGGTTATAAGCTATATAAGTATATTATTCTAGATTTTCGGATTTCATTTTATAGAAATCGGACTACATCATATAGCTGCCATAGGAGCGGTCGGGAAATTTAAAAAAAAAAATAATAACTTTGTCAGTTTTCAACATAACTTCTTTTTCTTTTAGATACAAATATTCTATATTATTTCAGAATTTTTTTTTTAATTTCATTAAAATCGGACGACTATATCACATAGCTGCCATACAAACGATCGGTAAATGTGGATGTATGTTACATTTGGTTTTACATGTAAAAATGTAAAAAAAATGTAAAACTGTAAAAATAAAAATGAATTGATAGTAATTTATTTTAAAATAAATGGGGTTAGATCATAATTAATGCAATTGAAATCTGCAAGGGTATACAAACTTCGGCGTGCCAAAGTAAGCTTCCTGTCTTGTTTAAAATAAATTCGGATACTAAAAAATGAAGGGGTGTCGATTCAAAACAAAAACACTAGCGCTTTTGCCGTGCAGTAGGCTGCACCTGCTTGATTGCAGTTTTTGGGTTTTGTTTTGATTATTATAATTCACACTGTCTTCATATTATTTCACTCGGCACACTTCAAACAATTATTTTGCACTTTTAGTGCCGAAAAAGCAAAATAAATTCTTATTAGATTTAAATATTAGAACATAAACCTTATAGTTTCATTGCACTTAATCTGCAGAATTCAAAATAAATTTTGATTAAGTAAAGTATTAAAAACTTAATTACTTCCATATTCTTTTTAATTTCATAATTTTACATATTTATACATTTTGTACATGTGAAGGAAAATATTATTTTCCTCCACATTTACCGATTGTTTGTATGGCAGCAATATGATATAGTCGTCCGATTTTTATGAAATGTAAAACAAAATTCGGAAATTATATGGAATGCTTGTATCTCAAAGTGAAGAAATTATGTTGAAAACTGACAGTAATAATTTTGTTCTAAGAATTTTCCGACCGTTCATATGGCAGCTGTATGATATAGTAGTTCGACTTTAAAATTCGAAATTTGATCAAAATATGATAAAAAAAATTGAAGCTATAATTTTTTTTCAACAAATTTACGAATCGTTTGTATGGCAGCTATATGATAGAGTTCACCGATCCGGCTCGTTGCGACTTATGTAATAGTGAGAGTATATCGAAGACTATCTGCAAAGTTTCATTTAGATAGCCTTAAAACTGAAGGACTAGTTTGCGTATAATCGGACAGACGGACATGGCTAGATAGTCTCGGCTGTTGATGCTGATCAAGAATATATATAGTCGGAAATGATTCCTTCACTGCGTTGCAAACTTCTGACTGAATTTATAATACCCTGAAGAAGAATAAAAAATTTGGAAAATTTATAGCAAAATATTTCAACTCATGGCTCATGGTGCCGCCGAAAATTCCTCGATTTTAGGTTAAGCACGATCCAACTAGGTAAACCACAGGTAACCATTTGGTTCCAAATTGACGAACCCTAGCTACCATGTTTGGGCAAATAATAATTGCCAATTCTATAAAAAATATTTTTCGCTATTACAAACACTAGAACTAAGTTGGAGCGGCCATGTTGCGAAAATTTGCGAAGAGAAAAAGGTTGGTTGCACACTGTATTGGCCCTATATACCCTCCTGGAGAAATTTGTTCTTTTCCGGTTCTTTTCGACCTACGATGTCCCATTTTAACAGCGATCAGCTATTAGTAGCTATATGCAACTATGCACAATTAATCGCTATCTAAAGCTATAGCTAAATGGAGCGCGTGGGCAGTTCCCTTAGGGTTATTACAGATTATACATATGTATGATTTTAGGCTGCTTCAGAGTCAAGCGCAATTATTATAGGGTTCACACGCTCCTCCTGAGCCGTACAAGTCATTTAACAGTTTTCTGTAAGCTCTCTGTTTGGCAACGCTCTCAAAAAATCATGAGAATATATATAAGTTATTTTAGTTGTTAATGATTTTAAAACATATCTGTCTCTTTCTAACAATTCTATCATTTCACCTGGTCTCTTACCTTAAATTGTATAAATTTTTCTTTGTTGTTCTTAAATCTTTTTTTTCTCTTATAGTGCGTAAGTTTCAATATCATTTTTAGCTAATTCTCTCAGTATGTCTCTATTTATTTAATTTTCCCTTTCTTCATATTTTGGTATTAACCAAACGGTCTAGCTTCCCTACCGATAAGCATTTCCAATGGGAAATGCAATTGCCACAAGCGCTGATCTCTACGGGGATAGGTCCGATGCTGTACTGCTAGCTGTAGGCGAATAACAATCAGTTAATAGAACAAATTTTGTCCTTGTAGATAATGACGAAAATGTTTGATCACATTGACACGTGTCCAAATTCACTCAAGAATTTTTTGGGAATTGGGTTTAGTTCTCCAGCTTTCTCCTCATAACTCAGATGCTCTTTAGCAGCCTAGAAGTACCCACATTTCGCAAAGTTAAGCCCTGCGGCAGTTAACACATCTTTTAAAACCAAAATCTGTAGTATGCAACACAATTCTTATACATCGTATAAACTATCTTGTAATAGAAGTTCTTGTCACCAAACGGCATTGTCAGGTGTCCGTCGGGTATAACAAATGCTGTTCATTCAACCGAATCTGATAGTTAATATAAAATATTTTGCACCAGATATCCTATCTAGCAAATAGCAAAAGAAACTTTTCGGCAACTGTATTGTTGGTAAGCTTACTCAAAGTAAAGGCGATCTGGTCTATTTTATTTTCATTACTAAACGTATTGGTCCTCCATAGAGAGAAAAACACGGTCGAGCAGCGTTACACATGAACAAATTAGTTAATATTACAGTTTCTTTTTCATTTGATCAATTAAACAAATAGTCATTTCGCCAGTATTACCAGTTTTGCAAGGGATATCAACATAAATGTATCTGAAGCAATCAAACAATTAAATTAAATTACCTTTGTCCTTTGTCCTATTTTGTAGCATCTTCGACTAATGGCTTCGACTTGAAATGTGTAATTTTTTAATGTTTAAACAAAAACCCCATATACTTATTCGCATATTTCTCTACCAATTATATTGTCAATTACTTATACGATAAAAAACAATATATTCCGAATATCTTTTATTACTGTTATACTCGCATAATTTTGCTGTGTTCAACGAAATTCACCGTTACCTATTCCTCATATAATATCAATATTATTAATAATTTTACCAATACACTTATTATCATTACTATTTAAAATAAACGACCATTCTGCCCCAAATTCAAGACAAGTCAGAAAGAGCTTACCACCGTATATCATACTTCCTTTTGGTTCAAAACGCTGTGGAGACAACTCGTGAAAGAGACCATTCGATTTCGCGGACGGGCCGACAATTGCACTTTGCACATTTATAAACCTATAATAAAACGCGCAATTGATCTGCAGAAAGTGCAGGAGATGGCAAAGATCCCACTTCTGATATCAGGGGTTTCTCGGGGAACTTAGGTAACTCCATTTTTAGCAACTCCTAGAACACAGCCAGTTAAACTCGTCCCAGCTGGAAAATCTTAAACTCGACCTGCTGTTATGTTCGTCGTTAACTTTCCACTATGAGACTTTCTTACTTTTCACTCAAACTGTTCTATGGAATTGACTGTCTCACTCCAACAGTTCCGCCGGTGTCAATTGCTAAGCTTCAAAGTATCACGGCTACGAATGCACGAGAAGTGCTCAATTACTGAAACTTCCACATTCATGACAATGCTCGTACTATGGTCAAACTAGTCATTCTATACCTCACATTACAGAGGTAATCTAAGGTTTTTACTTGGTACGTGAAAATTGAGCTGACTTAACAAATCAACACGTCACCACGTATTAGGTTGTTAATAAAGGTAATGCGCTAAGGAAGTTAAGTTAATTAGAAGGAGTCTACTAGAATATAAAGGCAATTTACATTTGCATCCCATTTTAAGCCACGGAGAGCGAAAAGTTCTTTTGAACAGATTCCATGGCTTATTATGGACTCCAAACTGAGGACTCCAAACGTAAGATCTATATTCTAAGATAGGACGAATTAACGAGGTATATTATGTTTTTGTAACGTAGGGGTCATTGAACTCTTTCGATCACCGTTTAATAAATTCAAGCACTCCTCTAGATTTATTCACCATGCACTTAATGTGATCATGAAGTCAAGTTTAGGGTTCAGGTGGACACCCAAATCATCAACTAGATTAATTATTTTTTAAGAGCATCAGTTTAGCATAGAAGTTGCAAGCTTAGGAACTACACGAGAAAATGTCATTATCCTGCATTAAGAGCCGCTTAAGTTTAAAAAGTTAACTCGGCGCCAAATTTGAAAATTATCAAGATTTGTTTGTAAATCAGATTGGCAAGTTGCCCCCTTATATTGCACGCAAGGCTTGGCGCTGCGCACAAAAGTACTCTACAGTTAGTAAAAACTTTGGGGAGGTCGTTAATAATAATAATACGGCCTGCTCCGGTTCTCGAAATCGAAAAACTTTTGCGATTTTCAAAACGGGAATTGGTGTTCCGGTTCTCGAAATCGTAAGCTGTTTTCGATTTGCAAAACGGGCACCTTTATCTGGCCGAAATGAAAAGTAAATGTAAATATATATGTTTTTTCTTATCAAATCAGATCTTATTTGCTAAGGTGAAAAAATAGTATACTCTGTGGTCTATTGATGTTTATTCCACATTACCACGAGATCATTCTGGCTCGTAGTTAATTTATAAAAAATGTATTTCTGACCTCACCTTAGATTTGACAACACAATTTTTGCCGTCGGCAACAAGACATTTGGTTGCTAAGGTTGCCAGACAGTTGGCGGAACAAGTCGCTAAAATACTTATTAAATACAAACCTTAGCAAAAATATTGTACAATGAAGGTTCAATAATCTTTAATTTAATAAATGTTAATAATTTTATAAAGTAAATGATAAAAGAGCTGTTCAAATTTAATTAAGACCACTGGAAATAAAACTGCATGCAAGCTGGCAGCCTCTTCATGTAAATAAATGAATTAAATAAGCAATTGCCGCCCTTATTCGGCTCCCAAAACAAATTATTTAACAGCTTAAACCCTTTTTAGCATTTTCTAATAATTTAAACCAACAACGCCAGCAATTTAAGCAACAAAAAATATTAAACATTCCGATAACAAAACGATACCAAAAACTACTCGAGAACCGAAGCAGCTAAAATCGAAATCGAAAGATTTTGGCCAAATCGAAATCGAAAACAACAAACAAAACAACCGGAGCAGGCCTGAATATAAACAAAAGAGGCCATTCGACAATTTGTTTTTTAAGGGGACCTTTTGCGTCCTGCCAATCAGATAACTAGAGATCTATCTAAAACGATCATCCAGAAACCCCATTAAATCGAGTTTCCCAACAAGAAATGAATGGTTAAAAGATTAAAGTTCAAGTTCAAACGTTGCCCCGTGTAGACGTGTTTTCGATCCGAGAGAGCTTTAAAACACCGAAGTTACAATAAAAAAAAAACAGCGAAAAGATGCAGGCAGAAATGCTATATCGCAAGGGATTTATTTCCTTGTGCCTGTGAGAAACTGAAAATCAAATCAGCTAGTTAGAACTAATTCAAATGTCTAACGTTAATAAAACATTAACAACTGCAACGGGCAAAGCCACGAACCAAAGCCGCTATCGGCAACAAATACAACTAGGCGAACGACGGTTGTTTTCTGTGCGAAATAATGCTTATATTTCAGTTGACTCAAGGATGCAACAACAAAATTGACGTCATTTATCGCTTCAGCAAGAGCGTGCTCACTGTCACCAACAATCCAATGCTCAAGCAGCACCACCTTTATTCAGTCGTGGAGTTCACAGTGCCCGTCGCCCATCCTTCTACCTATGCACCGACCACGTCGGCTTTCCTTACCAATGGAAAAAGTCTGTTATTACAATGATCCCTAAGCCAGGCAAAGTTAAATCCCAGCCTTCCTCGTATCTGTCCATCAGCCTCCTTCTGTGTCTGTCAAAGCTATTTGAAAAACTTTTTCTTTTGCACCTTTTACCACATCTGCAAAACAACAGAGCGATCCTCCAGCACCAGTTTGAATTTAGAGAAAAGCATGGAACCACCGAACAGGTAAAGGCGGCTTACGGCATCTGAAATTCGCACCGCTTTTGAACACAAGCAATACTGCTGTGCTCTATTTCTGGACGTATCATAAGCATTTGACCGCGTCTGGATCGACGGCCTGGTATATAAAATCAAAATCCTTTTGCCGGATAACACCCATAAGTTGCTTGAGTTTTACCTTAGAAACAGGGTCTTCACGGTGAGATTTAAAACGTTCACTTCAATAACCCATAAAATCGAAGCTGGAGTACCCCAAGAAACCCGACAAGACATTCACCTCAACCTTTGCTGATGACACCGCCGTTGTCAGCTGCTCGAAATGCCCAAAAACAGCAACAGAAAATTTAAAAGAGCATTTGGTGGCCGTCGAAAATTGGCTAGCATATAAGCGGATTAAAGTCAATGAGCAAAAATGTAAGCATATTGCATTCACCCTAAACTTGTCGAAATGCCCACCACTGACACTAAACAACAAGCATCTTCCACAAGCTGACGAAGTCACCTATCTTGGCATAGACTTAGATAGGAGGCTTACCTGGAGAAAGCACATCGAAGCAAAAAAGACACACCTAAAACTAAAGGTCAGCAGCCTTCACTGGCTTATAAATAACCGCTTCCCCTCCCACTCGAATATAAAGTCTTACTTTATAACTCATGCTTAAAGCCGATCTGGACCTATGGTTCGGAACTCTGGGGAAATGCAAGCAGCAGCAACATAGAAATCATGCAACGAGTACAATTAAAAATCCTACGAACAATAGCTGAAGCCCCCTGGTTCATTTGTAAGTGAACATCTAGAGAGAACTGGATATAAATCCCGTAAAAGAAAAAATTGTTTGCAGAAAAATTAAATAAGAATTTCAAGTCACCCAAATCCACTATCCAGACAACTAACCCGGCTAAGCTACCACTCCCGTATACAGCGAATCGATTTCCCATCCCTGTCTAATTTATATATTCTATCCCTGTATAACTAATATAAATTAACGTACTATAGATTAAGGTTTGAAAACTGTAAGGATGCTAATCACGGGCCAGGATAAATACTCAGTCAGACCAGGATCCTCCACAGAAAAATATTTATTTTTGCGGGGACAGGCAGAAGAGGGGCCGTTTGGCCGGGATTTGGGTAACATAGGCAGGGTTGGAGTGGCGGGAACGACCCGTAAAGGATCACGGGGGAGTGGCAGCAGGTCGGCAGGAGCAGCCCTGTCGTCCGGGCACCGGCTCCTGGTCGAGATCACTGCCCACGAGGGAGATGGCCTAGGGAACGCCCCGTCGACCGGCAGCGCTTCCCAACCAGCCGCGGGGCTTCCGAGCCGGGTGCGGCCACGTCGTCCATGCACCGCCCCTCGGGCCCGAAATTCGCACGTGAAGCACGGTCCCGTCGACCGGAAGCCGTCTCCTGATCGGGAGAGAGAAAGGGGATGGCCGTGGGAGGCCTCGGCGTCCGCGGTCCCGTCGACCGGCAGCCTTTTACGCCGTGGCCCCTGGGGCTGGGGAAAGGAGAGGGGGAGAGCCGTGTCCGGGCTGGGTGGCGGCCACGTCGTCCATGCGCCGCCCCCTTGAGCCTGGGGTACTCCCTCGAGTGGGAAAACAGCCCCGTCGACCGGCGGCTGTCCCCAGGTCGGGAGAGGGAAGACACGGACCCGGGGCACTGGCGTTTGCGTCCCCGTCGACCGGCAGCCGTGCACGCCCGTTGGCCCCGATGCCGAATCAGGATTCGAAAGAGGAGGGGAAGCGGGGAAATCAAAGTAATGCGCAGTGGGTTTCTTTCATTATGTCTCCTGATCATCCATTTTTATTTAACTTGTGCCAACTTAAATAACCCTAATCTTTGTCCCTACCTCGCACGCACCGGTGATCCCTCGCGGGGGTTGGCCCGAGGTCCAGCTCACCCAATTACTCCGCCAACGTGGGGGCCAGCCTATCCATGGTGGCGGCCACCCACGGGTCCATGTTGTGGCTCCGCGTGGCGATCCTCGTGGTTGTGTCAGTTATCTGCCGCGGCTCTGTGGCTCCGTCTGCTTAGCTTGCCGGTCGAAATAGAACTCCTAAAACTGCGTCTGCATGGCTTGCCGGTTGGAAAAGAACTCCTAAAACTGCGTCTGCATGGCTTGCCGGTTGAAAAAGAACTCCTCGCGGCCGATAAGAGTCGCTGCCAGCAACTTCTCTCTCTGCCGCTCGTCCCTCGTTGCCAGCGTTCTCGCCTCTGCCGACACGACGCTTTAGCGTGCTTACGTGGCGGCGTTGGCTTCGGCTGGGGTGCGCGCTGCTCGCGATCGGCCATGGGCCCTCTCGCTCTCTCCTTAATCGGCCCTCTGGGCCATGCGGCTGCGCAGCGTTCTGCCCTGCTGCGATTGGGTCCTGCTGCTCTGCCGATCTGTTGGCTCTGCCGGTGTGGCTCTGCCGGTATGGCTCTGCCTGTATGGCTCTGCCGATGCATGGCTCTGCCGGTGCGTGGCTCTGCCGTTGTGTGTTGGCTCTGCCGTTGTATGGCTCTTCCGGTGTGTGTTGGCTCTGCCGGTGTGTGTTGGCTCTGCCGTTGTATGGCTCGGCCGGTGTGTGGCTATGCCGGTGTGGCTCTGCCGTTGTGTGGCTCTGCCGATGTATGGCTCTGCCGGTGTTTGTTGGCTCTGCCGATGCGTGTTGGCTCTGCCGATGCGTGTTGGCTCTGCCGATGCGTTTTTGCCGGCTCCGTTGTGGTCCGGGCGATGGTACCGCTGTTGCTAAGCGGGCTTTTGCCGTCGACTGTACTCCGATTCCTGTTGCTATGCGGCTGCTGTTGCTATGCAGCTGCTTTTGCCGTTGATCGGCCTGGGTGCTGGGTTGGCGATGTGTGCGTGCGACTAGCTGTGCTCCTGTCCATGAGGCCTGGCGGCCTAAGTCTAACTATTTACATATGCCCTTCGTGGGTCTTATCGTTTTCTCCTAAGCTATGGTTACTTAAATAATACTTTCCTACTAGCTAACTTATTAATATACCCTAAATCCCAACTTAACTATTTACATAATTGTTAATTATTTATAATATTTACACGTATGTTTGTGAGGGGCCAATCCGGGTCCTCACACCCCATCCCTACTTCGGGGGTGGTGACGGATCTTTACGTAGGCGCCGCGTCGCGCGATCTGCACGCGGTATCGCGAGTCTCCCACGTCCACCAGAAAACGGGCGTTTCCTCTCGGCGGCGGGCCAAGGTGCTGGGCGCCGTCGCTGGTTGACCAGAATTCCTGGCCCGTCTACATCTTGTCGTGGCGCTGCTGGGGGCATTCCTTGGCGGAAACGCCATCGCCATGCATTCGTGGCCTGTAGGGGTCGGACCCGCTGGATGGGTCGCACGGTCGCCGTCGGCCGGTTTTCGGTTTGCAGTGGTCGAATACCGGTCGGCCGGGGTGCGCTCGTGGCTACGTCGGCCTCGCTGGTGGCCACCGACCTTCCGTTGGCCGTGCACAGGCCTTCGTGCGGGGAGATTCCCCGCATCACGTGCCTTTCCAGGGTGACTCTGGTGAGGGCCCTGCTACGCGAGGCTGCTGACGTGGTGGGGCCCGTTGGGGAGACCAGCAGCTCCTGCAGCCGTCTCCTGGCCATGGCGACGTCGTGTACTGGGGACGCGCTGGGTCCGGGGCGGACCAGAGGCTGCGCCTTGGCTAGACGTCTCGGGGTGCCCACGGGCGTTCTGGGACCATCATGTGATGAGGCAGGCTGCTCCGTCGTCGGCTCAGACCAGTGGGTGGCCCGGTCAGCCGTCGTGGCGTCGGTCGTCGGCGTGTCCAAAAGGATGACTTCGGCCTGGAGGCG
>VNJR01002508.1:2433-13256 GCA_008042585.1 Drosophila punjabiensis | reverse complement strand
TGTTTTTGTATTGAATGAAAAATCTTTCCTTTACATTGGTTTTTTAATAATACTAATACAAAAAAGACAATGAAATTTTTTTTATTGTGGTTAGCCAAAATTTTTTTTTTATAAATTAAAATTTTTTGTTTTATGCATTTAAAATATTTTTGTTTAAGCAAATACATAAAAATAAAGATAAAAAATTAAATAAAAAATCTATTAAAAAAATTGTCTTCATAGAAAAAAATTAATTTTTCCACTTTGATACCCTATAAATTATTGGGCGTGGCACATTATCCAATACATATGTAAATTTTACAACAATTACCTGCCAGTTGCCGTTTAAATTATTTGAATATATATTTTGGTTCAAAAGTTATGATTTTTGCAACGTAAAATGAGAAAAGGCGCTACTGTGCGTCGTTAAAGCAGGCCATCCACAGGCTATTTTTTTCGGCGAACGGTTCGTCGAACAATAAATTTATTTGCCCACCAACGAGTGCGAACATTTTTTTAAACATTCATTCGCCGAAAATTTTCAGAGGAGAAACATGTCAGCGCCAGATTTTTCGCTTCTTTTTATTTTTTGAAGCTCGCGCCTGTATGTCGCACGCAGCGAGTTCACCTTTTTTTTACTGTATCAATGGTCGCTTCTGGCTCAACTTCTTGTAATTTACGTAACAACATTTCCCATCCTTTGTTACGCATATTTTTATTTTTATATGCCTCACTTTTTGCCTGCCACAGTGCGGGCTCGTTTTGCAGGCAATATATAAATTCTGTTAAGAACTGCTTCGACATTCCGGCACGTGTTCTCTGTCCAAAAACTTTTCTCAACTGAATATTCGTTTATCGATAACAATACGTTTGCCATCCACTGTCGATTTTATTCGTGCGAACACAGCCAAGATAGAATCGTTTCTATCTTTGTCGAATAAAACTTCGAACACGAAATTTGGGCGCGAAAACTACCACCAACGACGAATATTTTGTCGAACCGAACGTGTTCGTCGAATAAATTCGCCTGTGGATGGCCTGCTTAAGGAACTTCAGCTTTATTCGGCTGCATACATATAACTGACTTATGCTTAGAAGTATACCCGAGCTCCCGGCCGCTCTACTCCAATAATAGACCGACAGCGAGAGATCCAAGGAGGCGAGCGGTGCCGAAGTTTGCTTCGCGGCGCGGAGATCGACCAGCGCAGAGGCGCTCAGCTTAGCCGAAGGGCCGTGCGCCCGACTAAGAGCGAGGTAGAGAGCTTAGTAGCCACTAGCGGTGCTCTGTTGTGCTGAGGAGCGGAGAGCTGGCGAGCTACGGCTAGCTCAACAGCCAGCGTATTAAGTTCGGAAATATGACAATGCAGCGGGCGGACGAGAGCGAAAGAGCGGGCGAGCTTTTTGGAAGCTTGGTGGACAGAGGGGATACAGGGTGCCGCCTCCTGGCGTGAACACTTTGCATTCCGAAAGGTAGCAAACCGTTTGAGTTTATACATATAGTTCACATTGTCTAGTCGACTTAGGCAGAGCAAAAAACAGTATTTGGTGTTCATCGACAGTTTCACAAATTTCGTATGTTTATATACAAGCACAAAAAATGGAAGTTAACTTCGGCACGCCAAAGTTTGTAGACGCTGGCAGATTGCAATTGTATCAATTATAATCTATCCCATTCTAATATTTATTTATTTATTTATTTATTTTATTTTTTCTATTTTGACATTTTTTAAATTTATTGAATGTAAGTTAAAAAGTCATTTTCCTCAACATTTATCGATCGTTTGTGTGACAGCTATATGATATAGTCGTCCGATTTGTATGAAATTTACAATAAAATTCTTAAATAATATTAAGTGCTGATTCAAATTATAATACCCTGCAAGGGTATACAAACGACCAACACAATGGAAGTCATTGTAGTTCTAAAAGATTTTTTTTACTTCCTTTGTTATTTATTGAAACTTCTCTAGGCCTTAAGAGACTAACAAGAAGTTTTCAAATACTAATCTATATTAAGTTAAATTATATTAGTTAGACAGGGATGGGATATATTAGTTGAACAGGGATGGGAAATCATTTCTCTTTTGGCAGGAGTGGAAGCTTGGCTGGGTAAGTTGCGGCGGCGGTTGCGCTTGGTCCAGCGACAGAGGCAGAGCAGCGGAGAGATAAAGCTAGGCTGCGACGGCGATCGCACAAACGTTCGCACGACATTTTGTCACAATGTTTTCTTGTAAATTTTAGTTGTTGTTTTCGATAAGCTTTTCTTGCCTTTCATTTTCGTTTGTTCTTCAAATTCATCTTTATCAAGTGGTTTAAGGTAAAGAGAGTGTTGCGAAAAAAAATACACATATTGCTACATATATACAGGGCCCCCTTGCCTCGGCCAGCTCCCGACCGGAGCAAGCGACGTTCCCATCGCCAACGGACAAAAAGGTATGCGCTGATCCTGACCCCATCCTCAGGCGCATCCTACGGAGAGGTTCTGTGCCTGGTGACCCGTTCCCAGGCTGGAGTACCAACCTGCCGCAGAGCACTGAAAGCGGCTCTCCGGGCTAGTACACCTGGATTAGTGCTTCCTCGAACTTTGCGACTTGGCTGACCACGACCCGTGGGGCAGCGCCTACGAGACGATTGCCAAGCGCATTAACAGACAGCTTGCTCCGCTAGCGACCGATAGCCTAAGGTGGATACTGGACCACCTGTTCCCTAGGATGGATGTCCCATCGTTCCCCCATATCGGAGTCTCCTTGACTTGACTGAGGTACTGAAGGCAGCCGCAAGGGTTAAGGCGTCGAAGGCCGCGGGCCCTGATAACATCCCCAACAGGGTCTTAAGGCTCGCGCTGTCCCTCCGACCTGAGCTCTTTCCAGAATTGTGCTCCGGATGCCTGCTCAAAGGCGTCTTTCCGCGCAAATGGAAACTGCAGCGCCTAGTGCTGCTGCCGAAATCCGGAAAGCCCCCGGATGACCTTACGTCGTTTAGGCCAATCTGCCTCATGGACGGTGTCGCCGGACGGTGTGTTAGAACACCTAATCGGCACCCGCCTTCAGGAGGCGATCCGTGCTGCAGGCGACCTTTCGGATACACAATTTGGCTTTTGTAGGGCGAAATCGACGGTCGACGCCATAGCTAAGGTGGTTGACATTGCAAAATCGGCCATCGCTGGCAAGCGTTGGAAAGGCGGTTCAAAAGAGTATTACCTAGCTGTCACTCTGGACAGTCGCAATGCCTTTAACACTGCTAGATGGGACTCCATCATGGAGGCTCTAACCAGCTTCGGAGTCGCCCCTTACCTCCTGAGGATGATGCGCAGCTACTTCTCGGACCGCACTCTGGAATTCGCCACTACCGAGGGTTCGGAATCGGTGGAGCTCTCATGTGGGGTTCCTCAAGGATCCGTTCTGGCTCCACTCCTCTGGAACGCGATGTATGACGGGGTGCTGCGCCTATCTCTGCCCGGTCGGACCGAGCTAGTGGGTTTCGCCGACGACATTGCGGTGGTCGTTGTTGCCGAAGTTACCTGTAACTCGTGCATCGAGGCCAT
Source organism: Drosophila punjabiensis (assembly GCA_008042585.1). Taxonomy (NCBI): domain Eukaryota; kingdom Metazoa; phylum Arthropoda; class Insecta; order Diptera; family Drosophilidae; genus Drosophila; species Drosophila punjabiensis. The sequence continues at coordinate 9,733 of VNJR01002508.1, read as the reverse complement.
TAGCTCGTGGCTGTCCAGCGTGGGCCTGGAACTTGCGCCGCAGAAGACTGAAGCCGTACTCGTGAGTAGCCGCAAGAAGGTCGAGACCGCTACGATTGGGGTAGGCGACGCTTCGATCAGCTCATCTAGATCGATTAAATACCTAGGAGTGATGCTGGACACCAGGCCCTCTTTCCATGAGCACCTCGCGTATGCCAGCCAGAAGGCATCAACAACGCTCAGAGCTCTATCACGGATAATGCTGAACCGCAGAGGACCCAAGCAGGCCAGCAGACTCCTCCTTACGAGCGTGATGAGAGCAACTCTGCAGTATGCTGCCCCTGTCTGGGCGCATGCTCGTACGCTCTGCTGCCAAGACGGCCACCCTTTCAACCTGGCAATCCACCAGCTCATCCCTAGGTTGGAGGAGTGGCCTGGTAGAAAACACGGCCAGGTAAATTTCTACCTGACCCAAGTACTTAGCGGGCATGGGTGCTTCAGAGGTTACCTCCACAGACTGGGGCACACGGACAGCGCTGCCTGCACTTTGTGTGCCGACGAACTCGAGGAGACCGCCGAGCACGTAGTGTTCGCCTGCGGGAGATTCGTCAGAGACCGGAGGCAACTGGAGGCGCATCTCCGCGTCCTACCTATTATAATAAATATTAAAAAAAAAAAAATATATATATATATCTATACAGGGGCACCGAGAGGGGGGGGGGATACAGGTGGGTTCCCCCCGGGCCTACAGTTTGCTTTTATTTTTTGAATCTTTTCCTTACGAGACTAAGGAGAGATATCTATAACCTAACTATCAGTCATGTAGGCTGGAACAGTAAAAGTGGCTCTGACAAATTATGGCTGGGTTGGAAGTTCGATAAGTTCGATAAGTAGGCGGGTTCTTCTGGAAACCCGAGTCAAGTCCCTTGCGAGAGGATTTGGGTGGGCTGAGAGTTTTTCCTTGTACGACGCTTTTTGCTTCTTTATTTCATCTTTTACTGCGAGAATGCCAAGATTCCTGTGGATGTTTTGGTTCCGAATATACCATGGTGCCCCAGTGATAGTTCGCAGGATTTTTGATTGAGCGCGCTGTATGATGTCTATGTTGGTTTTGCTGGCGTTCCCCCAAAGCTGGGAGCCATACTTCCAGATTGGCTTGAGAGTGGAGTTGTAGGGCAGGACTTTGTAGTCCAGACACAAGGGCGATCGGGCGTTTATAATCCAGTGGAGGCTGCTGGCTTTTAGTTTTAGGTGTAGTTTCTTGCATTCTATATGTCTTCGCCATGTTAGACGTCTGTTGAGGTGGACGCCGAGATAAGTTACTTCTTTGGCTTGGGGGATCTGTGTGCTATTCAAGTAGAGCGGCGGGCAAGTTTGTTTGCTAAGAGTAAACATTATGTGTTTACACTTCTGTTCGTTTATTTTAATACGCCAGTCGGATAACCACTTCTCCACTACCGTAAGGTGGTTGGCAAGTTGGGATGTTGCACGGACTGGGCATCTGGAGCGGCTGAGGCGAGAGTGGAGGTTATTAGTCGGTCGCACGAGGGAATATCCGCTGTGTAGAGGACGAATAGAGTAGGTCCAAGTGCGCTTCCTTGTGGGACTCCTGCTTCGATTTTGTAGTTGTCGGATGTTGTTGTGTTGCATCTCAGTGCGAAGACTCTGTTGTAGAGATATGACTCCAGTAGTTTATGAGTATACCCGGGCAAATGTGTTTTGATTTTATGCATGAGACCATTGAGCCAGACGCGGTGGAATGCTTAAGATACGTCGAGAAATATCGCGCTACAGTATTGTCTGTTCGAAGGCTGTGCGAATCTCTGATGTTATTTTGTGATCTTGCTCAATGGTTCCATGTTTTTCTCCCAAGCCAAATTGATGGGCTGGGATAATGTTGTGAGCTCCCATATATGGTATTATGCGTGTTAAGAGGCATTTTCCGAACAATTTGGACAGGCATGATAATAAGCTTATTGCTCTGTAAGAGGGCGGAATCGTGTGATCGTTTTCGGGCTTTGATATCATTTTGATAATAGACTTTTTCCATTTTTGGGTAGCAGCCCAGACTTATGTTCCCATTGAAGTTCAATTATCATTTTTGGAGTTATTTGGTCACCGCCGGGAGCCTTTTTCAGTTTTAGCTCCCGGATGACTTTAGTGATCTCGTTCGGTCGAAACGCTGTTATCGCGGATTCACTTTCAGGGTGGATTTGCGGTAGAACAAAAGGATGTGAGGCAAATGTTTCGGCTCTGTCTATGTCGCTGCGTGCCCAGCAGCCTGAAGAATTTCTTATCGGGGAGACGGTTTCTAACGGAGAGATTAGATTTGGGTGAGCCCTCCACAAAGGATGCTTTGTACTAGTTGGGGAGAGTTTCTCAATATATCTTAGTTGTGCGTTTTCGGCATCTTGCTTCAGAGCCCGGTTTAGTTTGCGGGTTACTTTATTTAGACGTTGTGGTGTTGAGATCATGACTGCTGTGACGAGTACCTCTTCCAGGGCTGCGGTAGAGCGGGGGGGTTAACTCAATGTAGGAGCTCACATACTTCCTGTATTTCATCCAGTTAGTTCTGTGCGAAGTCAGCCAGTTGGGGTTGGTCCGTAACTTCTGGGCTTTAAAGAAGGGTTAGCAATAATGGAGAGTGGTCTGATGAGAGATCCGGTTGGGCCTTTGCGCTTATTAGATTGCGATGGATGTTTTTTGTCACAGCGAAATCAATTAGATCTGGTATCTTTCTGTGATTGGCTGGCCAATATGTGGGGCTACCAAGAGAAACGTAGTCCAACTTATTGCTCACATTTATAAGTGCAATATAAAGTTGCCTCCCCTTGGGAGTAACGAGGCGTGATCCCCAGTGCGTATGCTTGGCGTTTTAGTCTCCACCAGCTATGAAACGGTCCCCAAGTGAGTTGTAGAAATCCATGAATTGACCTTCAGAGATTGTAAAGCGAGGTGGGCAATAGACAGCGGCTATGCAAAGGTTGTCGTTTCCTGACTGCACTTTTATAGACGTGGCTTGCAAGTAATCTGTTGCATACCTTTGATGAAAATTGTGTTTGATGCGATCTCTAATTAAGATGCCGGTACCGCCGTGGACTTTACCATCTGGATGATCTGTGCGGTAGAAGGCATAACCCCGTAAATGGAAGTTATATCTGCTTAAGAGGTGCGTTTCAACCAGCAGCATGACGTCGATGTGATTTACATTCAGGAATTGTGTTATTTCAAGTTTATGCTGTGAAATGCCGTTGGCATTCCATATGGATAAGCGTAGATTGGGCATTGATTATTTGGACTGTTGCGATACAAGCAGCTGAATAACCATATTCTGGTTCTGAACCAGCGTTTGCATGGTAGTTTTCATAATGGACATAAGCTCCATCATACTTTGTTGCATGGTAAACATCATAGTTTCCAAATTGTTTTGCGGTTGGACTGGGACTTGCTGAGCGTTTTCTAGGTGTAAGCAAATTGGATTTTCCATGGCAGTTCGTAGAGCATCAGCGTAGGAGATGCCGTTGGTGGTACCGAGCGGACCGAAGGATGATCTGGCTGCCTTGCCGAAAAATTCGTCTGGCGTAGTTGTTAGTTTAGAACACACATTTTTTGTATTTTGTTGTCGCGTAGCTGTCGCTCGTCGCATACGTCTCTTCAGCTCCTTGTACACCAAACAGCCTCTGTAGTTTGCCGTATGGTTTCCTCCGTAGTTCCCACATATTTTTGTACGTGGGTCTTCTTTGTTAGCAGGGCAGTGTGCGGAATTGTGAAAGTCTCCGCAGACTACGCAGACTGACCGAAGTGTGCAGTACGTCCTGGTGTGTCCATACTCCTGACAATTTGTGCATTGTACTGGACCGTTGCGTTTGTGGGGTTCTCCCACGGTGATCCTCCGATGCAATAATAACTGCAGCTTGTAGATCGGGTGCACTTCATTTTTCTTTAAGGTTTTGCTGTCTGGCTCGAGCTCGACCTTGAAGAGTGGTTGCCGTTTTTTTTTTTTTTTTTTGTTAATAATGTTGCTGACATTCTTAGCAGAGAATCCCTTGTCTTTAAGGACTTCTAATATCTCAGAGGGGGCGACGCCAGGTTCAATTCCTTTTAGTACTACTTGTAGCCCTTTGCTGCTTTTAAGTTGGTAGGTAAAAAAGTTATTTTTTTTTTCCTCCAGATATTTAGACACAGCTCGAAAGTGTTCTTCGTATTTGGTTTAAACTTTGGTGAAACATGAACATGAAAATTTCGTCCCCGACCAGCGCAAAAATGTTGTTGACCAGGGCGTTTGAACTTTTTTTCCTAATATAAATGGGTGGGGGCTTTGGTTTTTTCTGGGTCACCTGCTCCGGCTCGGCTTGGCTCTCAGCATCTGCTAAGAGGGAAAATCTGTTGGTGTTTTTGGAACTCCTTGCTTGTTCGTCGATTTGGAAGATACGGTTGATCTTTGTTTTGTTACCAACCGTGTTCTGCGAACTAAGCTTGCGCTTAATCTGGATGTAGCGATCCATACCGGTCTGTATGGCCGAAACCGCTTGTTGCTTATCGAAGCTTACGGTTTTAGTTGCCCTTGCAGTTGGCGATGGAGCCGTTGACACCGATTTCGCAATATGGGTCGTTGTTTTAGTTATTGTCATTTCTTTTGCTGAGGTAGCACATATTTTAGCACTGCTCGTTGTTGCCATTTCTTTAGATGAAGTAGCAGAAATTGCACCACTGCTTGTTGTTGGTGCGTCTTCCGTAGAAGCTGGTAATGGTGGGGTCTGGCATTGATAGCTCCAAGATGTAGGAGTTGGAATTAGTAGGGCTGGTGATAGAAAGCGCGCTCTCGTGTTTTCGACGGCCAGTCAGGCCGTGTTGCGCTTTGTAGATGTTTTTTCTACTTCGCTCTTTATTTTGATCGCCTCTCATTTAATTGAGCTTAACGCGCGTGGCACTTAACGAAGTAAAATATAAAATATTTATATATCGCGTTTCGGTTTATATATATTGGAGAAAGAACTCAACTCGGAGCTCTTGATAAACACGTCCATCCCTGTCGAAGACTATGAATGGATCGGGTATATTAATAAGGTTATATTAATACGTTAGTATTAGGAACCATAATTAGTATTTAAGTAATCATTATTAGTATTTAAGTAATCATTTAGGCTAGGAGAAAACCCAAGACCCACGAAGGGCAAGTGTAAATAGTTAGTCTTAGGCCCCCCTGGATAGGTACACAGTTTGATTCACACACACACACACCACCAACCCCGCCCACCTGCAAGAATCATAACAACGGCCGAGCAACAGACGAAAACACGCATAACAAGGCCTGAATCATAACAAAAGCACACAGAGGCAGAGCCAAGATCGGCAGAGCCACACCGGCAGAGTCACATACCGGCAGAGCCCACATCGGCAGAGCAGATCGCTGCGCAAACGCAGGGCCAGGTAGAAAGACTGCTGGCAGCTTTCCCGCCAACCGATCGGGGAGTCGAACTTAAAGATCGGAGCAGTAGAGACGTGAAAGAGCGGAGCAGCACAGACATCGGAGCGGAGTAACCAGTACTCGTGAGTGTAACCAATTGGCATCTAGTGGAGTAATTGGGTGAGCTGGGCCTCGGGGCAACCCCCACGTGAGGATTACCAGAGTGTGGGTGTGTGACAAGATTAGGATTTGGCGTTATAATAAATGATAAACCTAGCAGATAATATGACGAAAACTATGGCGCATTTATTTAGATCCCCTCCCTCCTCCTTTCTCGGACGTAAGCGGCACCCGGGTGACGGGGCCGCAAGCGCCAAGGCAGCCGGTGCCCGGCTGACGGGGACGTTTTCCCACTCGGGAATCCATTTCCGGGCTCAAGAAGCGGTGCACGGGTGACGTAGCCGCACTTTAGCCCGGATGCTTCTTTCTCTTCCCTTTCCAGGGCATTGTGTCCAAGGTGTGAGCGGTGCCCGGGTGCGGAGGATCCTGGTCTGACTGAAGTTTATATTGTAACCAAACCACGCTGGAAGGCCTTTCAACGGTGAAAATTTAATCATTTGAGTAATACACTGAAAAAATATATATTTAGCTTTAAATTGAAATTATCTTCTCAAAAAAATAATTCGCAAATTAAACAAAATATGACACCCATTATTGACCGATGGCTAATAAATGAAATAAAAAAATTTATGATTATTTTTATAAACTGGGAAAAAAACAACAATGAAAAATTTCAAAACTCAATTTTTTTTAAATTTAAAATTATAATTTGATTTATAACTATGCATACACTTAAAACAATAATAAAATCATTTATAATTCAACTAAAATTAAGTCAATTAATAATGTTGAATCATTTTGCATATCATAAACAAAACTATATAAAAATATTGTTCATATCTACAATAAATAAATTCGGATAACCACAACAATATAGCAAACAAATTAAACATGCAATAGCACAATTTTTTTATATATAATATTTTAAATAATATAAAGATATAGATATATATATATGTCTATTAGATATATAGATAAAATAATTTAAACAGTTAGTTATTAAAATTTGTTACAAACAAAAAGCAAACCTTTCGCATACAGCATTGCTCTTTTATTAACAGAAAATAGTCTAAACTAAGCAAAATAAATAAATAAATAAATAAAAAAATAATAATAATACTAAATTAAAAAATAAATAAAAATAAAATAAAACACAATCAACATGTAAGATCACACCGAAATACAATACATAAATAACAAAATTAGAGCAGAAAAATTCAAAGTACACAGGTAGTTAAACTTGTCTTAATAAATTAATAATTCTAGTAATATTAAAATTATTAGCTAAATACATTTTCTATACCCGACAGAAAAAAGAAAACAAAATGAATTAAAACCTTTTCTGTATTCAAACTTTTTCAATTAGGATTAATTGTAAGCATAGGTGGAAGAAACATATAAAATGTCTACAATTCATTAAATTTATTAAATTCATTAAAAGATTTGTGTACTGGAGTGGGCGGATCCCAAAAGATGCAGTTTCCGGGCTGGCACTAACGTTGGTTCCGGCTGGTGCTGGGGCGATGGTAGTGGCTGCTGGGCAAAATTCCGTGGTCCCGTAAGAAGAAGAATAGGCTGGGGGTGGCGTCGACTTCACAAAATTCACTTTTATTAAGCTTTAGTGCTTGCTTAAGACTAACTTAGATCTAACAAAGCAAGGGATGAGAGGCGCCGTTTGCCGGTTGGAATCGAAGGGAGCGAGCAAACGGCTGAGGAGAGGGAGAACGGGCGAGCGCAAGAGCGAGGGCGCTTACTCTCACACTGCAGAAAACTAAGCGCCCTGTGGCGCGAACA
>VNJR01002505.1:0-11540 GCA_008042585.1 Drosophila punjabiensis | reverse complement strand
ATTTAAATTCAATTAAAAACTTATGGGGAACATCAAGCGCTATCTATCTAAGAAGTTCCAGATTTCAAAGTCACAGCTTTGGCACTTTGTGTAGGAGGAATGGGGTCAGATTCCCCTCAAGCGTTGTTAGGATCTGGTGGACTCCACGCCACGTAGGTTCGAGGCTGTAATAGCTAATTAAGGCTATTCAACAACATATTTGATCAAAGCCGAATTGTATTTAAGTGGGATTCGGTAATTTCTGAGATATTTTAAGGTTTATTACTTTTTTTTGGTAATAGCTTACCTTGACTGCTATTTCAATGAACAGCAGAATTCATGCGTTTTTATTTGTTTTTATCTATATCTTCTAAAATGTTTAAGCTACCCAAAATAAATAATTGTTGTATTATTTATAGGTAAATACACTAAACATTTATGAAAAAACTTTTTATCAAAGTCGTGTTTGTAACAGTGTTTTTCGATCTTAAACGTGAAGGTCGTAGGCACTGCTATTTCAGTGAACACAGCTGTATATGGGTCCACCGCGACCAAAAAACTAAAACTTCTCTAAAATGTGTTTTCCAACATATTAACATTAAGAAATGGTCCAATTAATCAAATTTAAAAGAACTTACAATATTCTAAAACAAATTTTTAAATATTCAAGTGCATGTTCGCGCAATCGCGATTTTTCAAATTTTTCAAATCTTAAAAAATTAACAAAGCTCATAGCCGATAGTTGATCAAGATATGTTAAGAAACAGTGAAGTTATAATTTTTTTCTACAAATTTACGGATCATTTGTATGGCAGCTATTTGATATAGTTGTCCGGTCTAGCCCGTTCCGACTTATGTACGAGTGAGAGTATAAAGAAGACTATCTACAAAGTTTCATTCAGATGGCTTCAAAACTGAGGGACTAGTTTGCGTGGAAACGGACGGACAGACGGACAGACGGACATGGCTAGATCGACTCGGTTGTGGATGCTGATCAAGAATATATATACTTTATAGGGTCGGAGGTGACTCCTTCACTGCGTTGCAAACTTCTGACTGAAATTATAATACCCTGCAAGGGTATAACAAGGGTATAAAAAGTGCATGTTATTTTTGAAAAAATTCATAGCCATTTTTAAGAGACATTTTTGCACAATAGCTTAAAATTAGGTCCATAAAAATATTGCCTCAGGATTCGTAGAAATTGATGTTTGAACTGGTGGACTTCAAAAGTCACTACCCTTTTTTTCCCGTGCGAATCACTCGAATTTTGCAAATATCTCAAAAAGTATCTTTGCCGCACTGGAAGAACTAATAAAGTGCTATTTGTTAAGATTTTTTATCAGTAAAAAATCTCTAACTTCCTACAGTTTTTTTACTTTGAATGCGTACGAATGTCTCGTGCGCGACTTTGAAGATTCTTTCGCATAAAAAAATGGGAAATATTTTATTTTCAAGTATAATTACAAATTATAGAAAGCATATTTTATATTGCTTGTACCATATCACATACCTCGCTCCCGACCGAAACTCTGACCTGGCGCAAGATCGCTAAGGCCTTCGATAGCTCAGTTGGTAGAGCGGTGGACTGTAGTTGGAAAAAGCAATAGAAATCCATAGGTCGCTGGTTCAAATCCGGCTCGAAGGAGTTTTTTTTAGGAAATCTGCATTAATTTTTATTTTCTACTGGTTCAAGTTTTTTCTTCTTAACTCATTCATTGAACGGTTGTGTTTCTTTGGCATAAAGTAATTACATATTTTCTGACAATTTTTCCAAGTTTTAAATTTGGTGAACAGAAAACTTAACTTCTCACGAATGTTTTGTGAAAGAAATCAATCCATTTTTTAATAATGATGAAAATGATACGGTATTTTGTCAAAAAAAAAGAAAAATGCAGTCGACTTGTTGTCTAATAGACCTATTTATTTGGCCGATATTGTTCGTCTCAAGCAGCAGCTAAAAATAGTGTTCGACCTTGCGCTCTCTTCCCGCTCACTTTTAGACTCCCTCTCCCTCTTGGGAGCCAAACTGACAATGGCGAGCGATCCGGCAGACCTTCGATAGCTCAGTTGGTAGAGCGGTGGACTGTAGTTGGGAAAAGCAATAGAAATCCATAGGTCGCTGGTTCAAATCCGGCTCGAAGGATTTTTTTTTTAATTTTTATTTTCGTTTGATATATGCGAAATTTTAGATTTATTTTGCAGTTTTAACATTTGTATACAAACTAACTCTTAATACATACATATACATGTATATAAATCTCCTATCACGATGTTTGTCCGGGATGAATTCCAAAACTGCTTAACGGATTTCAGATAGTCGCAATATTATTTTATTGCAAATTATTTGTCTATAATTTATTGACATTCACAATTATCTGTTAACTCCAAAAGATTCTAACAGATGTCGATGCTTTTCGACTGGATTGAGTAAGTAATCAATAGTGACACTGCTATGGTTAACCGACAACCGTATCATATATGGTACAATTCAATAGCATGTTTAATTATGAAGTGCTAAATTGTTCTCAATTGGGACCATGCAGGCCCAAAGATGGTAAGGCGGAACAATAAGACTTAGAAGCGTGTCAACAGGGCTTTTGGGTACCAACAGCTAGGAGGCTACGGAATCAAGTTGGGTGAACGTGACAGCGGCAAATCACCACGATTTTTTATTTGTTTATTTTCATAAAATAGTCGGCGAAGAGCTGTTATTCATTCTGTAGTATTAAGGTGTATATGGGCAATTCCACAGAAAGGTCCACCGCGGCCAAAAAACTAAAACCTCCCTAAAATGGCTTTTTTCAATTCTGTAACATTGGGAAATGGTCCAATTGATTCAATTTGAAAGGCTTTACCATATTCTAAAACAAATTTCGAAATATTTGAAAGCACATTCGCGAAAACGCGATTTTTCATTATTTTAATAAAAAACATCATAAAAATAGACCTGTTTTCTTTTTAAGATAATTTCTAAAACGAAGCTTTATGCTTTGACTTCTGTTTTCTAATATCACTAGAAGAGTGCAAATAGTCAAAATAAAACGGATATATGCTCTTCTAATTTAGTTTAATAGTAGAAAACAACGTGCAAAATATGCTGATAAAAAATGTCCCGTGCGCGATGTCCCGTGCGAATCTACATCAAATTAAATTTAAAAAAAAGTGCAAGTCATTTCGGAAAAAACTCATAACCATTTTAAAGAGGCATCTGTGTACAACAGTTTAAAAATTAGTTGCATTAAAATATTGCCTCTTGATTCGCAGAAATTGGCATTTGAATAGGTCCACCTCAAAAGTCACTTCCGTTTTTTGTCCCGTGCGAATCACTTGAGTTTTGCAAATAACTTAATAATGAAAAATTAACCAAAATTAATCTTTGCACCAATAAAAGAACTAATAAAATGCTATATTTTAAGACTTTCATCCGAAAAAAAAACCGTTTCCTTGTTAACGTTTTTTTACTTTGAATGCGTACGAATGTCCCGTGCGCGACCATGGAATTGCCCATATTTAAAGTTGAGTACTTCAATAATTTACTAAGAATTTCTGTCGATGAATATTAGAAAATTTTAATGAATTTTTAGGCGAATTAAAGTGAAGTAAAGTCTTAAATATATATTTTTTATTAGTTTGAACAAAGTTAAAAACTTTGAATTGGGACGAGACCACGTTCGGCGGGTCTGCTAGTTTTAAAATATAATATTAAAAGCCTTTTAATTGTGTGATGATGATAAGTCAAATGTAAATAAAAACTGCTGGTCAACTGTGTTCATGGTCGTATTAAATAACTTAATCATTGAGTTGCAGCAAATACAATTTATCAACACTTTGCCGAGGTAATAATTCTATTTTCCACCCTACCTTCCAAGCCTTTGGGTTCTTTCCCCCAACTCCGGATGCCTGTCAACCGAATAGATTGCTGTCTGGGCGAGCAGCCTCCAGCTATGTTACCATTTCACTTCCAGCTCCGCTGCCTGCAACGAAATATGCATAATTCAATAGCAGAAGCTGCGTCCTTGCCGACGTGACTCCTGCGGAATAAGGAGGGAAATCCCCGGGATGAAGCTGAAAAGTATGCAATAAGCGATTGCGACTCGTTAACGCTTCAAAATACAGCAAGCCGAGGCGAGAGTGGTGGTTATGCACGCACACAGTTGTACTCAGATTAATAGTAATCATAAGATTAATGGTAATAATAATAAAATTACAAATTATTCTTACTTGTCTCTATATTTGCATTCAAATTTATCTAGCTTAAATTAATACAATACGAAGGCTAATGAATAAATATTAAAGAGTTTTCATGTTCCAAATCGTACTATGTTTTTCATCGAGTCGGAATTGGTTTATAGGAACTTTCAATAATCAGTGTTGAATTTCTTCAGAATTTGTATGATTAGCTAATTTAATATATTTTATCAACACAAAGCTAAAATCTTGCACAAATTTACGAGATAGTAAGCATTTACTTAAACCGAGCTGTGCAAATTTTCTTTTCGGAAACACTCGCAACCGTCCACGGTTGTGTAATCACAACATTAATCTAATACGCGTGTTTAGTGCGGCCTGGCGGCATCCAACTTAATAATAGCTTTCCCAGCGCCTTGCAGTAAGTAATTAAATCATTTACAACAAATCAAACTGACTTTGAACAGGAGCAGCACCGAGCACTGAGCTTCGAGCTCCGAGCTTCTCCTTAAGCAAATAGTCGCCAGGGCCCTTGGTCTGGCTTATTATTAATGAGAAAAACTTTTGCAAGTTTTCAATTAGTTATGCGTCCCCTCCGGCAAATTCCCCCCTCCGTCAACCAGCCAACATCCGCCAACCACCAGCCGCCGCCGGTCTTGTAGAATAATCAAGACAAACGCTGGCTCATAATAAAATATTTAGTTGGATTTCCTTGGCCAGTCGCCTTAATTGACTAGCCAGCAGTTATTAGTATAACAAGCCAGGACGTTGGCTTTATTTAACTCGAATTCGGATATGGATTCGGTTGATTATGGTGCTGCTAGGGCAAGTCCCTTGGAGGGGCTTGGGCTTGGCCTAATCCGACCCGACAGCCTGTATAATGTGATTAATTGAATATAAGGGCGAGCAGGTGGTCGGATGCCAAGACTGGCCACAGTTCTGGTACGCTCACATCACCTGTTCACCTGTTCACCTGCGCACCACTGAGTCACCTGTTGGCTGTTGCAGTCAAGGTCTCCGTTTTCCGCGTCAACTGACTCCTTCAATCGCAAACCGATGGCTTTTGTTCGCCTGCATACCAAATCCGATTTTAATGAGCGCACATTTTGAACCCTAATTGGATGGCATTTCAACGAGGAATATAAATTGTGATTCCACTTTGGCGGGATTAGCCCTATTGCTGCATTCGAGCGATAGATTATAGTGGAAAATATATACGAATTCGTAGTTCCATTCGTAGTTATTTCCAGTTAAATTGCCTTGAATGAAGATTTCTTGATTTCAATCTTAGGATAAAAGCCAATCCTCTAACCTTTAGCCGTAGTTCCTCGGAATCCCGCTTAACCACAAATCAGGTAAAACACGTAAAACACTTGCTCGAGCCTTGACAATGAGGCGACTTGTGGTGGATGTGTGTGTTTGGACATTTTTTTGTTTGTCTTAATTACAGTATAACATTGCTGAAGGCACCCGCAGGCGCATGGAGCCTGCTGGGCCAATAAACAAAGCCCAACTCTAAGCCGGGACTGGGCGTCGGGGATTCCCCCGGAAAACCGCATTAACAAGCAGCTGCTGATGCTGCTGCAGATCCTAGCTGTAATTAAGTTTACTCCCGTTTTACGAGACACGCGCAAATCCCGGCCACATTTACTGGGACAACAAACCACAAGGCACAGAAACTGCGAAGGGGCCTCATCAATGTGTTAATACTAATTGTTATTGTAGTTCGGGAAAGGGGCGAGAATAGCTGAAAGTGCCTCCATCGCTTACCTCAAATTGAATTAGCCTCATATGTGGCCTGTCAGTTGAGACAGTTAGCAACTTCGCAACTCAATTTGGCAGGTCGGAAAGTTTAGTTTGCAGTTGCCCAAATAAAAAAGGAGTCGCATGCCGTCGGGCAGCTTACTCTACTTGGGACACTTTGAGCGGGCGGGAAGGCGCCCAACTATTTGTGGGGGCCAAACGAACGACGCCAAACGAAATCACAGCCAAAAATATTTAACAAAATTGCATTAGAAACTTTTCTGCCAGGCAGCGCAAAATTGCCGAACAAAACGTCCCAACAAAGTGGCCCAAATTCTAGCCTTCGAGGGATGTCAGCCATTCGAGCTGCGGAGAAGTGGGCGAGCACTTGTGCTACTACACATTGGGCACATCGTATCAGTTCCTAACCTAACTTAAAGTTTAAAGAATCCGACATATTTTCGCCCCCCTCCGGAGACAAACCTTTTGCAGCTTAACCCTCTGACAGCCAAGCTAAAGTTGGTTTTATAGTATACATTGGCACTTTAAAGTAAACATTTTATCCGTTTATTGTCTAATATATATATTATTTCTAATTACTTTCGATGTTTTTATTTTTAAACAAGCGACACATAGTCAAATAATATTTAAAACGAACAAACAGGGATCATTTCTACTGCATAGCTCTTAACTTAAAGTTCCAGGTCTATAAATATATTATAAAATAAAAGAAGTTTCTTACTGGATTAGGATCAAGCCGGCTTAAACAAAATTCGAGAGCTGTTCCGCCCCAAAATATTACAAATTTAAAAAAAGATTATATACGAGTATCATATTATGTAATTCTTAAAATGATACCTTCAGGAGAAATCTAAAGTTTTGATTCTAAATTTATACATTTTTTTAAGGGGTTAACGGGCCCGTCGACTAATAAGTTCCATCTGCCTCTTCCCGAGGAAAGTTTTTGCTTGTTGTTTGACAAATTGTTTTCTGCAACGGCCCAAGGAAATAAAGGGCAACACTCGAGTGGAGTAAAAGGATCGGCTGGTGGGTGAAAGGACAACAGACGCAGGACCTGGCCATCAATGTGTAATGAATTTCGGTGGGGGATTCGAAGCGAGAGCAAAGTTTAAAGCGCGAACAAGAGGGACAAAAACAATGACAGGCGTTGCCAGGAACCAGAGCTGCTCTGATCCTGTTTCCTGTTTTCCATTTTATTGTCCGACACCCTTTCCATACCTTTTCTTTGGGCTCCTACAATATCAGTCAGACGTGATATTTGCGAAAAAAAAACTGCATTATTTACTTAAAACCCGCATTTTACTATAAAGTTATATATTGCGACCTTTACGAGTTCTACGGACTCTAGGTATCACAGTAACAATTCTCTCATAGTGGGACACTTTGGGCACATATAGTATGAACGGCACGCATCGAACCGTCTTTGCAAATTATATAATAATACATCCAACATATCCTGTATATTAAGTAAGAAATTTCCCCCTGAAAGGGTATTTCATGCGTCGGCTAGCAGGCGAATGGCTCTTTCTTGTACCCTGTCAGTTGGGAAACTTTTTGCCGCTCACTGTTTACCGTCGTCCTGCGGCTGCAGTGGCGCATAAATTAGCAAACATGGGGCGTGCGGAGCACGCGACTGCCCGGACTGGCAGGATTGGCTTGGTGCCGCCCCCCTTTTCTGCCTCTTCCCTCTTAACTCACCGAATGCCCAACTGATTGACTCAGCTCATGCTCTCCTGGCGCCCCGCTGGCCCCCTTTGATGGCTGCTGCAAATTAGCGATGTTCCCGTGGTCGACTGAGGCTGCTGCCTCTTCCATTCGGAATTGGAGCTTTCGGCCAGTGCCGAAAAATTGGCCAGCGCAATTAATTAAAAACTTTTCAGGAAAATGCAATATGACGGCGCTTGTGTGGCTTTAGGTTCGCTAGGATTCACATGAAACGGTTTGGCGATAGCCGGCAAAAGCTCTAAAAATATTATTCCAGGTGCCGGGAATTTATTTTATTTTTTCCACCTCTCAGTGCGACGCTTAATTAAAAACTGTGCATTCGCCAGGTGCTGCCAAAGAAGAATGCATATGAGCTCTTCTTTTGTTATTTTTATTTCATCACCGGATTAAGGGAATACATACATATATAATGAATGGCTGTTCAATTGGCGAAGTGGCAAAAATTGGGCAATAAATACGGGACGGGGTCGTAGAGCTAGGGGGGACTTTTGGTTGCAGAACTATTTCAATAAATTTTTGACAAGCACCAATAAAGGAGCTTTCGAAAATTAATTTATAATTTCCCAAGCTTATATTTATTTTACACGAGTTTTTTGTATAACGATTGTGTTTTTACTTTAATGGAAATAAAAGTAAATCAATGAAACGGAATGCGAAAATAAAATGGGGAAATGTTTAAAAAAAACCAGCAGTTGCTTTTACACTGTTTCCCTTATACATACATTTGTAGAACCGAACTTTTTCATCAAAATAAACTCGGTTCTTTGTAGGATTTGAGGAACTCCACTTTTCATTAAGCATACGCCACGTGGGACAACAATTAAAGCAGCAATATAGATTAACCAATGCTGTAGCTGTACATCTAAAATACATTTTTTGTTGTCTATGAGTGAAATTGTATCCTCTTCGCTGCCTGCTCGCCGATTTCTCCCTGCTCTGGGCTGTAATTTTCATAAAAATTATGCAGATTAAATGTGGCAGCCAAGTTTGTTTAGCCAGGCAAGTGACATTAAACTCGCATAAGGCGCATCAGCAGAGACAACAAAGATGTCTAAATAATAAAGGCAACCTGAGCTGTTTTGGGACGGCGCACAAGTTGATTGAATAAATCACAGCAGGTAAATTTCACTTGAAACAGCTCTCGACATGCGTGAGAACAGGCTGACAGACTGAAGAGCGGCAACCAGATCCGCAGAACTTTAACAAACAGAGGAAAAAATTACGCCTAAGTTCCGAATTGTGGAAATACATTTGTTTTATGTTAAAAAAAAATGTTATAGGCTCCCCACTTCTATGTTTAGGAAACAGCAAAAAAGGTAAAAGGTGGCTTGATATATTCAACCCAAACTCTAAAGTTTAAACTGTTTTATAAACAGTGTAGTTTTGCAGGGTATTGGAAATCGATATTGCTTTCTTTTCAGCTCCTTTGGGACAAAACATTCCTAATTTAAGAAGTCCTTAGCCTCTCTTGCGATTTTCTCAGTGCACGTACATACGTAATGAAACCGACTGACACGAAAAATGTATTGCCCAGGAGCAGGTTCTCCTGCGGACGGGGAGGCGGTGGTGGTGGACGAGTGCGCTGTAAAGTTTTGCCATTTACAGCCCGGCAACAATTTGGCCAAGTAGCTGCCAAGCACCAGAGATAACTCAGACATAAGGCCGCGGGAGCTGGGAACTGGAAATGGAACTGGAACTGGGAGCTGGGAGCTGGGCATTTCATGGCCCATTATGCCAACAGTGTGTAACAATTTCGGGAAATAAAAGGAAGCCCGCAGGGAATCGAATTAGTTTGCATTTATATTTGATGTTCGGCCAGCAGAAGCACACGTTTTCGCGCTGAAGACTCGCCGGCAACCTCGGCGGCCCTTTAAATATTTTGTACAATTAATTCCATGTCGCTAGGGGCTAATTAAACGGCTTCAATCCGAAACTAATTTACATGATCGCGAGTCGCGGCACGCAAACATATGGCCGGTGCCCGGGAATTCCGCAATGAACATTTTTCCACCTGCAAGGAGTGCGAAGCTCACTCGACAATTAGCATTTTCTATGACCACCTTCAACGGTGTCAAATGCTACGTTACTGTCAGGGCTCTGCAGTGCCCCCTTTGTGGGCTCCCGCATTCCGACTCAATAAATGCAAAATGCGAGGCAATTACCATTGAGGATATTTCTGTCTCTAATTGCTCATGTACGTCGGTCGAAGGTCAACGTTGACGTATAAGTCCGCCCCTTCACCCTGTTCTAAATGAGAAATCGCACAACGACAGCCACCTGAAAAGGCGGCAGGAAGTAAAAATGGATTCAATATGTGGTCGTGGCTGCTAATTGAAATCCCTTAAAAAGCATTCAGAAAATGGTGTTATTAAATAATCTTGAGTGACTCGTTTCCGGGATGTCCTATTAAATTTAGGTTGTCCGTTAATGTAAAAGACAGGAAGAAGTGGATAACTCTCATTGCCTAATTATGCTCTATTGTAATCCATATGAACTTGTATCAAAGAACAAAATGTTCAGGCAAATTGTTGGGACATAGTTGAGCAAGTATGATTGGTTCTGCCGAAATATACATATAGAACAATCTTAATGCAGAATAGATCCAGTTTTTAACGAAGCCACCTAAAGATACTCATAAAGAAAGCTCCTTGAGCTCCTTTCGCATAGGGTATAAAGATAGTTTTGTACAATTGGAATACATCTGTATTATATTATATATATTAAGTTCCCATTCATTTGTAAAAAACTTATGTATATCTGAAGAGTACGCTTCATGCTACCGCGTTAACCATATTCGAATTCTATTACGGCCTTGAGCTGGTTGTACACCTTAATGCCAGTATGAGTACATTTCGTGTAAAACTTGAGTTCTGTATTTCCAAATATTTGCCAACTTCGCCGAGCGTTGTTTCAGGGGCAATTTGGAAAGTCAATTAGGCATTTAGACAGTTAATTAGGAGACACGCCCAATCAGACACCTTACTTGGAAAGAGGGAAGACTTTTAAAAACTCATTAATGCATAAATTTAGGGCCGCTTAAATAGCTGTGCGCCAAGGCCGGAGCAGCCCATAAGCAGTTCGATTCCGGATTAGAACCCTGATAGCCCAGTCAATGGCCAGCCTTCAGTTCCACGGCAACGTCGATGCGGACATCAGATACGATGTCGTCTTGGATCCGGCTCGGGACTCCGACCTGTTTCGCTTGCTGACGAGCTTGCAGCTGGCCATGGGAATGGTGCCGTCGCCCAGAATGCCCAAGTTGTGGCCCAACTGGCTGAGATCCGGCGGGAGGCTTTTGGCCAGAGCCTACTGCTCGATGGTTATATTCACATCGCTGCACCTGGGAGTGCTTTTCACCAAAACGACGCTCGACGTCCTGCCGACGGGGGAGCTGCAGGGCATAACCGACGCCTTGACCATGACAATTATATACTTCTTCACCGGCTATGGCACCATCTATTGGTGCATCCGGTCTAAGCGCCTGCTGGCCTACATGGAGCACATCAATCGGGAGTACCGCCACCATTCACTGGCCGGCGTTACCTTCGTGAGCAGCCACGCCGCCTTCCGGAAGTCCAGGACCTTCACAATCGCTTGGATTATGGCCTGTCTGCTGGGCGTCATCTCCTGGGGCGTCTCGCCCCTGATGCTGGGCATTCGTACGCTTCCGCTGCTCTGCTGGTATCCCTTCGACGCCATGGCCCCCGTCACCTACACGGCGGTGTACGCCACTCAGCTCTTCGGCCAGATTCTGGTGGGCGTCACTTTCGGCTTTGGGGGATCGTTGTTTGTCACTCTGAGCCTGCTGCTTCTCGGCCAGTTCGATGTGCTTTACTGTAGTCTGAAGAACTTGGATGCCCATGCCAGGCTATTGACCGGAG
>VNJR01002502.1:0-11838 GCA_008042585.1 Drosophila punjabiensis | reverse complement strand
CAATGAATTTCTGGCGTCTATTGCATTTGTCATTTGAGGTTGGGTCGATTTGTTGTTTTTCTCCGCAGTTGTAGCCTAATTTATTGTTTTTACAGACTTTTTGTAGATGGCCGTATTTGAAGCAGTTGTTGCCTATCATGGGAAATGGGATATAAACTTTCTGTGTTGCAAGTTCTTGTACGATAACGCTTTCATCCATTCCCCTTAAGTCATTTAAGTATAGTAATAGTACAGTTCAGGGAGTTATGAACAAAGAAAAAAACATTGATGGGGTCCCCCATTATTAGATTTTATTATAAGATTTAGATCATCAGAATTAATACTTATAATTCTAAAAATAAAAGTGGAAATTATTCTACTTTTTGCATTAAGTCTTATTTGTGTATTTTATACTGTTAACTAAAGCTGTCAAATAACAGTTGAGCGCATCTTGTAGTCAAAAAATAACTGTTATCAGCATACCACTTGCGCAAATAGTCAAACAAGAATCGTTCACCATTGTGTCTTGAAAAAATAAGTTTTTTACATTTGTATGCGTCGACAGTCTCTGCTGATATGCCTCGCGCATAATTTAACCTCAAAAATGTAATACTGAATAAAAAAAATAATGATACAAATATTTTGACTTACGAAATATGTAAAAATAAAAAAAAAATAAAAAATAGAATAAATAGACCGGCTTCGATGAGCTGCATTGTTTTTTTTTTCGTTGTGTTATTGAGAAGACCGCAAAACGAAAAATAGTAAACTTTTATTTGCGAGCTCTGGTGTTAAAAGTTAATTTATCATTTTGAACAATTCAAGCTTTTTTTTTTTAATATTTCGAAATTTTTCTGTTCATTGAATCCTAAAAGGACTGTGTCCATATCTAGAAAATTCAGATGGTTTTGATTCAGATGCGACAATCTCAAAGATTGAAATCGGTTTCCGGATCAGTTGAAACAAAATTAATTTTTTTCAGTCTTTTTTCCAATTCTCTAAAGGTTTACGAACACATTTAATGTTTTGCACTTCAATCCGTCCGTCTGAAACAGTTGGGAATTTTGGAAGTTGTTAAATGATGGCTGTTAAACCACATGGCCCATGTCAAAACACAATATTTTTCAATATATTTTCATTTACCTCGAGATATGATCATTGTGTATTATTTAATAACTTTTTTAATTTTATAAAATCAGACGATTGTATAATATAGCTCCCATAGGATCGATTAAAAAATTAACAATAATTATAATAAAATTACTTAGTCGTTTTAACATATGATCATTTTGTATTATTTCTGAACTTCGGTTTTAGTTTTTTGAAAATCAAAACACTATATCATGTAGCGATCCGTAGTATTATATATATCAAGAAAGGAAGCTAACTTCGGCACGCCTAAGTTTGCATACCCTTGCAGATTTCAATTGCATTATTTATAAGCTAAACCTATCTAATTTAAAATGCATTTTTTTTATATTTATATTACTTTTGCCGTTTAAAATTTGTTACATTTTTACATGTAAAGTAAAAAGTAATTTACCTCCACATTTACCGATCGTTTGTATTTTAGCTATGATAATATCGTCCAATTTAAATGAAATTAAAACCAAAATTCTGAAATAATATAGAATGCTTGTACCTTAAAATAGTAGTTGTGCTGAACACTGACAAAGTTATAATTTTTTTTTTCTAAAAATTTCCCGACAACAAGAAAGGGAGCTATCTTCGGCACGCCTAATTTTATATACCCTTGCAGATTTCAATTGTATTAATTTTAATCTATCCCTATCTAAGGCCCTATTTACACTAGGCTGCGTTATTGCGTTTCAGAGCAAACTCAGTTTTTTTTACATAGACTTTGTATAGGGGGCTAGTGGTGGGAAAAAGTTACATCCAAGTTGCGTCCAAGTTACGCTTGTTACGATAACAAATAGTTTTTATCGATATTCGGACTATCGACCAAGTTTCACCACCAAATCTAAAAAAAACCTTAGCAACTGATAGATGAAGCAAAGCTGCCTTGAGGAACTTCTCTAGATATGGATTGAAAATGTGGAAGGATCACGGAAGAACTCCATATATAACGTGATGGCCTCTTTCCAGAATCTTATGGAAGCATTTTTAGAAACCCTTACAAATTAGCGTTTGTTAAAAAAAAAAAATAATAATAATAAATAATTTGTAAAGTATTTATTAAGTATTTCCTGCTAGAAACGTTGCCTTTTTTCTGCATCCTTTACGATTACAGTGACCTCTTCTCTCTTTAGTGTGGAAATCAGATTTATACTCGTCACCGAGATAGTTCCACGGCAAAACTTTAATAAAGTCTGCCACAATATTGCTCTATAAACGCCGAAGTCTCGCTACGGTGGGGTATTCCGCAGAGAAACCCAAGGAGCACAAGGATTTCCAATTCGCGTCTTCAAAGAAATAGTTAGGTGAAAAGAAAAATCTTGCTTGCGAAGATTTGGAAGCCGTTAAGCCATTCGCTGTGACAGAGGTCCAAGTTGTGCAGCTCCTCAAAAGTTCCTGGTGGCATCGCGGCCAAGAAAATGCCTTCATCTTGGTTTCTTTACTATGTTCCATTGCTCAGGTGTTCAGGCTTTCGTCGTTGTTCGAATTCCTCATTTGCCTTAATTTTTCTTACTTTCAAATAAATACTGACAATTAGCTGTCAAATAAACTCAATAACGCAACTTTTTCCAGTAGAAACACCCATTCTGCATTTTGCGTTTCATTCGATAACGATAGGTAACGCACGATGGTGTAAAAAGAACGTAATATTAAATGAATTACCTTCATATTAATTTTATTTTTACAGTCTTACATTTTTTTACACATGTAAAGCAAAATGTAATTTACCTCGACATTTGCCGATCGTTTGTATGGCAGCTATATGATATAGTAAAACAATTTTTAAATAAATAGAATGCTTGTATCTTAAAGTAGAAGAAGTTATGTTGTAATTTTTTTTCTAAAAATTTCCCGACCGTTCCTATGGCAGCTATTTGATAGTAGTCCGATTGTTATAAAATCAAATCTGAAAATCTGAAAGAGTATATAAAGCTCATAACCGAGAGTTAGATATGTTAAAAAACAGTGCAGTTATATTTATTCAATTAAAATTTTCAAAAGATTTACGGATCGTTTGAATGGCAGCTATATGATATAGTTGACCGATCCGGCTCGTTCCGACATATACAGTCGTGAAAATAATAATAGAAACAAACTTTTTGCATCAGCTAGTTTCATTTATCTCATAAGACGGGTATCCGATAATAAATTAATTATTTTTTTGTTAACATATATTTAAGTATATGTTATAATAATTAACACAAATATTTTATAGAATTGTTTAACAATTTAAACAAATAAATTCTATTTGTTTCCCTTGGAAAAAATAATGGAAACAAAACGCTTAAATTCAATTAACACCATTTTTTTAATTGTATAGCTTGTTTATCAATATTTAGTGGTACAGCATTTAGCTTTAATAACAGCAGAGCACCGACGAGGCATGGAAGCAACCAGATTGGCGCAAATTGATTGCAATTTCTCGCACAATTCTTTCTAATTTCTGGGCTTAAAGTCGGCAATTCTTTTTTTTTTTTGTATGCCCCATGAATGCTCAATTGTGTTTAAGTCAGGGGATTGAGCGGGCCACTCCATTAAATTTATCTGTGTGTCCTGGACCCATTTCTTGACTAATTTGGACGAATGTTTGGGGTCATTACCCTGCACAAACTCCCACTTCAGCGGCATTTCATCTTCGGCATAGGGCAGCATAACCTCCTTTAGTATGTTGAGATAGTCTAGGGCACACATTTTTCCCTTTATTTCGAAAATTGGCCCTACTCCAGACGAGGAAAAGCATCCCCATAGCACCATATCTCCTCTGCCATGTTTAATTGTTTTTTTTGTTTTGTATGATTCGGATTGAAAGCTGAATTTTTCTTTCGTCTAACATATACCTTTCCGTCTGATCCAAACATATTAATTTTGGTTTCATCAGACCATAAAACATTTCTCCAGTTTTCACGGTTCAGTTAACGATGAGCAAGAGTGAGTCTTTTTGCTTAGATATGGCACTTCTCTCTCAAAATTTGCCTTTAAACCATTTTGAATCAGTCTATTTATAATTGTGCGACTGGTAACTAATGCCTGCATGTCATTTTTGAGGTCCTCTGATGATAGGAATAGATCGTTTTTCGATTTACGAACTAATAAGGCATTAAACTTTTGGGTTGTGGCTCGCTTTCTACCCCGAGTTTCATTTCTGTCTGTGAAATGAAGGGCCGAAAATACTTTTTTTTTCTGAGCACTTCATAATTTGAGGTTTGTCTTATGGTTTTCCCCTCATTCTTCAGTTTTTTTTTATTGTATTTCTATCTCTAGCTGTACAATGCACTCCACGAACCATTCTAAATATAAAAGACCACTTTTTGAAACGAATCTGTACAATATGTATCATTTTATGCTTTAACTTACGTTGAATTATTAAACCTTTAAGCTTTATCTCTCAAAAAAACAGGTTAAGCCAAAATTTTAACGCAAATTGCTCACGTTTCTATTATTTTTTCCAGCTGAGTCACGAAGTGCCTTACAAAGTTACCAAATATCGGAAGAAGTAAAGGCGAAAGCGACTCAAAAAATAATTCTAAATAAAGTTAAATTAAATTTATTTTTGGTTTTAAGCCAACAACTATCGTTAATACAAGTTACAGAAGAGAATGTTGTTTCTATTAATTTTTCCACGACTGTATAGGAGTGAGAATATATAGAAGACTGTCTGCTACGTTTTTTTCAGATAGCTTCAAAACTGAGGGACTAGTTTGCGTAGAAACGGACAGACGGACAGACGGACATGGCTAGATCAACTCGGATGTTGATGCTGATCAAGAATATATATACTTTATAGGGTCGGAGATGACTCCTTCACTGCGTTGCAAACTTCTGATTGAAATTATAATACCCTGCAAAGGTATAAAAGAGCATGTTTTGTTTTTATAAAAACACCTATAACAGAGGCCTTATGCTTTAACTTTGGTTTTCTAACATCACTAGAAAAATACAAAAAGTCAAAATAAAACGGATATAAGTATGACGTGCAAAGTATGATGATAAAATGATGATGTCGCATGCGACACTGATAAAAATTCAATTAAAAAAAAAAAACAACTTCATATTTTAAGGTCAAACTAAGTATATATTTAAGACATTGCATTGAAATCTCTTTTCAGGTTATGCTAAATTAATCAGTGCTTGAACGGGTTTTTAAAAAAGTGACTTCTGTTTTTGTCATGTGCGAATTAATTACATTTTGGTAATTATCTCGAAAACTAATAATTATCCAAAATCGATCTTACAAAGAGCTATAATTTTAAAATTTTTGAAAATAAAAATAAAGACCTGGAATATGTTTTTTTTCAGTTTGAATGTGTACAAATACCGTATTCGACAGCAGAGAATTGCCCATATATGATTTATATCATTAAAATGTATAATATATTTTGGCATATCTAATTAATATGCACATAAAAAGAATTTTCCTAATTTATTGTCATATTTGTATTAAAAGTGTAGTGAGTTTCTCTCTTTATTTAGAATTCGAAACTTAATTATGAGAGAATATTCTTTAAATAAATATATTTATAACCAAACAAAAATTTGGGCAATTAGTTTTGATTTTACATATTTCTCTCCCTTTTTAAGCTCCCTTTTAAACTATAATCTACAGTAATTGTTTACGCTAAGAGGGAGTTACGTTAAGCTAGAGAAGTTAAGCTAGACATAAGTTCTTTGTAATTAGTACCAATTTACATTTTTTTTCCATAAACCCATATCCGACGCACGTCGCGAAATAACCCCGAAGAAGTTCAACATGATTTTACCTAATCGAGTGCCCCTACAAGTTAAAGACGCCATTCAAACAGTATAAATAGAAGAAAAAAACCTTGGTTTAAATTTATTTTTTTATAAAATGGTTACGTAATCTTTGTCACAGACCTTAATCGTCGGAATTAAATTTTTCGCAAACAATTATCCATTATGGAATCTTGGACTAGGATATTTAGAAAGGCTAAGGACAGAAACCTAATTATGCTAATTAATAATTTAACTTTCGTACAAGGCATTAAAATGTATGCTTTGAGAAAGCAGAATAGGCTTATAATCTCGTAAATAGTGATTAAACATTATATATTATTTTAAATTAATAAATAACTAAATATCAAAATAAACTAATATAACAATATTTTCTTTCCTATACTTTTACAGGATAACAAAAACCTGCGCGATAAGCTAATTGCTTTAAAAAAAACATGCGGGCAGCAAACCGGGATTGCTAGGGAAATTGTAACACAATCTTTGATTTCTAATTCTAAGAGCGAAAAACATTATATAAGGATTGCACCAAAACCAAAATGTTCTAATCATAAAATCAGTACTTCAACTGTTAAAAAGAACGTTGCCCTATTATTTGCCATGGCTTTCATGGTAACGCTAAATGCGGGAAATTTTCAGTCATACTTCAAAAAGTCTGATATTAAAGAAGACAGTAACGCCCTAGAAACTGCCCTTAAAGATTCTAGCCTGACAAGTCGCCGATTACTTTGGGTAGAATCAAAAGCTGAATATAACGAAACACCCATTTCCAATTCACATATATCGGATCAAATGGATGTACCACCTCTTTACTTTTTAAATTCTCCTAGGCATACCAAAAAGGAAAACAATTTAAAAACAGGATCCGGCATGTTGCGGAATTACACTCACAATGAACATCCACCTTTGACATATCTATCGAAATGTATTGGCTGCTGTAACACTTCTAACTTTAATCTTCAGTCTGAGTATTTTAGACTTTCCCAAAATTTAAATAAATTGGCAACTGGAAATGTTAGTAAAGATAACCCACATAGGTTTAAATTACCTAATGAATATCTTGATCTAAACACAGAAACACAAAGTAAGCATCAGGGAAAGCGTAAAATGTATATGGACCTTAATGATTTTTCTTCTGACATTCAGGGCAAACGAAGAAAAATAGATAAAAAAATAAACAAAATTATGTTTAATAAAAGCGAACAAATAAACTTGATAAATAACATAAAACGAAAAGATGATACGTTCTATGCGATATCCTTTGACATGGATCACATACTTCTTTCACCATCCAAACTAAACAATAGTGCCCGCCCAAAAATGTCTTTGCTATTTCCTAGATTTAATCAAGGACCTAACGGTGAAGTTATGTTTGTGCAGGTAGACTGCGAGGTTTTTAACACTAAAGATCTTGATCTGAAATCTTTTATGATCCCTGTTGGGCTCACATCGACCAATATTAAGTGGAAGTCTAATATGCAGAAGAATCAAGTCGTGGAGTTTAATCCTTTATCTGACCAAGACACTATAATGATAAACGATAAGCCACAAGTGCGAACTTTATATATGGTTGGTCCAAAAAACCAAGCTGCTGCAGCTGCATCACAAGAAAAGACACGCTTTGTCCAATTTAATCAAACAGTGATTACTGAAAGCAATCAGACACCCGAGCCTCGCTGGAACGCTCGGAATCGTAGATCACAGCACTCATAATTAAAACTAAACTTAAATATTTTATAAATCCTTTTGTACTTCCTTTTTCTTGTTTTTATGTAATTCCCTTAATGGTTAATTGTATTGCCGTCTGTTAATATATAAGATTTTTACTTAAGATTATCTTATTCAAATATATAAAATATCCTAAGCTCTGAACATTTAAACCAATTCTAGATTTCAACCTCAGTGTAAAATAAAATTTTAAAATTATCTGTCAAAAAACTTTATTTTTTAATTAAAATGGAAAAATGCCAATTTGTAAGAATTATAATTAGTGCATTTTGTTGATTTTCTGAGGAGTCAGCAAGTCATCCCAGGCGAACGACTCTCGCGTTCATAACAAATTAAGGTCATTGAAATTTGGCTTCAAAAAGCTGGTAAAAATTCTTACATAGCAATAATTGACATACGGCAATTTTTTTTATGAATTCAAAGTTATGGCTTTAATTTGTGCTTGATTTCTAAAGCAACGTGAGTTTTAAAAAAGGATTCTTCTTTACATGGAATATTGTTGCATTTCGGAACGGAATCAACTCGAACATCATTGTGTACCCAACAACAGCGTATACCCAAGTTTTCACCGAGACAACGAGCCGTGGAAGACGACGAATAGAATGTAGAATGCTTGTTTGGTTGACATTCTTTCTGTCGCCTTAATCTGACTTTTCTTTAACGCATCCTTGGACAGGGCGCCCCATGCCTCTGAACAGCAGCGAAATTAAGTTTGCATTAACGATTCCTGGGCCCAAGTGATATTCAAATTTAGACGACTTTAGTAGCTTTCTTTGACAATTTTATTAGGCATCTCTGGAAAACACCACTACTTCGGAGGACTTCTCTCTGAACCTCCATAGCTTTGTGTTATCGCAGCCAGTACTGGTTAAGTTTGGTTCTTCGCGTTGGCTGCTTTTCGAATTTTGTTGTAAGGATGCTAATCACGGGCCAGGATATAAACTCAGTCAAAACAGGACCCTCCACAGAAAAATATTTATTTTTGCGGGGACAGGTAGGAAAGGGCCCGATTGGCCGGGATTTGGGTAACATAGGCGTGGTTGGGGGTTACAGAACGACCCGTAAGGGATCAAGGGATCAGCCCCGTCATCCGGGCACCGACACCTGGTCGAGATCGCTGACCGCGAGGGAGTTGGCCTCGGGGAAACGTCCCGTCGACCGGATAGCCTTTCCCCAACCAGGCGAGAAGAAGCATCCGAACTGGGAGCGGCCACGTCACCCATGCACCGCTCCTTGAGTCCGGAAAGAGACTCCAGGGCGGGGAACGGCCCCGTCGGCCGGGCACCGTCTCCTGGTTGAGAGGGGAAGGAGGTATTCGCGGCCCCGTCGGCCGGGCACCGCTCACGCCTTGGCCACCTGGCTGGGAGAAAGGGGAAGGGAAAGAGGCATCCGGGCTGGGGTGCGGCTACGTCACCCGTGTACCGCTCCTCGAGCCCGGAGATATTTTCTCGAGCGAGAAATGGCCCCGTCACCCGGGTGCCACGCACGCCTTTGGCCACGATGCCGAGTTGGAGTCCAAGGAAGGAGGAGAATGGGGAAACTTAATAAATGCGCCGTAGTCTTGTCATGTCTCCTAAGTGTAACATTTTTTAATATGAGTCAACATAACCAATACCTAATCTCGTCCCTAACTCGCACACTCCGGTAATGCCCACGTGGGGTTGGCCAGAGGCCCAGCTCACCCAATTACTCCTCCTGAGTGGGGGCCAGCCTATTCAGGTTAGTGGCCACCCACGTGTCCATGATGCGGCTCCGCGTGTAATTTGCACGTATGCTCGGCTCCGTGGTTAGAAAACGACTCGGTCTGCTCTGCTCTGTGGTTCCAAACTGACTCCCCGCGGTCGAGAAGAGGAGTAGCTGCCAGCAGTTCCCCTCTGCCGCTGATTCCGCGGCTTCGCAAGCGTTGTCGCCTCTGCCGACACGAAGCTTTGGCGTGCTTACGTGGCAGCGTCGGCTTCGGTTGGTGCGAGCGCTGCCCGTGATCGGGCATGAGCCCTCTCGCTCTCTCCTTGATCGCCCCTTCCGGGCCATGCGGCTGCGCAGCGTTCTGCTCTGCTGTGATTGGGTCCTGCTGCTCTGCCGGTATGTTGGCTCTGCCGGAGTGGCTCTGCCGGTGCGTGTTCTCTGCCCGTGCGTTGGCTCTGCCGGTGCGTTGGCTCTGCCGGTGCGTTGGCTCTGCCGGTATGTTGGCTCTGCCGGTGCGTTGGCTCTGCAGATCGTGGCTGTGCCGAAGCTCTTGTTGCTATGCGGGCTTTGTTATGATGCAGGCCTTTGTTGTGACCCGGGCGACGTTTACCGTTGTTGCTAGGCTTTGTTATGGTTTTGTTGTCTGCTGTGTATGTGTGCGAGCCTAACTGTGTTCCTATCCACGAGGCCTGGCGGGCCTAGGCCTAATGTATGTACATTTGCCCTTCGTGGGTCTTGCTATTTCTCCTAAGTTATGGTTACTTAATTAATAATGATTTCCTAAATACTAACTTATTATTAAACCCTAAATCCCAACCTAAACTAACTATTTGCATGGTATATACAAATATACCAAATATACGGGCGGTTCACGGCCGGCTGGGGGTTGTTGGCAGTCGGCTGGGGCTGGCTGGGAACGGTGTCGGCTTCGCTGGCAACCACCGATTTTCCGTTTGCCGCGAGGAGCATGAGGGGAGATTCCCCGGGCTAGATGCCTCTCGAGGGCGACTCGGGTGGCGGCGCGGCTGCGGGACGCTGCTGAGGTGGTGGGGCCAGTTGGAGAGACCAGCAGCTCCTGCAACCGCCTCTTGGCCATGGCGACGTCGTGGGCCGGGGATGTGCTCCCGCTGGGGCCCGTACTGGCCTAAGGCTGCACTCTGTCTGGCCGTGTCGGGGTGACCACGGGTGTTCGGGGACCCCTGGCTTGGTGGGCGGATCGCTAGGGCGTCGGACCGGACCAGTGGGTGGTCGTGTCGGCCTCAGTGGCGCCGCCCTTGGGTGTGTAAAAGACGATGATCTCGGCCTGGATGCGCGGGGGCGACCGGGTTGGTGGTCCTGGCTGGGGCTGCTTCAGGCATGGTTCTGCCCAGAGTAGGAGCGGCGATGAGTGGCGGTTGTTGGTGGGGGCTTCCCCGTCGTCGGAGATGAGGATGGCCTCGTCCTCCGTTTGGCCTTCCTCGGCCGAGATGGTCGTCTCCTCCTCGGAGGACGCGTCGTCACCGGCGTCCCTGTTACCCGACGAGGCATCTTCCTCGCCGTCGGATATGTCCTCGTACACAGTCTGGGTGGTTGTTGTTGAAGTCTGAGCCGGGGCCGGCGGCTCGGTTGATGCGTAGATCGGGGCCGGGTCGAAATGGGCCAGGTCAACCACGAAATCCATGGTCGAGTCTTCGTCGCCCATGGCACTCACCATCTCGTCCAGCGTCAAGCCCTCGCACGAAGAGGGGCGTGTGTGGTGTGGTGTCTCTGGCTCCGGTGTCCGTGATCGGTGGCTGTGCTGGTGTTGTTGTTGGCCGGGCTCCCTCGGGAGTGCCATCTGGGATCAGCGGCGGGGGACAGGACTCGATTCCGTGTTCGTCGGTGTTGGTGGTCATCCTTGTAGCGTCTTGTAGCTTGTCCCCCTGTGGTTTTTTTTGCGTCGAATTTTCCCTATTGCGCAGTTTAAAAGTTCGGTGCGGCGGCGCGGTACCATCGATTATTCGATATCCTGTGCTTATCGAGACGGCCCTCGTCCTTCGGTTGGTCTGGCAACCCTATCTGGCGGAAGCGCGAAGCTGGGTCGATCCGGTAACCCTCGGCTGCTCCCGTTTTGAAACTTCAACTGTGGAAATGGAGAATATGAGAATGATTAGCTGGCGTCGCTGCTGGACGTGGGAGGCGCGGCTGCCCTCTTTGTCCGTCTTCTTCCTGTCGGTCCGGTGTCGTGGTTGTCGCTTGTATTTGGCCTGAGGGGAACCAGGTCGGTGTATTCTTCCCCCAGCGGGGGTAGGGACGTTGGACGAGCGCACTCATCAGCAAGTGGCTCCCATGACAACTTGGTATCCTCGGCCAGGCCTTGAGCGTCGTGGTCCTCAAGGTCCTCGTCTGTCGTGGTGATCTCGGTACGTTGGGTGTTCTCGTGGTCTTCGTCGCTGTCTTCGGTGCCTATTGACGCTGGCGGTGCGTCGGCGGCGGCTCTGGACTTCTTGAAGTCGAACAATGTTTGGTGAGAGGAATTTCACGACCCGATAGGGCCCGTCGTATTTTGCGGCAGCTTGGCGGCGAATCCTTCGGCGGCGT
>VNJR01002495.1:0-39221 GCA_008042585.1 Drosophila punjabiensis | reverse complement strand
AATTAATTGTTTAATCAACTGCTTAAACACATAAATAAAGAACTCTTTCCAAAATGTCATATGTTATTGGTTCAGACTTCTTTCATTATTCTTCTAGTGCTATAGTTTATAATTAATGAAACTCTTGAAATATTGTAGTTAATGTATTTTCTTAAAATAACTTTCTGGTAATGTTAGCTTTATTTTTAAAAAATGTTCCCCAACTATTTAAACCCCCTTAAATATCTTCCAAACTAACTTCTCTTTTCATTTGACACTCACTTTCAAATACCACTCTTTAAGCGACTCTTCAAAGCCTCTCTCTCTCTATTTTTTGGCTGAAGCTCGCGTGGGTGCAATTCCCTTCCTTCCCTGCGGCTTCCACTATGTTTTTTGGGCAAACGCATTAACAGGTTTTCGAGTCTTCTGTGCATGCCGTGAAATTTATATGTAAAAACTTGTAAGACAACGGCAACGAAAACGAAAACAAAAACAATAACAATAGCGATTGGATCAAGCTGCGGGTGAAGCTTTTGTTGAACTTGACACGATTGTTGTCCATTCAGTTTTCGTTGGTATGTTTTTTGTTGCTGTCGTTCTTCGCATAAATTGCCTTTCGTTGCGGATATTTTTAGGTGCTTTTGTTGTCTCGAATATTGTGCAAAAATGTAAAGCTTTAAATATTAATAAAACACACAAAAAGAAATATGTGTAAAGGCTTTCGGTGATTGTATTCCAGAAATTTGTTAGAAATATACAAGTATTATTTTCAAGATAATAAGAAAATAACTTTGTTCCAGATTTATTATCACCTCTTTTAAATACTTGTTCTATATTTCCTTATTTAGTAAACACATTTGTTTACTCATTTCGTATCCCAATTATTCATTTAAATACCTGTAACACTTTCCCGAAAACTAAAACGATTCTGTTGCCAATTCCTTGGCATTCCATGTGTCTCGACACTCATTTCAATTTCTTTGCAACATTTCTCTTAATTATTTTGTAGTGCGATCCACATTTAGCCTACTTTTTCAAGAAGTCTCCCCAACTCTCTCTGGGGAACCCCCAGAGGACTCGCTCCCCATTTGCGTGCAGCATGTGGATATTGTAATTTAAATATTTATTGCATTTTTTTATGCAGGCAACACTTGAGGCACAAACAACCTACCTCACAGGGCCCCAAACTCTTGCCTTTGTCTGACCCCAAAATTAAATTCAAATCTCGGGCAAAATGGCAAGACTTGGCAGAAGGCAGTTTCAGTTCTTTTTATACCCTGGCAGGGTATTATATATATATGTATATTATGTAGTTTAAGTCAGAAGATTGGAATGCAGAATAAGGGTCATTATTTAAAAAAAAAAATACACTTTTACTGTAAATATATTCATTATTAATGAGCATCAAGATCGATGTGGACATGGTTGTTTATATGTCTGTTATTTTTTACCAAATAAGGCCCTTAGTTTAATTTGGCTAAAACTTAAACTGCAAGATTATATTTAATTCGACCTACTAAAGTTCACTTTCTTACTTATTGATAATAAACTTATTTAAATTTTCGTTGGCAAAGAACTGTGCATTTTTTTTAAGACCGTTTTTATATTCAATAGATTTTTTTTGTTCATTATTTAATTCACATAAATCATTTTAAAACATTTAAATTCCTGTAAATAAAATTTACAACCAAGTTAATTATCACGGATTAAGAAAATTTCTCTTCTTTTATTTAGTTTTTTATAAATTCTCTCTCTCTCTTGTCCTCTCTCATTTTATTTACATATTTACTTAAATTTACTTTTAATTTAAAATCCATTCATACTAAGCACCTTGCTTAAAGTATACTTTGCTATTAATCTGGGTACAATTTCCTGCCCATCACTGGGCGTACGTGCATATGTTCAATGGAGTGATATGAGAAACTTCACACGACAATGTAAGGCAAAAAGGAACAATCAGCGAACACGAACTGGATTCATGCACTTGCTCCGGCACCCCCAGCTCCTCCTGCTCCTCCTGCTCCTCCTGCACCTCCTCCTCCTCGTCCTTCTCATCCATTTCCGGCCGAGGATTTGCCTTTGCATCGATGGCGTGCCTAGGCAATCGCAATTTATAGATAATTTGATACGAGCCGTCAGACAGTCGCTCAGCGAAAGAGTCGGTTCCAAAGTGGCACAAGGACAAGTCGGGGCGGCGAATGGTGGAATGGGGGTGGTGGGTGGTGGCGCCTTTGGAATGCATTTCTAACGAATTTTCATTAGCCACCAAATTGCAAATGAATATTTGAATGCTCTGCGGGGGTTACTGGGGCGTATGCGTAATTCGTTCTCACGTTCCACATAACATACGAGCCCAAAAAGAAAAAAAAACACTGGAATGCACAAGAACAAAAGGCGGAGGCTTAACTGCAGCGGCAACTGCGGAGAAAAAATGCAATTAAATGGATTAAGCGAGAGAAGGCAGAGGCAAGAGTCAAATGAGGCCAACGTGAAGAAGGTTCCACCGATTCTAGCCCCTTTCCCAGCTGTTTCCTTGCCTCTTTGTCGTCGTCTGTGTTTGTTTGGCCAACAACAAACCAGAGGCAGTCACAACACTCAAAGGGAGGCTCAGAACAGGACCAGAGAGAGAGAGAGGTAGGGGGGTTAGGCGGGCTCTAGAACACATACGAGAATTCAGGCACTCGACCGCTTATCGTCAACTGTCATCGTCTGCCAGTCTCTGAACCCGAGGGCACTGTGAGAAAAGTAACTAAGTCTAAGGAAACAACTTCAAATTAAAACAAATGTCTTTTGAAAACATTTTAGTAAACTAAGCATAAATTTGCAGTTTATTCCTTTGTTTAAATATATATTTTACTTACAATATTTACTTAGAAATCCCTGTTATCCTTGCCTCAGTGTACCTGCCTCTCTAAGGTGCACGGACATCACTCTGTATTGTTGCAAATGTGAGCGACCGATTGATGAGCATGTGACGTTGGCCCTTGCAGCGGCCATGTCCATCCGTCTATATGTCTATATGGCTCTCTGCCTATATATATGTATGTCTGTCTGTCTGAATGTCTGTCTGACTTTCCGTCAGCTTTTCCTGGCTGAAAGTGTGTCAAATAAAGTGCTAAAAGATTTATGCCCTGCACCTCCTTTTCCAGCTGGGTCGCTCTTTCTCCGCCTCCACCTCTCTGGCACTCTCTCTATCTCTCCCTCTCTCTTGTCCTGTCTATTGCTCTCAATAAGTGGCACAAAGGACAAGCGGCAGGCGCTCACCGCAGGCTTAAGTGTCTCTAACTACCAGACAGACAGGACATCTAACTGGATATTTTGCCTATGGGTCTTCCTAGCTCTCGTTCGTGTGTGTTGTTGTTCCTTTTGCTGCAGTTTTTCAGTGGGTTTCTCCCAGCTCCTGGTTTGATGTTGATGTCCTTTCGGCCCAGGCCAATTTCGGGCTTACAATTCCGGTTTACCATTTCATCTCTCGATTTCTTTCAGTTGATTATGCTCATGAATAAGGCAAGAAGTCTTATGAAGTGCAAGTCGGGTATATTCTATGGCGGCAGTTTGGGGCAGTTTGAAAGGGGAACTAAGGATAATGGAGAAACTGAATGTCGTACTTAGTATGGGTCTTATATATACGATTCTATAAGATCCGTCCTGAAGACCCAAAGAAGTGCCAAAGATTTTTACTTTTAATTAAAGCTTAGTATGAAGTATGTTTTACGCTGTTTCGTCAAAGGAATCTGAAAATTCCAAGAACCCAAACTCTTTATTATAATCCAAACTATCTAGAATATTCTCATATTCTCATATTTATATATATTATATATCCACCATCCTCGCCTTTTTTTTTAATTCTCCTCCTAACCAAGGTTTAACAAGCCAAAAAATTGAATTGATTTAGCTAGCGTTTTGCAGGCACGCAGCCTTCGCACAGCTGACAGTAATGCCGCCAAATGAATTATTGCGCACTAAGATTTCGCCACCTAGTCATCCCCCTCGTACTGCTCCACACACACCCCCACTGGGCTGCAGGACATCCTCCCAGCCCAGTTCCGCCCCCTGTTCGGTGTCCTTCGCCGTTGCAGTTGAGGGCCGCGCTTGAAGGGACTGCAAAAAGTAAAAAGTAAAAAAAAACCTGCTGCAGAGACGCTGGAGGCCAAAACGAAATCAGGCGAACAACTAATGACAATAAGGCGCGAACTGGGAAAATCCCCCACGAACCCCTTTACCCCCCTTTCTCTCGCAAAGCTCCTAAAACAAAACAAAAAAAAAAACAAGAAATATCACGCATACGCCGCGTTGCCCGAGGTTGCTAACAAAAATATCACGCATACGCCGCCGTGCAGCAGCGAAATCAAAACATAAACCCAAATCCAGTGACTGCATCGGGTTTTCCTGAGCGCGTGACCAAAACAGAGAGAAAGGGCCAGAGACTCTCTCGAGAGAGGCGCAGCGAGAGAGCGGCATTCTCACGAAGGAGTTTCCCCACATCATCATCGTCATCATGATGAGCACAAGTGCGACGTCGTGTGCCAGTTGGGAAATTGCATTTTCCCTCAGTTCTGTTTCAGTTTCGAGTCCGTGCAGTCGCGTTGGCCGGAGTGAAAATTCGCAGTGGGAAAATTCTTGCAGAAGCAGAGAAAGTTGAAATAGAAAATAGAGAAAAGTAAATAAGCAAACAAGTGCAGTCCTTTTTTTCGGGAGAGGGAGATTAATCCCCCAGACCTAGCATAGATACCTACATTTTTGGTGGACGAAAACAAAAACACACACGCGGAGCGGAGCGGAGAGTGCTGCTGGAGTCCTGGAAAACTGAGGCACTGCGACTTGACAACCAACAACAACAACAAGAACCAGAAGCAGGCAAAAACCATGTCGACGCTACCCTTCCTGCTGAGCGTCGCCGACGAGCTGGACAA
This sequence comes from Drosophila punjabiensis, assembly GCA_008042585.1. Lineage (NCBI taxonomy): Eukaryota > Metazoa > Arthropoda > Insecta > Diptera > Drosophilidae > Drosophila > Drosophila punjabiensis. Next base: position 34,329 of record VNJR01002495.1, on the reverse strand, counting down.
CATCCATTCGCAGTCCTACATGGACGACTTCGGCCTGGGCTTCCATCCGCACCGCCAGTACTATCGCACCCCGACCATCCAGCTGTCGCTGCCGGCCAGCACGGACTGGACGGGTCGGGACTGGTCCCAGGCAACAGGCAGGCACACACGCTACCGTAGCTACAAGTTCTACGATGACTCCCAGAACAACCTGGAGGAGGAGCAGGCGGAGGAGGAGCAGCAGCAGCAGCAGCAGCTATCGGAGGAGCAGGTTTTGCCGCAGGAGCTGCGTCAGCAGGAGACCCAACAAATGCAAATGTCCGAGGTCCAGTCCTCGAATGCCACCACCACCACTGCCACCACTCGCAAGGGCCTGGGCATGGTCAACTCCCACTCGCACGACGTGGGCGTGGGCGGAATGGGCCTGAATCTCAAGTCCGGCGAGGAGGAGGATGACGAGAACATCGACCGCACCGTTCGCATGTACAATCTGTCCAAGAAGTGCTGCAAGAACTATTATCGTCACGCTCTGGAGACCGGGCCGGGGGCCAGTGGCCGGGTCAAGTGCAGCAATCTGCGCTCCGAGAGCCACAAGTCCAGCTCCAGCTCCGAGGAGAGCCTCCAGAAGATACCCTCGCCGATAGAGTTCCTCACCTGCTTCCTGGTGAAGAAGTCGCGCACCCCGAAGAGCTCCTCCGGGGCGGGCCAGCAGCTAAAGAAGACATAGAACACGGCCCGGCTGCTGCCGGCAGCAGCGATGTCCGCCAGGACTTCCACGCTCAGCTCCACGGCCACCAGCGGTGCCGTGACGAGCGCCAGCATGGACACGGAAACGGCGACATCGAAGCGGCGCAGCAACTGCTTCTGAATGTTGGCCGGAGTCGGCGTCGTGTGTGGCCAGGCCTGGAGCTGGCTGCAGCGCTGCGGGGAGCTGCCCAGCTCGGAGCCCACGTCGCTGCCAGCCACGCGTCTGGGCCGCATCGCCTACTAGGTCCTCCACTCGTCCGACTCCGAATCATGTCCAGAACCGAAAGGGGGAATACGCTTTGGGTGTTTCTTTTTTGTTTCGTGGCGCCTCAAGCGGGCCAGTTATTGAGTTGGATTAACTTCAGGGTTATCCCTTGGCTTGAATATGGAAAATAAAGGAATTTATCAAAGGATTTTGTCAGGTTAGGGATTTTGATTTGCACTGGAAGAAAAAGATGATGAGTATGAGATTTATATTCTAAAGGTTTTTGAAGCTAGTGTTATATTTTTATGGAGATTATTTAAGAATTTAATGGAATTTTTAAGAAAATTCAAAGAAAAATCTAACTGTAATGCTGTTTGTGGAACTATGAAATACTTCCTTCAGAAAACCTGTTAAAAGATACAATTTCCCAGTGCAAACTTAACCAGAAATTGCCAGTAACTACAGGCCAAAAGCAAATTGAAGCTTAAAGCAATGAATAATATTTCCAAGAACTATACGAGTACGTGTATTAATTAATAATGTAAAAAAAAACAAGTAAACAAAACAACAACTATTAAGCCAACACCGATAAAATTTTTGCAACCCAAACACACACAATTTTTAAAGCCAGATTTATACTAAAAAAAAAACAACAAAATAAGAAAGAAACCAAGAATTTGTTAAGCAAACGTTTTTTATACAATTTTTTGATACCAAGCAAAAGATATAACTTATATATGGATATTATATTAATACTGGGAATGTTTGATTAAATCAAGTAACCAATGGAAGAGAAGGCAAGAAGAATCGAGTTGAACTAAGACCTTTGAAGGACTATAGTTATGATTGCATGTTACACTTTGTAATACTTTGTTTCAGGGAACTTTTATAAATTTATTATTTTACTATGAAAATGTTCCTTCCTGTTAAGCAGTTTCAAAGGAGCTAAAAATCTTTCAGGGAAATTATTTTTGACGCTATTTTGTGTTACACTTTTACAATTTTTTTGAAAATTGGACTACAAGGTATTGGTTCAGCTGGAAGCTCTTCACAATTTTATACAAGCTGTTAGCTGTTTTAAGCCAAATAAATTGCGGGCTAATTCAATAGGTCTTCTGACACACAAACACACACTAGACTATACATAGCAATACCAGTGCAATGCCAATGTTTCATTTTCACACAAGCACGGGAAACTTTTATTTTCCCCTATTTTTCCTGTACTAAAAGCCCAGCTAACTGAAAAATGTTGAACAAAAAAAAGAGAAATGTAGCAGGAAAGCTGGCGGAACTTTTCCGCAATGTCGGCAAGTGTTTGGGGCGAGAGAAGCGGAGCGCGGGGGCGGTGTATGCCGGGCCCTATGAAAAGTGAAACATGTTTTCAATTTCCTTTTTTCGGGGGACTGTAAACAAGTCAATAGCGAACTACGGCTAAGGACAAACACACAGAAGACCTTGGTCCCAATTTCAAATTAGTGAAAAAGCAAAACCCAAACTGAAAACAGAAACGGAAACAGAAACAGAAGGCAGATTTTGTAGGAGAATTGCAAATGGAAAACTTTGTTGGGGCTTGAGTATAGATAAACGCTGGAACGCAGATATAACGGAATAATTATATATTTATAGTTTTGTAGTCAGATATTCTCCTCGACAAAAAAATATTTGCGTGTTCTAAATGTATTCTAAATGTTAAAACACAAACCAAAACAAACCAAACCAAACCCGAAGGCAAGAAAAATATTTCAAAAGTATTTACAACTAATCAAGAACAAGTTTAGCCATAACAGAGAACATTTTATATATATGTATACTATATGTGTAGCCACACTGTTTGCACCCTTCAGAGTTTAGAACCAACATTAACTAAATACGCAGAATGTATCTAAGTGTATCGCAAAACTCATAGCTTTACCACTCGACGAAAAATAAAAACAAATATATATAAATTCAAAAGTCAAGGTCAGCGTCATAACTCTCGGATAAATGTAATACTTAAGAGCTCCAAACCAAAACCCCGCAAATATGCCACAAAGAAAATTGTTAACAAGAATTACTTAGCAGTAGTTTGGACTAACGAGTTTTGCCAGTAGCTCTTGAACCACTTTTATCTAGATGGAAAAGCATTTTAACATAGGCCTATTCCGGGCATCACTCATCCAATATCGAAATATATAAGTATATATATTCAAGGTAATTTAGAAACAGCATCATGGCGCAAGAAACCTCTCGTAACTACATACTTTATCAACGAACAAGCACTCAACGCATATCATTCCAATACAATAGATTTCAGCTAAATCGTATTCAACTTGAGATTCAATAAATAAATACCGAAAAGTAGAAAAGGTGTTTCATTTGTATGTAAAAGATAATTAATGGATTTAGTTAAATAGTATTTATATGCTAATATTAAGTATGTCTTTTAAAATCTTTCTCTGACACTTTTAAATCAATTAAAAAAGAACTCTCATTTGATAACTATCTCTTAGATAAATTTTCTTTTCCTTTGACACACCATAAATATCCGTTTACAAAGCGAAGACAGCTCCTTGCAGCTCCTTCCTGGCCCTGACAGACAAACGTGCAAGGTCATTTGTGCGTCCTCCACACAAAACTTGTCACTAGCATTAATTTTACTGTCTTGGCACAAATAGAAAACAAAAAACAAAAAAAAAAAAGAAGAATAAAGCTGACACTCAAAACTGTCCGAAGGCATTTACAAATGTTCAAGAGCAAGTATGTGAGTTTTTGTACATATTTTAAAACGCTGACCTTTGGTGACTCATAAGGCCAAGTAGTGTCCTTAAGCTGTGCGCATCTCGACCAAGGATGTGTCGTCATATGGTTCCTCATGGAATTTCAAATTAACTGCAGTGGCTGAGGTGAAGGTGGAAAAGCAAAGGCCTATGTCCACTTTCCATTTCTGTGTTTGGCGTTGTTTAGCCATCACGACTATTGGGTTCAATAGCACCCAACAAAAATAGAATAATAGGCCGGGCCAGGCGTTGTTTGTTCGACCCCATTGCCACCGCCCCTCGATCCTCGAAGTCCTGCTATAAATAAATCCTTCATTCGTATGCAAACAAGTGCAACGACGGCGGCCACTGAAGGGGGCGGGTCCTCGCATTCGCCTTCGGAGGGCGTGACTGGCGGGCATAATGGACAAGTTGGGAAATGTAGTTGCAGTTCTGGATTCCGTTGAAGGTTGCCTCTGGGCATGATAACTATCTTAGAGGGAATGAATCAAGGAGGGGGAATTTTTTTTTTTTAATTTATATAAATTGTGAGGACGAATGAAATTATTTAAACTAAACATATACATCGAATGATATATTTTAATTATTTATTGTATTTATTAAGGCATTTTTTGTAAGGTAGTGTAGGTAAGACTATTGCTTTTAGGATACGAGAATAAGGACGTCTTACGGAATTGTAAACTGTTCTTTCTTTTTTTTATCAGTGTTATTTAATTAAATATTCTTATCATTTTATTCACTGTTTTTTCCCAGTTTATTACATTTTAAGGTGTGTTTTTGCTAGAGTACGATTAATGGTTTTCCACATGGCTTACTTAATGCCATGTGATACGATTTTATGTACAATTTTTTTTAAATACTTATTTTCCATTTGAATGAACTTGGTTAAAAATGCAGATTATTAAAATGAATGCGACATATAAAAGTTGGATATAAGGATATTTAAAAGTAAATTTATTCTTTTAAATTTATTTTTTCCAGGAACATAAAACAAACTAACCAGTAATTAATAGCTGGTAACCTATATATTTTTAAGAAGATTTAAAAGGCTTTTCCTTACCAAACTTTAATTAATAATTACAGTATATATATCCTTTAATTTTTTCCTCCCTTTCTCAAGAGTATCCCAAGTTCGACTTGAGCTCCCTTTCTGACCCATTCTTTGAGTTTTCTCTGGGAAAACTTTGCCAGTCTGTTGGTGCTGTTGCGGCAACTATTATTGTGGCTGCCTTTTGGGGGCTCATTCTTTGGGACAACTGCAGGCTGGAGAACCTACGAACTACGTTGTGGCAGTGTTCACTTCGCATGGCCAATTACGGTTCTACTGGCTCCGCGCTGTCCTGTCCTGTCCTGTCCTGTCTTTCTTTCTTCGACTTGAACTTTTGCTTTCGTTGCGCCTCTGCCTTGGTTTTGGCCCGGGTTTTCCCCCGCCCTCTCTTGGCAGGCGTCGCATTGCAGTGGCATGTTGGCCCAGGTCGCTTGCACCTGCTCTTGCACCTTGTTGCCCTTTTGCGGCTGAATGTTTAGTGTCTTGGTGGCCATTTATTGTTACACTCGACTTCACCGACCGGCGACTTCATTTGCCAAGTGAGCGGTACGGCTTATTGATTTCTTAGACTTAATTTGCTTGCCATTTTGCCGGCCATTGTTAAATGCGGGTATTACGCATACGTCACGTTAGCCGAGGTTTGTTCAGAGTTTTGTTGCAGACTTTTAGGCAGGTGGGGGGAATTTTTACAGATGTATTTTACTTTCGCTTTGGAGAATATCTTAAGTTTTGTATAGTTTTTATTGAAATTTATGAATACTTTTGGGATTTCAAAATATTTCAGGTATCCTATCTGAAAAGTTTAAGCCATCTGTTAAATTTATAAATATATTATAAGAAGTTTGCTAGCATGTTAAGGAAATTAATAAATTTTTATTAAAAGATGCATGTTAATCAGTTTTCAAGAAAATAACTCTCTTAATTTTAATCTTTCAGTCATAATGAATGTATTTTTTCCACAATTCTTCAAATATTTTTGCATACTTTTAAACCCGAATCAAAATAGTTTAGTTTTAAGTCTACTAATCCGCTCGTATATTTGGTTAATTTTTATGGAGATTGTTAAGGAGAATCTAAACATATTTCTTAAAGAACATTTGACCCATTAGAGCCCACACATTTCAGGGGGCTTAGGCCAGGCAAGGCATTTCATAAGATTGTTTTTTCACTTTTTTATTTGTGAAAATATAAATTATGATTTAGGTAAAATCGGATGGGCTTGTTCGTGTTTTACTGCGGAGGTGTCGGTACCAATAAAATTGGGCAGAGCAAACTGTTGCGCTAATCAAACAAATGGTCCAGGCTGTTTTTCAGAGGTGAATTCCTCGCTGGCAGACTGCCATCATCCCGGCGAATGACAAATTTTCTTTTCCGTGTTGTGGCAAGCTAACGAAACATTTGTGGCCATAAACAACGAGGAAAGGTGGGGTGCGGATCCCTTGGGGATCGGGTGGCTGTGGGTGTGGATGAGATTGTGGGTGCGGGTGCGGGGATACGGCTATGCTAATGAGATCTACGATTATAGAAAGCCATCGCTTAGATAATGCCCCGCACACGGGGACCCAAAGAAAGTTGTGCACAACCCACATCCCCGGGGAATTGATTCTGATTTTCATTTGATTTTGCCATAAAATGAAACAAATTAGTTGATTGCTTTGTTTAGCTTTAATTGCAAATGTATTGTCGTTGTGCCAGCTGCGGCACCTCGATTGATTTCCAAACGAGAAATGCTCTCTAGCGTTACACTTAACCACTTGGGCTTATTTTGCTACACCGAAAGAAAAATAGGTTAAAATATCCCTTGACAAAGAAAATCCCATGAAAATATTTATATTATTTTTGGTAATTATATTTTCATCAGATTACTATTTATTGTTAAATGAAAATAAGGTATTGCGCTGGAAAATGTCAATATTTTTAGGCAATTCAAATTAAAGTCTCTTGATAAATATGTGACTTTTTAAGAGAATATTCATAATCTAAAACACCACTCTTTATAATAAATAGAAAGAAAAATCATGGTATTACTTGACTTGTTCTATTTTTCATATCAAGTTAAATTTAGTGTGGAACATATATAAATTATATTTTGGATTATTTTTTCAAAAGATCCAAAAAGGTGGCAGGGCCTTAAAGAGGTGTCAAGGCATATAAACATTCATACTATAATTTATTATGCCCGATGTTCATTTTGTTGATGGCTTTTTGCAGATGAAATCTGAATTTTCCGGGTGTTAAGGGATGGGTCTATAATTTATGGAGGAACTCAAAAAAAAGATCGAGATTTAAATATGTTTTTTAAGAGCTATTTGACTGGCTTGTACTGTATTTACTGATCTTCTTAACAGAACTCACGTGTAACTATCTTAATTAAAATCTAAATTGCTTACTCTTAATTTTTTAGTTACATTAAATTATCTTTTAGTTACTATTCGAATGCCATTGACTGTCTGCCAGACTGACTAAGCTTCATCGCAAAACCCATTGAACTTAGTCGATGGCAAATGACTTTATACTACTACGAGCTCAAATGGCATCTAAATTGCTGCGAAGCTTGTTATAATTATTATAAAATACACGCAAAATCCATTGCAAAACAACAACAACCAGCAGTTGGGACTACAAATTACAATTACAAACGGGGTGGGCCAACCCCAAAGCCAATCCACAGCGATGATTGTGTTTTGTTATGGGCACGGGTTTATAACGTTTATAGAGGGGGGGACAGAGGCAGGGCCTTCCCATAAATGTTCTATAGATGTCGCGACATCGACGATACATATACGAAATCATGTTTTTGTAGCTTTTAGGGGCTAATCTGCACTGCAAAAATTGTCACAGAATTTCACAAATTGCCCTTTTGTCATGGCTACCACTCTGTGTATCTGTGTATCTATAGAATGTGTATCTGCTATCTACGTATCTGTTAGATGTACGGCTGATTTATATCTTGTAGCGGCTTAAATTGAACAAGCACTGAAAACAGCTCAGCGCCAAATTTGGTCAAAAAGTGAAAAGAATTATGCGCTGTTCGGATTTCCGCCAAAGAAATGTCTCGTGTGTTTTTATTTTGTCTTTTGTATTTGTGTTTGTTGTTTTGATTTTTTCAATTTAGCCACAGATACATTTGTATCTAAGCGAGCGGAAATGCTGCGTAATTAAGTTGAAAATGCTGAAACCGAAACGCTGCGCGAACTTTTTGACTTTTCAGCTTGACTTTTTGGCATGCTGATTTTTTTAAGGCGTTGGCGATATGGGAGAATGGTTTGGTTTAAAGGAGGGGGTGGGGGGATTTTATAGCCAAATTAGGAAGGTCAGTTTTGGAAATTACGGAAGTCGGGAAGAAAGTGAAAATGAACGTTTTGTAGCCATTTAAGTGGATTTGTTTTATGAATAATTAATTAATATTTGACATTTTCATAAGCAGAAATGTCTTACTCATGGCTACAGTTTTGTGGATTTATATAATATATCCATTTTGACTCAATTCAAGATACTTATCAATACCGGAATTATGACTTAAAATAAGTCTACTCTAATCTTAAAATGGATGAAATTGATTAAACTTCTCTTGAATCAATCTCTGTTATATGTTAACTTGGAAAAACTTCAAAGAATTCTACCCCTTTACGGAAGTAATTCCACGATGCAACCCACCCAGCACCACAGAGAGACCTCACAGCAGCCCCTCAAGGAAATAAAACTCGGATCGAAGCATTTCCATTGACGGCCAAAGAGACGTTTTCGACCCACAGCAGCACTCAGCCCCCTTTCGCAGCAGAAATGGCAGAAAAACACAACAAATGCCTTAAGATAAACAATCGAAAACATCGCCCAGCTTTGACGGGGACTGTAACTGCCGCTGCAGTGAAAGAAACATATTAAAATAATTTTGAGAAAATTATAAATTATTTTATTTATATAATAAAATTCATTATTAATCTATTTCTTACTAGAACTCGAGTTATGAATTAATTTTTGGACTTGCTGTAAACTTTTAAATTAAATTTTTTGTATCAAAGATATTCTCCTTTAAATCTCATTAAATTTAGAAAAATTGATTAGTTTAAAGAAAGCAGTTTGAAAAAAGGTTTAAGTCTTTAAATTTCTTTTCCTAGAAAGGATAAGCTATTTGAACATTATTTTATTTTTATATTATATTATTTTTTACCCTATTTATTAATATTTTTGGGACAATTGTTTGTTCGCCGTGTTAGAACTACGTCACATGTGTCATTGGTTCTAGACTGGAATCTCGCCGAGCTGCGTCGATGTGAGACTGTGTCGAGCTGAGCTGTGCTCCGAGCTGAACCCACTGGGGGAAGCTAATGGCTATAAAAGCGACAACTACTGTCGGTGGCAAGTTTAATTTGCTCAGAGCAGAAACCGCGAGTGGACGTCTCCAAGAGAACGCGTTAAGTGAAAAGTAAACCGAGGCTTGCGTTGCTGTTCGTCCTGTTTCCGAGGATTATTTAAAAAAACTGACCGAAATGGCTCTGGTGCCGGCTACAAACAACACCGATTGGGATTACTGGGATTACCGCCGTCGTCTGTGGCGCGACTGGGATTTGGCCGACTGGGATTTGCCCTACTGGAAGCGGTCTTTGTCCCGCGTGGGTTCCGCACCCGATCTCAGCCGGGTGATCGTTGGCAAGGATGGGTTCGAGGCCAACGTGGATGTGCACCTGTTCAAACCGTACGAGATCACGGTGAAGACCACCGGCGACACTGTGGTGGTGGAGGCCAAGCACGAGAAGCGCCGCGACGGAGACACCTTCGTGGGCCGCCATATTGTCAAGCGGTTCGTCCTGCCCCGAGGATACTATCCCAACGATGTGCGATCGGAGCTCTCCTCCGACGGCATCCTCACCGTCCGCTGTCCGCCGTACCTGACCAACGAGCGGAGTGTCTACGTCCGCCAAGTGGGTCCCTCGTATCTAAGCATCAAGAACTAACCCGCCTCGGGATCTGGGAGAATTATGTTCCAGATCGCACTTCCGTGTTTTGTTTTTAGTTCTCTTCTGTTGGAGCAAAATCGAGCCACCAAATTAATGCACACGACCAGACGAAAGTCTGAGACTTTCCGAGATTCATAATGCTAAGACTAGAATTGGACTCTTTTTGTAATTAACAAGGCAACACATTTGTTTAGTTAAATAAAATAAAAGTTTAATTTATTAATAATTAATTAACTGCGCCTGTCTTCTTTTGGTTGTGTTCGTTCTACACTCTCGTTCCCCCAGCGGATGTCCCCTGGAGGCGAGCTCCAAGAACAATGCCCAGGAAAATGTCAACATAAATCGGCTCACAAAAAAACAAAAGTGAGCAGCTGACCAGACCCGAGTATATACTATATATCTTTGCCATATAGCCACGCCCTTGAGCAATTTCCGCAATTTGCCATCTAAGGTTAAGTTAAAATGTAAATGGACCCATAAACGACAACCACTTGGAGCATAAACCTACACAGAAAAGTGTCGCGCTGCAAACGCATAGAAGCCGCCTGGAAGTGGCTCTGGAAAAACTAATCTAGATATATATATATATATATATATCGGTTGACCATACAAAGTAGCTAGCGTTGAGCGAATTCGCACGCCCACAAATTGTTGTGAAGCGTGGAAGCGACTTGCTGGCGTTTCAAAACGCTTATGCGGTTTAAAGGCGATTTAAATCGCGTGTGCGCAGTGGCAGGCCAAGCGTTTAAAAACGCTTTAGACTTACTACGAAGTATAAGCTATTTTCATTCATTCATTACAAAAAATTGCAAAAAATAATAAATTTGAAAATAAAAAAACACGTAGTTAAATTATTTTTAAATTAATGAGATCAAAAATTGTTTAAATTCCAAAAAATATATTTTAGAAGAAGGTTTTTTTAGAATGTATATCACCTTAAGCTATTTAATTAGCCAAATCAATAGGCCATTAATTGGTGAAAAACATTGAATTAAAATATTTGAATTAACACTCCCACCAGCGACTAAAGTCGCGCACAATTGTCTGTCAATCCGCGACTCAATCGAATGGGTCAATTATGTGTTTAGCCTTAGAACATTTGCAGTTGTTTGGGCCAAAAAAAAAAGAAAAAAACAATTTGTCAATCAAATTGTGGCGAGGTCTGCCGGACAATGGGAACCAACAGCACCGCAGCAGAGTCTGGGATGGGAAGCGCGGTGATCGGACAGCAAGTTTGCCCATTTGGGAGCGAGCATCTACAACGGGTGAGCTACTTAGCTATATTATGGATCGGGTATATATAGAAAAACATGTTTGTTCTACTGGCCAAATAAGTCGAAGAGTGCGGCGAGTGTAACACACCTACGCGCCTTTGTGTTGTATTTAATTTTGTTTAATTAAAAATAATTTACAATTTGGCGAGCAACTGCAGCGGCGCATTTGATTCGGAATGATTGAGCGTTTTATATTTTTATGTAATGGAATGCCAGGCACACGTAATATTAATAATCATTTTCCGGACAAGCACTTCTGACAGCCGCTGAAGGATCACAGCGATCAAGTTCAATGCAAAAGCAGAGGAGGCAGCCCCTCATGGCGGAGCCTCATCAATTCTCGAGGCCCAATGCTAATGATAATACCGCCGGGTAAAAATAGTTTCCTTCTCCCCCGATCGAAGCGGTGACACTTGTGCGCTCTCGCACTAATTTGCTTTATGATAGCAATGAAATATCAGCATATATCTGCCTCTAAAACTATATATATTCCTTTGGAGACGCGGAAAATCCGTGGGTTCCCTTCGAGAAAAGTTGGAATCTCTTTGGCTCCTCAGTCTTGCCTTGGCTCTCGGCGGAAACGGTGCGTTCTTTTCTAAAAAATTCGAGTTCTTTTTCTTAAAATTTTCGGAAATACATTGCATATATAAAAATTACTCTTCGTTTTTTTAAATTGAATACAGTTATTACTTAATGAATTCAAATTACTTAAAGTGCTTTGTCTTTGTGTAAAACTGTCCCTTTACTTCCACAAAAATACTTATAGATATATGTAAAAAGTGCGGAACATGTGCTATTTATAAAGCCGCCTTAATCTTAATGGCTCTGCCCCTCTATATATCTTTACATATATAGTTCTTGTCCCATAAATATGTTGGAGACCAACTAAAAAAACGAAACGAGAAACGTGAAATTTTATTAATGCCTTCTTATTTATAAAATCCAAAGAAGTCAACCGAAGTGAGAGTGGAAAGGTGTGCAGCAGCTCCAAAAGGATCGTGAAAAGGGCTGCAGTATGTGGGCGGCGAAATATGTTTTATGGACGCTGACATGCGTTGCATTTGCTTCAGGTAAGCGTGGGCGAAGCTCTTTAATATCTCACGGATATCGAGGAAAGGGAAATTTATGGCACACTTAAGAAGGAGTTTGGGAAATTATGCCAATGGAACTATTTTTGTGAGGTGGATATATCTCTTCAAAAAGCTTATATTATAGGGAAAAGCAGTGAAAATATAGCTAACGTGTTAATCAAATTATTTAATTACTAAATCCTTTACGAAAATTCCTTTTTCTTTGATCTTAAAAATCACTATGAATCAGTAAGATTCATCAACACTTTATTAATATTTTCTTGTGTAAAGTAATAAAATTATTAAAAAGTATGTTTCTTATTCCAAAAAACACACAATTTTCTATTTACCGCTTATTTTTCCTCAAATTCAATAAATAATTCACCTTTTTCTTATTCATAAAATATACAATTTTCTTTCTTTCGAATCTTTATCTATATGACCATTCAAAATATCCACAAAACTGTCATAAAAACCATTTGTCCTAACAGCTAATGGACCATATATGCATATTTTTATGACACGTTCTCTCGAAAGGGAAATCGTGCTATATAAATGAGTCATGACTAACACGGGGCAGCCATTTACCTTAACGAAATATAGTTCACCAAATTACCGGCCGGCGTTCAGAGAGAGAGACAAGAATCATATAAAACCGATCGTAAATCAAACCAAAGAAAATCCCCAAAATGAAAAATTAAACTAGAGGGGACACGAGTAGAAATCTTCATGGCAATGAAAAGTCTTTTGGCACTGATTCAACTGATTGATTCAGCTTGTTTTTATGGGTTTCCCCTTAAGTAGATGAGTGTCTAGGATAGTTCCGAGTGTCTTTTATAATATCGGAGGGGCTGCGAGCAGCTCTGGGAGGTATTAAAATAATAGAGGGTTTTGGAAAGAAGGCTTTATTTCTAAAGTAAAGTAAATAAGATCTGAAGATTAACAGAGATTACTTTCTCTTTGGTTTTTAATGTGGGATATGATTTGAAATATGATTAAAGGCACTTAAAGAATAGTGATTGATGCCTTGCATTTATTTTAAATACAGTTTATAGACCACTCTTTCATTATATTGTATCATTTATTTATATATTTTAAAAGAATGTTTACAAAAAAGACCGCTAATAATTATTTACCTGCATAATTTGAGGCTGGTTAATTTTTAAACATTATTTACTGTTCATTATTATTATTTTCCTAACATAGCTTCCATGAACTCAGAGCGAAGGGAAAAGATCATGAAAATCCCCGAAGAGCCCAATGTACCCAAGTCCCTGGCGGCCATTTTGGACATGAGCTGCGTGGAGGCCAAGGTTGTGCCGCCAGAGATTAACCACGGTCGGGTGTCCCTCTTCGAGCGTCGTCGCCGTGGAGAGAAGATCTTCCTGGTGGCCTATTTCTCCTGCAACGAAAACTACCAGTTTGAGGCCACCGACGCCACCGCCATGTACTGCTCCAACCGGAAATGGGTTGGGGAGATCCCCACCTGCATTCCTCAGGCAGACTATACCGATGGCGAGGGTGATGGCAATGGTGAGTCGGAATTCGATGAGTATGATGAGTACGAGACTGTGCCCAATGACGAACTCAATTCAAATGATAATAATGAGGACGATGAGCAGGACAATGAGCAGGAACCACCATTGCCACCGATTCCACCGCCAGTAAGCGAAGCGGCTGTGGAAACTTCGACTCCGGCTGCAGATGAATCCAAGTTGGAAGTGGCCGGTGATGTCAAGCCGGAACCACAAATTGTTATCCAGATTAATGAAGACAAGGGCAGATCATTGGCACCTTCTAACATTGAAGTTCAAACAAAGAATGAGCAGGAAGATGACACCTCTGCGGAGCCTCAAGAACCAGAATCCGATAACAAAATTCCCAAAGAAATTGAGACTCTGCAGGAGCCCGAGATTGCAACCTCACAGAAGCCAGAAAATCCAGCAGTCCAGGAGCCTGCAAGCCCAACAGTTCAAGAACCTGAAAACCCAACAGTTCAGGAGCCTGAAGTAAAGCCATCCCCAGAACCAGAAGTCCCAACCGTTGAGGGAACCAGTCCGAGTGGAGAAATTGCACCCAAGAAGGACCCTTATGCCCCAACACTTTTGGGCACCGATTGCGGGGAAGACAACCCAAATTGTGAGCAAATATGTAAACGATTGCTTTATCCAGATGAAAACGAACCCGTCTACAAGTGTGACTGCTGGCAGGGCTACACCTTGAATCTTACCGATTATACCGGTTGCATTGGTGAGTGAAGAGAGCTTTGTTTCAAGGAAAAGCCTATGTAATACAGAGTTATATTTCTTTGCCAGATATCGACGAGTGCCAGGAGTCAAATGGTGGCTGCTCGGAGATCTGCAATAATCTGCCAGGAGGTTTCCAGTGCGCCTGCCAGGAGGGCTACCAATTAGATGCCTCCACTGGAAAGAGTTGTGTTGGTAAGTAGTTTATAAAATAAAGTAATCTTCCTTATAGAGACTATATATCTGCTAATTCCTTCTAGATATTGATGAATGCGCCAATCCTGAATTGTCATCGGATTGCCAAGCTGGTTGCGAGAATCTCCCAGGTTCTTACCGCTGTGTAGTGCCGCTGGTAACCAAGGAGGAAGCCACTAAAGAGGAAGCCACCAAAGAGGAACCCACCAATGAGGTCACTGAAGAACTAGTCAAGGAGACAACCACTGAGACTGCTAAGCCCAGTTGCAATTCCGGCTTTGAGCTCTCCTCCGATGGCAGTCAATGCCAGGATATCGACGAATGTGAAGTAATCCCTCCGGAGGACCCGCATTACTGCCAGCACAAGTGCGAGAACACAATTGGTTCCTACCGTTGCCATTGCGCCAGTGGCTATCATCTCCTCGATGATCTTCACAACTGTGCCCTGGATGGCTGTGCGGACCTGGACAATCCCCAGTTGAATCGCACACGTTGCGCTCACGAGTGCGAGGATCTGCCGGAGGGCAATTACCGCTGCAAGTGCCCCGAGGGCTATGAACTCGCCGAGGATCGGCACTCTTGTTCGGTGCTGGAGACCCCCTGCTCCACGCAGAAGGGTCACGAGCGTTGCTCGCCGGGAACCTGCCAGCCCAGCGAGAACAACACTAGCTTTAGCTGCATTTGTCCCAATGGATACAGGAGTGAAACGCACAGCTGTCAGGATATCGACGAGTGTGCGGAGGAGACGCACCTGTGCAGCCACCAGTGCCAGAATACCGCCGGTGGCTATGAGTGTCTGTGTCCCGAGGGTCTCAACCTAGTGGAGGAGTTCACCTGCCTGGCCGAGGATCGCTGTGAGGTCAACAACAACGGCTGTGAGCAAATCTGTCTAACGGCCCGAGGAGGAATCTGCTCCTGTCGCGAGGGCTTCCGCCTCAGTTCCGATGGCAAGAGCTGCGAGGATGTGGATGAGTGTCAAGTGAAGAACGGTGGCTGCCAGCAGGTGTGCCGCAATCTGCCAGGTTCGTATGGGTGTGTGTGCGCCGCTGGCTATGAGCTGCTCAAGCTGGACGGTATCCGTGGCTATTGCTTCGACATCGACGAGTGCTCGCGGGGAACTCACAGCTGCAGCGAGCAAATGCTTTGCGAGAACCTCAACGGTTCGTACACCTGCCTCTGCCCACCGGGCTATGCCCTGGGACTGGATAACCACATTGCCACATCACTAAACAGCTCATCATCACCATCATCATCATCTCATGACTCAACTTCATCCGAGGCTCCATCATCACCCTCGTGCTTGGACATCGATGAGTGCTCACTGGCCAATGGCAATTGCTCGCACTTTTGCCAAAATGAGCCCGGTGGCTACCAGTGCGCATGCCCCATGGGCTTTGCTCTCTCCGAGGACATGCGCACCTGCCAGGACATCGACGAATGTGGCGAAAATAATGGCAACTGCGCGCAGCTCTGCTTGAATCAACCCGGCGGCTTCGCTTGCGCCTGCGAATCGGGCTTCGACCTGACCGCAGATGGCTTCGGCTGCTCGGACATCGACGAGTGCTCCCAAAGCTATGGAAACTGTAGCGACATCTGCATAAATCTTCTAGGTACCTTTGCCTGCGCCTGCGAGAGGGGCTACGAGCTGGCGAAGGACGGCAAGACCTGCCAGGATGTGGACGAGTGCTCGGGACTGCTGTCCGGCGGCTGCACCCACGAGTGCATCAACAAGGAGGGCACCTTCGAGTGCGGCTGTCCTTTGGGATATATCCTCAACGAAGACGGTCGCAGCTGTCGTCCCGCCTTAGTCGGTTGTCCACCGGGAACCCACAGGACCTCCGATGGCTGTGCTCCCATCGAGTGTGGTCTTGGATGGATCCTGGGATCGGGTGGCAAGTGTGTGGACATCGACGAGTGCCAGGTGAACAATGGCGGCTGCTCGCATCGCTGCGAGAACAGCGAGGGCTCCTTCAAGTGCAGCTGCCCGCCGGGCTATAACTTGGATGCCAGGCAAAGGGACTGCCAGGATATCGACGAGTGTGCCGAGGACAAGAAGAGCTGCAAGGCTGGCAGGTGTGTGAATGAGGTTGGAGGATTCCGTTGTGAATTCCCCAAGTTCCCCGATCTTCCCGAGGCCCCAACAGTCTCTGCTCTGCCCAAATTTCCTGAATTGGATGTAAAAAAATATCCGGACATCATTGAGTCAAACGAGATACCTGAGAGTCCCAAGTTCCCTGCCTGGCCGGAGATATCCAAGCCGAAGTACCCCTCGTTCCCGGAGACATCCAAGCCGAAGTATCCCGCCTTCCCGGAGACGTCCAAGCCGAAGTATCCGTCATTCCCTAAGCTGCCAAGCTTTTTGGATTCAACCACACCAGAACCAACCTTTGGCCAGACACAGCCCAGGGATCTCTGTCCTCGATTCCAGGCTCCGCCCAATGGCAAGGCCCGCTGCAACAGGTACCGCCAGAAGAAGAAGCTGTTCTACAACAGTCGTTGCCGCATCACCTGCAATCCTGGCTACATTCTCCAGGGGCCGGAGATCAGGAGCTGTGGACCCACAGGAGTTTGGGAGGGTCCAGAGACCAAGTGCGTTGGTAAGTCGTCCTTCTATTAATTTATTTCTCTTAAAATACTAAAACTTTATATCGCAGCTTTACGCCAGCCCAGCGTGCAGACCCCTGGAATCTGTTCCGCTCTGAGACCGCCTCGCAACGGCGTCATCTCCCCGGCCAGCTGTACTCAAGGTCCATCTCGGTTTGGAGACATCTGCCAGCTGCAGTGCAATCCCGGTTTCGTGCCGACCGGACCAATGCTCACCTCCTGCATGGTCCTGCAGGGTTGGGCCTTTGGTTCCGATCTCGATTGCAAGCCCTTTGACAGCAGCAGCAGCATATTTGGCAGCCAGATTCCTTGGGCTCCAAGGCAATCCCTGCAGAATCTGGCACCTGTGCGAGTCCACCAAGTCCAGCAGAGAGTCAGGCCTCAGATTAAGTGTCCGGAGAATGTGGTGATCCTGTTGCATCCCGGAGAACAGAAGACGCATGTGACTTTGCAGAGACCCCAAACGAATCTGAAACGAAGCCAATTGGTGGCTTCCCCCGCGTGGGCAGGAAAGCTTGAGGGTCATTTGCCAGCTGGAGTGCATAAAGTCCACTTCCGAGTGACTGATCCGGAGACCAGGTTGCATGCTTCCTGTGAGACAGTGATCACTGTCAAAGCGGCCATCCCTAGCTATTCCTCAGCTCAATTTTCGCCGCTACCCAGGCCGGCTCCATTTTCCACGTTTTCCTCTAGCAGTCCTGCTAGATTTCCCTCAATCAGTTCGTTTAGTTCTGAACCCCAGCCAGCCTCCAGGAGCTCTGCTAGATTTCCCTCAATCAGTTCCTTTAGTTCTGAACCTCAGCCAGCTCCCTTTCCCACATTCTCCTCGCACAATTCATTTGGAGAATCGGAATATCCCAGTCTCAGTTCGTCAGTTCCTAAGGCTTCACCTTTCTCCGGGCTGGAATCATTTTCCCAGAAATCCGCTAAGCTGATTGGCTCTGCTCCTGCGGCTACTGAAAGTTCAAGGATAGATTTGGGTTCGGATACAACTAATTATTGTCCGCCCTCGATTGAGGTTCACTTGAGGGAGCACCAGAACCTGCGATCCGTGGTCTGGGAGGAGCCGCGTTTCGATGGAAAACTACTCAAGATCTACAAGTCGCATGTGAGTATAATCGCAAAATATAATTAAATGGAAAAAGTTATCTAATTTTTCCCTTTTCAGTTCCCTGGAGCTTTGTTTAAGGCTGGAGATCATACCATCAAATACGAAGCCACCACGACTGATGGTAAGACCCTCAGATGCATTTTCTTCATTCATGTGAGAGGTAAGTAATGAAAATATAATGTTAAGAATGTATATAAATATATATATTTCGTTTCAATAGCTGCCAAACCCACACCTCCACCGCCTCAGGCAGAGCTTCTCTTTGAACCCGAGCCCGAGTCTGAGTCCAGCTCTGCGCCTGCCCAGCTCCGTAGCTTCGAGGGCCTGGAGTCGGGAGTCTATGTCGTCTGTCCAGATAAAGAGCCCGTTCGGGTGACTGACCAATCCGTAAGTGTGACTTTCCTCGAACTCAGATAGAGCTACGCTTGTAATAAGAGTCAGCTAGCGAAGGTTTCGTCTTATTTATCATTAATATCTAATAATAATAATATCTATATCTTAATATCTAGGTCAACCTGCCCGTGGGCTGCACTCTGAAGAACGTGCGCCCGCAATCGAGTTCCCAGAAACACCTGAAACGCGGCAAGCTCACCTCGCTGTGGCATCACTATGGGAATTTCTAGTCTGTAACTATATACACATATATACGAAAACTATATACGAGTACTCATCACATGGAATAGAATATTTGATGCGACATTTATATAAATATTTTTGTACGACTTTTGTATGCTTAACTTAAATAAATATATAATTAAAATAATGAAGATTGTCTTTAAGAGATTTATATTATAATAAAAGGGATATAAAAGAATGATTTATTTATGTATAATATTTTTATTAAATTTATAAGAATTTTACTCTTTACTCATGATTAAGTTTATCATAATTTTTGACCATGAACATCATCTTCAAAAATCAGCAGAAAAGAGTCTCGTAAACTTCTGTAATATTACATCAGCTTAAAATTTTACTTTTATCAGTTAGCGTGCCATAAGCCACTACCACTAACCTCTCAACTTTAGAGTATAAACAAAGACAATTATTGCATGCCACAAACAAAAATCAAAAATACAATCCACATAGAACAAATCAATAGAAACTAGACTGAGTCTTGTTTAAATTAAAATGATTGATTTATGTCCGACGTCTGATTGGAGCAACTTTGTGCGAGAAAAATCAGGCGCCGAGCAGGTGAGTGAACCGATTGATTTAAGATTGAATCTGCTTTCAATTCCCATCAAATCGCTGTGGATCGTATGTCCATACGTAACAGCAAAGGCAGCGCGTGCCAGGCCCACCACTTGAAGCTATTCACTACTGAAATAATTGCCCTGAAATGCCGTTGAACTCGTTTGGTAAGAACCTGTCATAAAAATTAAAAAACTCACTAAGTTAAGATTATTCAGTTTTATTTATTTTTGTATTTGTTTTGCAAAAACAAAGAATCTAAAACTAGCTGAAATAATATTTTGTTAAAACGAACCCCAGCAGAGCCATGAACATGAACTGCTGATAATATTTTGAGGAAACAGTCGAGCTTCCTCAAGTTGAAATATGACGAGCTGTAGGAGAATTGTTGAAGAAAAAATTCATAGAAATTAAGTCTAAAGAACAATCATTATTTATTTAAAATACATTATTTTTATTTTTATAACTCTCAAAGAAAACTATTGATAAACAAGTTAGAAGTTTTTTTAATATTACTTTCTTTCTGTTAAAATACACAATACCAATCCCTCATATCATAGTCTAAAATGATTTTGTATAGTTTATTTTACAAGGTAGTTTTTTGTATTTACAGAAGCTAGACTGTACCTATGTTTCAATATTTAGATTTAATCGGCTAGACAGCGGCTTCTGTAATGAGATGGAATGAGATTTTAGGCCCATCGAGACTCGACAACTGATAACCCCAGAAGCCGCAGAGTTAGAGCCGCGATTGGACCGCATGTGGATGCCATTCCAAGATCATTCACTCGCCCGATTGCCCGCATTATTATTTACTGGTTTCAGTTGAGTTTTGGTTTTCGTTTTCGTTTTGGAACCGCCATAAACTGGGGGGCTGGGTTGTGGGTCTGGGGCCTAGCGAAAAGTCTATTTAAGCGCGCGATTAACTCAGAAATTAAATCAGTTTTAAATCGTGTGCCGAGCGAGCGAGCGGATCGTTCGTTATATTCAGTGAAGACATCACAGAGACGGAATCTAGTGAGATGTACCAGCGTCAGGTCTCCTTTGATAAGGTTTGTTGGCTCAGCAAAAAAGTCCTCGCCGCGAACTGTTAAATAGCAATCAAATTAATAACAATAACACATTTATTTATTTATTTGTGCACTCAACCTGAACTTTTGCCTAACCTTGACAGGAATATATCAACAACAAGCAAATATATAATTTTATTAAAACGATTAAAGTGAGAAAGCGGATTTATAATCGAATTGACTTGTCATGGAATTGGGTTAGTTCGCCATACTGACAGACAAAGGAATATTCAACGAGAAATAGTGTTTTCTTGATGTGTTGAGTGGAATATTTATTTCTGCATCAAAACAAAAACAATAGTTTTTTTTATTTCATATAAAAAAAAACACTAAATGCCTAATTTACGAGAAAATAGAATGGGAACCTGATTTAGCAAACCGGCATTATTTCTATTTTTATGAATTTGTTTTGGTAACGGAACAGATGCATTAATTAGAAATGGGGAAAAATAAGAGTTAAAATCCGGTTGATAAGGGATTTAATCAGAGCAGATAATAATTAATAAATAATTTAATTAATTAATAAACGCTTTATGCGCAAGTAGTATAAAACCATAACCAAAATCCCTGGCAAAACCTTACTCAAGTTACAACTTTTCAAGATCTTTTAAGATACATTACACCAAGTTCAAGGTGAGCCCTTGGCAATATGCACTGATTGCCTTTGCGGTCAGGTCTAAACCTTCAATACTCACTATTCAATACCATTATATATACCTCAATGCAAATCGCAATGATGTAAATCTTATGCAAGTGCTACAATTACAGTTTGTTTAGCCATCTATGGCTTCGTTTATTAGCATTTTATTGGGTTTGGCCCTAGTTAACCTATATAGCAAAAGATGATTAAATGATAATCATTATAATAGAAATTCTACTGATAGCTGGTTCAAACCGGGTCATTCGCTTGGATTTCCTATGATGCAATTGGATTTTTTCCCAAACAAGTAAATATTTTCACAGCTTAAGGAAAGTTTTTCTTTCATTCTTCCAGCCAACGCGCGTTGAGGACTCGGCTTATATAGTCGAGGGTGTGGACATTCAGGAGGCCAGGAACACCTGCCTGCTGTTCTCGCCCAAGGACTCTTCGCTGTCTAGTGGTGCCTTGGCCAATATCCTGGGCATCTTCAAGCAGCATGACATTAATCTGGTACACATCGAGTCCCGCTCCTCGCTCCGTGTTCCCGGCTACGAGTTTTTCGTGGAGGCCGATGGCAAATCGGGTGCCCTGGGCAAGGCTATTGAGGATGTGAAGGAGCAGTGCAGCTACTTCAATATCATTTCGCGCGATTACAAGGATAATGACACTGCTGTGCCCTGGTTTCCACGGCGTATACGCGATCTGGATCGGTTTGCCAATCAGATTTTGAGCTATGGCTCCGAACTGGACGCCGATCATCCGGGATTCACCGATCCCGAGTATCGCAAGCGCCGCAAGTACTTTGCGGACATTGCCTACAACTACAAGCATGGCGAGCCCTTGCCACATGTGGCATACACCAAGGAGGAGACCGAAACCTGGGGCATTATCTTCAGGAACCTCACCAAGTTGTACAAGACCCATGCCTGTCGCGAGTACAATCACGTCTTTCCCCTGCTGGTGGACAACTGTGGCTTCCGCGAGGATAATATTCCCCAGCTGGAGGATGTCTCCAACTTTTTGAGGGGTAATTATATATATTTAATATTAATAAATTTATTTATTTTATAAAAATCCCATTTAAGATTGTACTGGCTTCACCCTTCGTCCTGTGGCTGGTCTTCTTAGCTCTCGCGACTTCCTGGCTGGCTTGGCCTTCCGCGTCTTCCACTCCACTCAGTACATTCGTCATCCCAGCAAGCCCATGTATACCCCGGAGCCAGATGTCTGCCACGAGCTGATGGGCCATGTCCCACTCTTTGCCGATCCAGCCTTTGCCCAGTTCAGTCAGGAGATTGGTTTGGCTTCGCTGGGAGCCCCTGATGATTACATTGAGAAGCTTTCCACGGTAAGTTTAATGGAAGATTAACCATCTAAAGAGATATTTACTAAAACAATTATTTCACACTTTCAGATCTTCTGGTTCACCGTTGAGTATGGTCTGTGCCGTCAGGAGGGTGAGCTGAAGGCCTACGGAGCTGGACTGCTCTCGTCCTATGGAGAACTGGAATACTGCTTGACGGAGAAGCCTCAGCTGAAGGACTTTGAGCCGGAGGTCACAGGCGTCACCAAGTATCCCATTACCCAATTCCAGCCTCTGTACTATGTGGCCGACAGCTTTGAGAGTGCCAAGGAGAAGACCATGTAAGGAGATCCTTATGAGTAAAAATATTTAGAATATCTTAATATCCTATTCCGTTGCACAGTAAATTTGCCAACTCGATTCCGCGTCCGTTCGGTGTGCGCTACAATGCCTACACCCAGAGCGTTGAGGTCCTGGACTCGAAGCCTCAGATTTCGAATTTGATGAACAACATCAACTCCGAGTTCCAGATCCTGCAGAATGCCATCACCAAGCTGCGCGTCTGAGCCTGCGGAGCCTCCTGCTACCTTACATTACTCCCTGTCTATATACATATACTGTTAGGAATGATTTGAATAATAAAAGCAATGAAATTAGTCGTCTTATGTAACCTTTTTTGTTTGCTTTATTACAACTCGGTTTAGTTCGGTTATGTTTTTGATTTGATTAGCTTGTTCAGTATGTTTTTTTCTGGGGGAACTTGTGTCGCAAAACATAAAAACATCAAGTTATGTACAAAAAAGTTCTAGACTATCGTCCTCGTTCGCGTATTTACATGCTTAACCAAGTTCTCCCGACTTGTCCTATAGGTATGTACAAAGCTTAAACACTGAGTTAACTAGAGTTTTAAGGTAGTTGTAGTTGAGTGTAAGATAGTTGGTTTTCATTTACAGTTTGCTAAGTTTAAAGCATTTGGCTCTTTATCAGCTGAAGATCGAAACATATTCGAACGAGCTCTTCCAACAGCAAAATAGTAATACGGGGATAGCGGGGGGACGATTGAACTAAGGTATTTTGACTGTTGGAAAAGATCGGGCCTTAAGAGAACTTATGGGAATATGCTCACAGCAAAATAAATGTCAGTTGCAATCTCAACCTGAGTTTTGGATTAAACATAAACGCATATATATATATAGCTTAAGTATGTACATGAATAAACAATAAATCGCTTGATAAATATCGTGTTTGACCTCAGTGGCGAAGCCCAGTCTTGGAAATAATATGGAATTGGATTAGCTTTGCTTAACTCTTTTGTTTTTAGTTGCTTTGCGGTGTTTTTTTTTTTTAATTACAATAACTTAGAATAGGCTTTAAGGTTCGATTACGTATCAGAGATCCCTGTTTGTGCCTCGATGGCACTTACTGGATAAGGCTAACCTACGGAAACGATGGGCTCTTGCTACGGGCTAGACACAATCTTACAACGAATTAATCCCTACTTACAACGAAATATTTTGAGAACTTTACTACAGCTAATCGGGGCTTATGTATATTTACATTCAATACACAAATCGGGGCTAGGACAATACTCAGTCTGTTGAGATCTACAACTAGTTCTCGGTCACCAATACAGAGAAGGGTCGATGATAAAGAGAGCCAGAGGCCAAACTTGATTAATATCTAGCGTAATACGCGGGGCTATACGGACTAAGGGCCTACGGCTAAAGAGAGTTATATACATTAAGGACCTGCACGGGCTATTGACTACTGCCGGGGGCGGTGTGCGGCGAGTTGAATAGATTCTGTGATTGCTCTTGGGACATCTGGTAGGGCAATATTTCCAGATCGTTGGGCAACTGATTTTGGTTCTGACTCTGACTGTTGCTGAGAAAGGGATTCGAACTGAAGAAGTTGTTTGACTGCTGTTGCTGCTGCTGCTGCTGCTGTTGCTGGTGCTGCTGCATCATTTGCTGCTGGTGCTGTTGCTGCTGCTGCTGATGTTGCTGCTGCATCTGATTGCTGCTGGAGCTGTGCATCATTTTGTTGTCTTCGCTCTGAGTCTCCGAGCCATCGTCGCTGATGCCCATGTGAAAGTTGAGGGAGGGACTCGATTCGGTGGCCATTTGCATGTAGGACAACAGGGAATCCTCGTTGTTGTTCTGTGGGGGATTCGAACTGCCGTTGTTGTTGTTCTGGTTGCCATTGTTCTGACTGCCACCGTTGTAGTTCTGACTGTTGTTGTTGCAGCCGGCATTTAGCTGATTGAGTGTGGACTGAGAATCCAGAGATTGCAGGGGTGACAAGTTGAGAAATATATCGTCGATGTCCTCGCGCGACAAGATATCATTCTGCTGCTGCAACATTTGTTGCTGCTGCTGATGTTGCTGCTGCTGCTGTTGCTGTTGCTGCTGTTGTTGCTGATGGTGTTGCTGCAGTTGGGTTTGGCTCTGATGCTGCTGCTGCAGATTGTGCTGATGCTGCGTGTGCAGATTCTGCTGCTGCTGCATCATCATCTGCTGATCCTGCTGGTTCAACATCTGCTCCGAGTTCAAGGCGAATCCATACTGATTGAACTGCGGCTGCACTGCATTACTGCCGGAGAAGTTCAGGCCGCGTTGACCATTTCCTGACCCCATATTTCCCATTGCCGTGGCTGCCATGTTCGTGGCTGCGAATCCCATCGGCATCATTGGCTGCAGGTATGTGTAGCGGGCCAGGAGCAGTTGCTCGGAGACGATCCTCAGCTCGTTCTGCTGCTGCAGTATCAACTTCTGCAGCTCATCGTGCTTACGCTGCAGCTGATCCTGCAGCTGGCTCTGCGTGGGCGTCATCACCACGGTGTCGGGCAGCAGATCCTGCTGTGCCTGCACTGGAAGCGGCGATAGGACTGGCGCCACCGGAAACGGTGCAATCACCGGTTGCATGGGTATGGCGGTGAGATACTGCGGTGGCTCCAGGAAAGTAGGTGCCACTAACTGTGGGCTAGCAAGCGGGTAGGCGGGTTGGGGAAACTGGCACGCATTGTTGGCCATCAGCTGGGCGGGTGCAATCGGCAGAATTGGCACCATCTTGGGCGGACCCACGCTCTGCTGCAGTTGCTGGTGAAGCTGTTGGTGCTGCAGCTGCTGCTGATGTTGATGTTGCTGCTGCTGCTGCTGGTTCTGCTGCTGATGGTTATGATGCGACTGACTGTGATGGTGCTCACGATGATGCGATCGCTGTCGTTGGCTTTGCTAAAAGAATGACAGTATATTAGGAATCGTCTTATAATATTTCACGAACATTTTCCATTATAAACCCACCGAGCTCACGTGCGTCATCATTGATTGCCTGCTGGTGACAGAGTCCGCTGATATGGAAGTGGAATCCGACTCGTTTCCCCGGCTGGTGTAGAAGTAACACTTTCGCTTGGGCTTCGGCGAGATTCCTGTGGAACTGATATTGCCATAGCTCGAGGCAGGTCGTGATGTTTTTAGGGGATTCACTTGACAGGAGCCGGAGGCCTGGGCCGCCGATGCCGACCACATAGGCGACGAGTCCACAGTGGGTGAGGTGGTCGTCGGCTCGTTGCCCAGATTGGCCAGACTGTTGCCCAGCAACGCGCTGTCCAAGTTCTGGTTGCCCAGCTCAAAGTCCCTGAGTGTTGTGGTGGCGGATGCGGATTTGCTGCTGTTTGCCGTGGAGGCCACGGTCTTGCTGTTCCCATTGTTCTGGCTGCTGCTGCTGCTCGACTTGGTACGCTCCTTCTGGCTGTCCTTCAGGACCTCCGCGTAGCTGACCACCTTGTGGGTGCAGACCACGTAGTCCGGCTTGGAGTTGAACTGGTGGTAGCTCACATAGTAGTCCGTCTGCAGCCAGATCCACTGCTGGCCCTTGGTTAGGAATCGATAGTAGCAGGATTTTCCCTCGCCCGTCTGTCGCACTATTGGGAATCAGAATAACCAAAAATTAAAGTTACGAGACGTTTGGGTGGAAGCCTATAAAACATACATATAAGCTTGTAAATAGTGCCCAATTTTAATGGTAAAGGTATTATTAAATACTTATTAAACAATCTATTTGTGTAGAATTTTATGTTTAAATACATAGTTCTTTAATAGAACCTCAATTAACTTAATATTTTTTAGTTTTTCAGAAACTTTCTTTACACAACTTACGCTCTTCGTGGCACGCCACAATGCTGTCCAGATCGTCAAAGTGGTAGTAATCGTATCCAGAGGTGCCCAGCACCTCGAACGGCATGTAGCCAATGATCGGCGGCGCCCTGTGATCGAGGAACAGGAACTTCCACTCCATGCTGTGCTTCGAGGTGAACTCGTTGCTGGTGGGATCGATGATGCTCATCTCGCGGATCAACTGGGGATTCTGGACACGCCCGGTGCCCACGAAAACCAGCTTCTTGTCCACCTCGGCATTGGGATTCTGCTGGAAGATGCGCGGCAGGACAGCTGGCAGTCCGTTCCCGCCGCCGCCATTGGAGCCATCTGAACTGGAGCCCGCCGACGTGTTTGCATCGTTACCTGTGCACACATAGGATGAGATCAAAAGGACAGGCATGAGCGGAGTTGGCTTTGAATGGCTGCTCGGCTACCTACGAAAGTAACCCACAAATTTGACCAGCTCGTAGGCATTGGCATCCACCTTCTCCATCCCCCCGCGCCGCAGGTGCGTGTAGAATGTGATCTGGTTGCTGGAACTGATGTCCGTCTGCCGGGGCTCGATCACAGGTGTGGGATTCATAAAGATGTTCAGCAGCGCCTCGTGGTCCATCTCGTAAGCCAGGTCGTAGATGGTCATGTTGTACAGATCGTGCTGCAAAGAAGGTTAATCTTCAGTAAGCCTTCAGAGCCTTATTAAGCTATCATTCGGGTACGTTTCGGGTAAGCAAAGCTCTAGCATTAAAGATCTAACTGATTAACTTACCGGCAGATATCCCAGCTGAGAGGTAATACTTTCCGAGGCATAGAAGATGGAGCCCATGCTGCTAAAGACCATCATGAAGCCATCCAAGGACTCGAGCATCAGATGTGTAAATTCATCGTTGCTCAGAAACGCGGGCTTCCAGTCTTGTTGTATCTCGAAAACCTTAGAGCGGTCCGTGGCCTCTGTTTAAGTAAGTGTTTAATAATGATCCAAATTACGGGGCTAGTTCTATTAAACCCACCATTATGGTTCTTCAGGAAGGCTATTGTGGACTTGAGGACCGTGGACTTGTCCATCTTTCTGCTGGAGGTCGATATAAGGGCGCTCAGATCGTTGACCAAAGAGTTGAACTGGTCCCGCCGCTTCTTCTCGCTCAGATTGCGCGATTTTCTGCAAAGGAAACTACGAGTTAAACAATAATCAATCGGATGCATTCACGATTAGCAACATTTTACATTCACTACAAAGGTGAGTATCTCATAATATTCGGAGTTTGCAACCCCCTAAGGCGAGACGTTTGTGACCCACGTGTGCCCGGCCCATTCAGGTATTGTCTGGCGTTGATTAGCCACATATGCCCATATGCTATCACCCGCCCTGATTTGTCCTGGGTCTCTGGAGGGGGTTGGGCTTGTGTGCCCTTTGTCGCTTTACATTTGCTGCGCTAGAGTTAACTTTTTTCTGCTCTGCCATTGACATTTGCATGTCAGAAAAACTGGCTGAGGATTGGAGGAGTACCGGGATTATTGTTACTGTCAGTTTATTTGAGTATATATACATATTGATACGCTAGTTCACAGTCAATGATATGTAAGGAGTTACACTATGGCTATAGAGCTATTGCCCTGCATCAATGAAATAAAAGATTATTTTTGTAATCTACTTATTATTTTATATTTTTTGTTTAACAAAGTATTCTTGATATAGAATATATTTCCTATTTCTTAATTGTGTTTTAGATATTCAATTCATTCATTATAAACTTGATCTTCGTGTGGTTTTTAAGAGTCTATCAAAAAAATGCATATCTATAGCTTTTATAAATGCCCAGATATCAATGCTTATTCCCTTAAAAATATGGATTCCTTGTAAGAATGTATCTACACACTTTACCATGCTAGAAACATATATATTTTCCACATGGAACATATTCTTTAGGTTTTGTCGTATTTGGTCTTCACAACTTTGTAGGATATGTGATATTTTTTATTGTGTGAGTCGGTTAACTATGGCTAATTATATTTTTAATAAAATTGAATAATTGAATTTGGAGGTCTTTTCCAATTTCTGTGATTTCCATTAAAATTATTCATTACAACCATAAAAGATTCAGTCAAGTATTGTTCTAGCAGAATTTATTTCATAGCATTCCCTGACTTAAATTCGTAAAAATAGAAATTAATATTCTAAACAAGGCATTAAAGCATTTGTTTATAAGGTTTATGATGCAATGGAACCTTTACTCTTTTTGCAGTAGTACCTTTAAATGCGCATTCCGTGTTTTTCTTTCTCTAATTATTGTAAGCAAAGTATCTTATAAATTCCCTAAGTTACTTTAAAGTTACATTGTTTTCTGTTACACCAAGTCTAGACACAAAAATTGTGTGAATGATCTCTGATCTAACGCAAGACGAGTCCCATTTGGAATAAGAGTTGGCTCTTCTCAGTGTTGGTTAAATTTATGATTTGTTACAATAAAGGTCAACTGATACGCGGCAAAAAAGATTCACATAACACCTTTGGGTATTGTGTAATGTCCAGCAAAAGTAATTAATGCACACGCTTAACTAAAATCCGCACTCGGATTACAACTGATTGAAGTTGGCCGCAGGAGCAACGGATCAACGAATCGAGTTACAACTACTTGGACTCGGGACTCCATTGATTGATTCGTGGGGTGTGAATTACCAATATGGGCGGGGGGACTACCACCTGAGAGACTCTGACGGCAGCAGCGCAGTGTCTTAGTGTGTCACAGTCATTCATGAGAAAAATAATAAACAAAGAATGGGGACATTCCACCTTCGGTTAGCGGAAAATTTCACAAAATGCCATATACACGTATTCTCCTCTCCGATTCTCCGTTTCTTGTCAACTGTCAGTCGCAGGCTGTCCACGGATTTGTGCTATCTATTTATGAATAGCCAAGGGCTTCAGATGTATGGGTGCTTAGTGTGTAGTAACTTACCTTTTCGTATCGTCCTTGTCATCGCTTTCGTCGTCCATTTTTGTATCTGTCGGATAATCCACTTCAAACCGCACGAATTTTTTCGAAAATCACCAAAAAATAATTAAGAACAAGAAAAACCGAAGAAAGCTTGAAACTTTCAACTTCTTTTGAAGACTCTTGCTCACACACAACTGCCACGAAAATGGATTTACACGCTTACATAGTTTTGTTCATATGTTTCTGGGTCTTTCGGTTTAAGTTCAGGTAATGTTCACGCAACAATTGATTTCCATATGCTCAATATGCCACATTTTGGAGGCCTGCAAAAAGGGGTTGGAGAACACAATTACTTTTTATTTCATTTTATTTTATTTCAATTTCGATTTCGATTTCTTTGTATGATTTTTCCCGACGCGTTTCCCGAAAATCGTTGTCTCACGCCGCGCACTCTGTCAGCAACAAGTGCAGTTGTGGTTCTGTTTCGGCTTTGCCTGCTGCCAGCTTCGAGCAGCATCCTTTCCGGAGTCCGGAGTGCCTGGCAGGGTTATGTAATCCCGTAAGCTGCGCCTGCGCAGGCTCCACGGATGGAGGCCCCGTGGCCAATTTGCCAGTTGGCCGTGCCAATCAATGTTGCACATTTGCAACCCCTGAAATGTATGCTACGCTATTTTGTCATGTTACAAAATGCGTTCAGCGAATGCCATAACAACCAGTCGGTGGTTGGAGTGGGAGCTGGGGCTGCGCTGGGCAGGATTGTGGTGGGTGGGGTGAGCGGGTATGGGTGTGGGTGAGTAGCCACGGGAGCGAGTGGAGCAGCTGCTAACCAATTGCCTGGCTGCAGCCGGCCTTTGGCTGCTTTGTCGGCTATAAATAAGCTGCCTTGCACGCGCTCGCTCGCTCGCTTGCCTCGCCTATTGCATAATTCTGTGAGAATATTTGAGTTTAATGCGGCTCTGACTGCTGGCTTTCACTCACATCTCCATCAGCTCTTGATTCTGTGTTTCTACTAATTTTCTTTCACACCCGTAAATTTTATTTCCTGTTAATTGACGACGACAACATTTTTGGGGCTTCGGCGAAAAGCAATTTCTTGGCTAACAAAAACTTGAAAACTTTTGAGCAAATGTCAAAGGGGTGTGCAAGCCTGTTAAATGCATTTTTTCAATGGTTTGAGTTGGAAAACTTTATGCCCAGAATCCGCAATGACGTTGGAGTTGAGCCCGTTTTTAAAGGTATAGCGAAAAATCAGCGTTTAATTAAAATGTGCAAAGCAGCTTAAAATTACAGCAGCTTTCCATCTGCGCCGGGGCAATCCGTAATTAATCCGTTTAGCTCCGTTTGACCAGAGAGCCTCATAATTTCTCACATGTATACATGAGTATTTTAAATACACATCAAAAGGTAGACCTCCGGACCCACTCCCTGGACCAAGTGTTGCTGCTGCTGGTTAACCGTAAGTAGCTGTTGGTTGGCCCAAACCCAGAACCCAGACCGTTTGTTGGCTTGAAAAGTTGCCAGATAATTGCCAATGACTAGCTTAATGGCTCGTGTTGCAATTAGTGCGGTCGGTTTGGTCTGTCGCAGAGCGCGCACAAAAAAAAAATAAGCATGGAAAAGGGTTCAAATAGAGACATATAGAGACGGTGTCAGGTGTTATTATTGAAGCGTTTAGTTTTACCCCCAGAGAATGCGAACTAATTGCCATTTTGCTAACTCAATTACAAACTGCGAAATTATTGGGTCACAGATATTCAACTTTGGATCTTATAGAAGCTATTAAATACAATGTTAATTCAAGAGAAACTGCTCTATCACCTGTATAAATAATATCTCTTTTAAAGCTCCTATCAAATATTCAATTATGCCAAGTTTAGGAGTTTAGGGTTTTTCTCTTTGAGTTTACAAATCATTAATCACTTTCTAAAGCAAAGTCTTATTTACATAAACTCTTGTATTGTATGTAAATTAACGAGTGATCTTTGAGTTCTTAAATGGTTTACACTTAAGTAGTTGAATGAATTATTGCTTATAAGTTTGTTAAATACTTGAAAGTCTAGTTTTTAAAGGGAAAATGTTATTGCTATCGAAAAAGACTTGCAAGTTAGTTTTTGTTTTATTTAATTATATATATATCATTTGTATTAACAGTTTTTATACCCTTGCAGGGTATTATAATTTCAGTCAGAAGTTTGCAACGCAGTGAAGGAATCATCTCCGACCCTATAAAGTATATATATTCTTGATCAGCATCAACAGCCGAGTCGATCCAGCCATGTCCGTCTGTCCGTCTGTCCGTCCGTTTCTACGCAAACTAGTCCCTCAGTTTTGAAGCTATCTGAATAAAACTTTGCAGATAGTCTTCTATATACTCTCAGTCGTGCATATGTCGGAACGGGCCAGATCGGACGACTATATCATATAGCTGCCATACAAACGATCCGTAAATTTGTAGAAAAAAATTATAACTTCACTGTTTTTTAACATATCTTAATCAACTCTCGGTTATAAGCTTTATACATTGATTCAGATTTTTTGATTAAATTTTATAAAAATCGGACGTATATATGCGTATATACTGCAACACTGTGTCCGATCAGATTTACATGCACTACAACCTGGTAGTAACCTGGTAATATCAAACTCAAACACTATATACCCTTCTCTAGTATATGGGGTATAAAAGCCGACTTTGACAATGAAAAAATGCAACAACACGAGTGCAGCAAACAGAAAACACAGACTGATACCTATTTCTATATACAAATGTACACTTTATAATAATATATTTAAGGTATTGCGCAGGCGCAAGCATTTAGCTAAAGCCTAACGATAGACTCGTCTCTGACAGATAATTTGTTGTAATTTTTGGTTGAATGCACTTTAGTTTTTAGCGAGAATTCTGCCCTCTTTCCGTCACCAGGTTTCTTCCTCCATTTGGTATATTATATCGCCTTATCTCCTTTGGCGCGCGGCGTTTTCGTAATAGATTTTTTTAGTGGCTGCAGTTGTTTGTTCCATTGCACTTTTCTTTCCCTTATTTTCACTTCACTTTTGGGGAGCACACTTAACAATTTAGTCGCAGCTGAGCTTGGCTTTTGGATCTGGCACTGAGCTTAAACAATTTGTAGTTTAATTTATTTAGGTATTTTGTACTTTAGCTTGTTGGCACTTTAATGATTGATTTATATGGGCAGAACACATTCTCTCTTCAATTAACACATTTATTAAAACATCACTCACTTTTATTTGCAACAACATTCGATCAATTGGCTTGTAAAGAACGCCCCACGATTAATTTGTATATATTCCTCTTCAACAGCTCAGTTACTTCTGTTTTCACTTTATTTTATAAAAATCGGACTACTAAATCATATAGCTGCCATAGGAACGGTCGTGAAATTTTCAGAAAAAAAAAATTATAGCTTTGTCAGTTTTCAACATAATTTCTTCTACTTTAAGATACTAGTATTTCATTTTTTCAGAATTTTGCAGTAAATTTCATAAGAATCGGACGACTATATCATATAGCTGCCATACAAACTATCGGTAAACGTGAAGAAAAATTACATTTTACTTTACATGTAAAAAAATGTAAAAAAAATTAAAAAATGTAAAAAGTGTATGTATATGAAAGTAGTTCGAATTATATTATATTGGGATAGATTATAATTCACACAATTGAAATCTGCAAGGGTATACCAACTTCGGCGTGCCGAAGTTAGCTTCCTTTCTTGTTTTTTATATTTTTATTGGGACTAAGCAACTTAGCTATTTTTATTTTCAAATAATATAACTTTATTGCTATTAAACAATATTATTTGCATAATTATACAATTAATATGACGATTTTTATCTATTTTCTTTGCATATTTCAGATTGTTCTCTTTTTATTTATTTATGTAACAATTCAAATTTTTTTTATAAAGTTACTAGCTGTTTTTTATGCTTTTTAAAAACTACACACAAATTAAATTAGACAATTATTACTCTAATCTAATCTAATCTAATCTAAATCTAATATCTAAATATGATACTTTGCAAAATTTAATAAACGATTCATTTGTGTAAAATGCCAAATAAAATTCAGATAGATAAAATACATTTCAGTACAAATTAATGAATCAACAGTTAAATATATAGTATATAGTAAATACTGTTTCTACGAATATTACCCTCTCCCTGTTCTTAGTTTTCACCCCTAAAATATAAGACCAACTAAGCAAATATAAGAGCTTCTAATACAACCCATCATTTATTGCCGATATTGCGCCCTCCCTCCACTCGGAATCAAACAGATTAAACATTTGGCATTGACAACGACGTTTGTTGTTGTTGGTGCTTGTGAATTTATGGCATATATTTATAAGTATTTGCAATGCGGAAGCCAACAAGTTGGAAAAAAACATGCATGTGAGCATATAAATAAATAAAAAGCACGGAAAGCCGGTTGGAGTGCACTGGGCAGAGCAATGGCAAGTTTACTCAACCCGGCCGAAGATCGTTGACTGACCTACTCACGAGCGTGGAGAGCAGAGAAAAATAGCCACTATATCTATTGCCCTCTCTGTTTGCCCCGTCCTGCTCACTTGCACTCTCTAGCGCCTGCTGTCTCGCTCTGGCGGGGAACTAACGTCATTTGATTGCATTTGTAAAGCTTCGCTCAGTTACAAAAAAAAACATTATCGCATACTGCGGATGTGTGGGTATGTCATATACACACATACACACACTTGGTTGCGTCTTCCTCTCACTCTCTGTCTGTCTATGTGTGTCTCTTGATTTCTTTGTCAGTGAACTTGAGCTTTTGCCAATGCTAATTGCATTGCGATTACAGCATAG
>VNJR01002472.1:0-26408 GCA_008042585.1 Drosophila punjabiensis | reverse complement strand
GAACATAGATCGGCAAAGTCGCCATTTTATTCTTCCCATAAACGATATGAAGACAAATAAAATAAAATAGTTTAACCAAACTAAACGTAGAGCTAATCTTGTTACCATAGAATATACGCATAGTCCGAATGCCATATATATACCGAAACGTACTTAGATTGAGATCACAAGCTTTATAAAAGTGTTGCCCATACTACTAGATATTGTTATAAGTCGTCGTTACTTTCCATAAGTAGTTAATCAAATGTTACGGTCAAAATAAAGAAGAAAACAAATAAATAAATACAATATTTATCTAACTGACTATCCATTGACTATAGAACACGTAAATCTTCAAAAATGTTATCACAATTATTAAAGAATGATTGGTTAATGGGCTTAGATTCCCCAGCAATATTATGTAAATTCATACCTTAATCAAACTCTTTCAGGCCCTATTTAAGTTTGAGTTTCCTGACATAATTCGTTAAACAAATTAATAACTTAATGTTACGTACAACGTTTGTATACCAAAATAGAGTATTAGCCGATTTTCGGTCGAGATGTGTATATATATATTATGAATTATGTTAGCCCTAGGAACCAATATTAAGTATGCAGTAGTCTTCTTCCACAAATACCTGTAACCAAACACATATTTTAAAACAACACTGAAATATGAGAGAGTTCTCATAAAGTATACTGTTATGGGTGATACATTTCTTGTTTTTTTTTAACTCACAAGTAGCCCTTAACAATTAGACTCTTATCTTGTCTGTTAGAGTTACTAAGATATACATAGCTATCTTCTCCCGTGTCTGGAACTTTATACATCCTTTACACAAACACTCCAAATGTAAGGGTTCTTCGAGTGAGGATCCCTGCAGTTTATTGGTTAGTAAGGTAAGGCGTGGAGCTACTGATCTTCCTGCGAAAGGTATTTCGTGAAGATGGAAACTGTACATATTAGCTAAAGGGAAAGCGTGACATAAGTTCTAAATTACATATATAGAGAGACACACAGCGTATGTTTAGGGATAATATTTATATATATATTGGTATATTGTAAAACATGTACTTCTGGGGATTATTACAATATACATATACACACAACCGCAATACAAAGTGTTAACTGTATTTTTATGTACGAATACTTACCAAATACTTAGGGCTGCATAGAGCTGAGATCGTATTTTAGAGTCGTAATGGCATAAGGCCATATATTAATATTATTCGGGAACGAGAGATACATACATTCGTGTACAAATATCCAATGTTCTCTACGGCTTTGGCCAAGGAGTATATGCGTAAAACATATGTACATAAGTGGTACTTAGAAGTTGAACTTGAATGTTATATATATATTGCAACAATATCAAATTGCAATTTATTTACAAAGGAATACCAGACAAAACCAACATAAAAACCAAGAGTAAAGTGCAAAAAAGCTTTATTTACACGCTTGAACAATAAATATCAAAAGTATTTGTAAAGTAAGCTACAAAACCTGCTGCTGTTTCATTTGTCATTCTGAACTGGTAAGTAGAAGTGAAATATATCGCTTAATCAGTTGAACAAATACCATTTAAGGGCAATCTGCCGCCAAAATCTCTGTTGCCATAGTGGCATTTAAGTCAACTGCACTGGACAACATCGCTTATTTAACCATTAAAAAGTTTTGCGGCAGCTGCTGCAACCAGGCCGAGATATCAAGCAGGGCCAAGGATGCAACTTGATAAATGAAGGCCCATCATCTGGGTTGAGTAATGCCATTGGAAGGACAATTACTAATTGACTTTACATAAAAGTTTTGAAGGGTCTATTTAATTTTATTTTAAAGTGCAAGTAATGACTTTAATTAAATCTATGAACTTAAAGTTACTCTTAGAAACCCCCATAGTCTGATGATGGATCTATCTTTAAGGGAATTGTATCCCAATAAAAGTTATTTAAATTATCAATTAGATCTATCAATATATACAGCATATTTCCTTTAGAAATTCATTAAATTACATTCTTAAAACGTGTCTAAGATATAATTTATAACTCTAAAAGTAAACTGCTTTAATCTTGCTGCCTTGGAAAATATTAAACAAAGGTAAGTATGATCAATAAAGTCACTACTTTACAGTCTCCCCCCACACGAATTAATAAATTATATTCCTTATTTCTCTGCTGATTATCCCTGCATTTGGCGGGCAATCTGAGGAGGGCTCTTGAGGCAGAAAAGGATGCAGGCAGGCAGGCAGCAGCCAAGTGGATTATTTGCAAGTCAAGCCTCCTCTCCATATACTATATACTACTACACTTGGCGGGCATTATGATAAATGTCGTAATTCCGCGATAGAAGTGTTATGGCTGGCAGTTAGTCAGGCTGCTTGCCCCGGATACTGCCGGATACTGCACGGATACTGCACGGATGCTGCGGTGGCTGCGTTAGTTATATTTAGACATCATAATGGTAGTCATAAAAATACGCAATTTGCGTGGCGAGCGCCCCCGCAAGGGCCCTGAAAAACTGCAAATTCTGAGAACGGCGAACGAACACCATTGAATTCCAAGCTCTTCCGGAGGTCACCACTTCAGGCATTCGCATCTGCATGGCGTTGCCGAATGGAAACGTGTAAATGGGTTTATAATTCTGTGCATAAAAAACCGGGATGCTTTCAATTACAGTGAGGATAGGTTAGAAATGGAGGATATTCGTATTTCCTTTTATAAGTTAACCTCTTAATCCGCTTAAGCGATTCAGTTTAGTTACATTTGTATAAATAAAACCCTTTGAGTTTGAAAGGGATTTTTAGGGAAGCCTCTAATTTGTTGTATAACTTCATAGGTATTAAAATGCTACAAGTTTCACCTTTCCTTGATTTTACCTCTTTCTATTTTATTCTTTTTTAACATTAAATGCAACTGCATTTTTGCGATAGTTTGCAGAAACACTTGATGAAGCTTCTGTCCAGCGAAGTGCAATATTTTACGTGCTAAATTCCGGACATGTTTTATATGCCGCGGAGCAGTCACTGACAGAGTTTATTCCCAGCTCCTGCTCCTACTCCTTCGTCTGATTGATGTGTCACCCCAGAATGGCACGCATAAAAAAGTACATCGCCATATATTTAAAAGGAAGATGCATCCAATATATAGTTGAAACTGCTCCAAAAGAAAGTAGATAAAAAAGCGATTGTGGACTTAGTGAAGTCAAAACCAAAAGTGATTCGACAAATATTAGTTTTAGCGAATGGAAGACAGAAACCTGAAGCAAAACAAATGGAAATTAGCCGTGCTCCAGGTGGGTTTCTGGCTTTAAAAACAATTTCACCAGCATGACAGGTCCTGTCGGGTAACAACCCACCTGGCGCACCTGACGCACCTGGCCCGCCTGTCCCGAAGTGTCGACACGGTGCAGCGTTAACCCTAGCCGAGTTTTTCCTCCATTTCCGCTACCCATTTCCCAACTCCTTGCCACCAGTTTTCCCGTGTGCAGGCACGCCTCGCAAGTTCTTTTCAATTAAAAACATTTCCCAGCCCGGCGCTTTAGCGACAGCCAGACGTCTGCCGCCCCGCCAGTGTGTGTTCGCGTCATTTTAGCATATTACTCGGGGAAATAATGAGCCCCAAGCTGGGAGCACCTAGCACCGAGCACCGAGCACACCGGTGCTCCGGGCTGCTCCGGGTCCGCCTTGGTCCTCTTTGTGAGTGCCACGCCGCCAGGCAGGCACCCATCCACGCATTCCGCGTCGGGAAACACTTTAAGCGGCTGCCCCACAAAAGTGCTCGAGGAGGATTCTTAAAGAGGATTTGGCACACTTAAGTACAACACTTGATGGACTTTTCGCCGCGGTCTGAGATGAGATTAAAGGCGAGCCTGTGAGACAGCCAAAATTAAGGGGTTGCGATCACATTTGCACAGATTTTAATGAAACCTGTTAGTTCTGCTAAAAGAAATATGTTTAGCGTTTATTTAGAATACAAATTGAACTTTAGCACACAAGAGATGTTTAATTAAGAAGCTAGAAGCTTACAAATTAATTTTAATCATTTAAGTTTCACTTATTAATAACTATTTTCCATATGAATCAGTAGTACAAATTTATAAAATGCTCGCTTATGGTGTTATGACACAATGATTGATAAGGTCACACGTATTTTATTTTAATTTAGGTACTTTTCTCCTTTAATTAAATTATTACATCAATTTTCTCATTGAAAGGAACTGCTTAAATTTATTAAATTTATATTTATATTATTTTTCAGATAGATCCGTTAAAATATACCAATTCCTACCTTGGGATTATTCAATTACCTGAAAACAATGCTTTGGGGGCGGTGCTTAAGCCAACCAGATGCGACTAGAAAACCATTTTGTCTTCATAAAAAATGGATTCGATTCTGTGGGTTTTTCTCAACTGCATTTCTCATATGAGTGGGAGGAGGGGCAGACAGAGAAACAAATAAAGAAAACAAGGTCAGTTGGCAGGTGCACAGCGACAATAACGATGTCGGGGAAAAAATAGTTCAATTCCCGAAGCAAAAAATACAAAACACACATCGGCATCAACTGTGGCAACATGCGGCTGTGGCATCAATTCAGTCCCATCTCTTTTTCATCCATGTCACGGAACATTTATTTAAAATATCAATAGCATCGCATAATAAATTTCAGCGATGGCGCTGACTTCTCCTCCTTCACCGCCCCAAGCTCCCAACATTCGCTCGGATTATTAATGTGTGTTCACCGCAACGATATGTATGGGTATATGTATATTAATGCTCGACTGCTTTTCGATATTCAGTTTCCAATCAAATTACAAGTACTTAACGTTATTATCTTGAGGTATTTTCTAAAGAAATTAAAGTGGAATTAAGTGAATATAAATAAGGGCAAAGCGAGTGCAGGCAATGGGTTAAGAATCCCTCATCATTGAATAAATGAAATATAAATTAAGGAAGACCGAATGTAAATATATGATGACAATAGGTTTATCTTTCATAGATAAGTTTACTATGCAGTGAAGGAGTCATTAAGCTTTATTTTGATCATTTTATAATTCGATTAAATTATCAAAATGCAAACTGCAAGTTTTATTAGGCTTTAGCTCCTGAAGCTAGCTTTCCTTATTGTATTCTGTTTAATTTATGCAATACTAATTGTAAATTTATCCTATTTTAATACAATACTAGCTTATGTATATTTTAAGCAATTGCCTTATAAAATGAACTATTTAATTTTAAAATAAACACCAGTTCTCTTTAAAGAAACTGTCCCAAGTTATTCATTCATCTAAGTAACTAAAACCCAGTGAAGTAAAGAAACCCACTTTTCTGCCTTTGAATTTCACTCAAGTAACAGGATCTGACGCTCTAAATTAAATGTAAATTTGATTTCAACTGCAGCCATATCGATTGCCTTGCCGGTAAATTCGGAACTGATACGTTTGAACGTGAACTCACTGCTTGGTAGACCAAGGAGAGGAGATACCGACAAGCTGAGTTTCCGGCGTGAGTGCGGCGTGTAAACAACTGGTCACTCACCTGGCCACTGGCAAACCATGAACCGCCCAAGCAACCCCCAAGAAGGGTGACTGAGTGGCCTGGCTGGTGGCCAAGTGTCCTGAGTCCAGTATCCAGTGACCAAGAGTCCCCATGTTCCAGTGTCCTGTCCCCGACTTGACGCCAAGGCAGTCGGTGGGTCGTTCGGTTTGGTTCGGTTCGGTCCGGTGCTTGAGCTTGAGAAATGGCACTGCAGCCGTCTGGCGCTATTATCCAGTATTTTTCTCGCCACTTTCGTTATTTTTTGCCCGCCATTTGGATGTTTGTTTGTTGCCTGTGGTCCTGGACGTGGGCCTGGTCCTGGACAGCCAGTCGACCATTATAAATTGTTATGTAGACACCTTGTGGCCGGCGTTCGATTCAACATGCTCGGTCACAAACGCCTTGATTCACTGATAGAAAATCTTTTTTTAACTTCACTTTAATAATTAAATATAAATTTGTAGACATAAGAAAGTAGAATGTAAGTTTTAACACACTTAAATGTTCAAAAGTGAATTTAATTTCTCATAAATACATTTTGTGTTCAGTAACTTTTTCTTAAAGTGTTGTCACGCTGTGACCGTCCCACATCATTCTTCTATCCCTTTATTTGCTCTCCTTTGGCCCAATTTGTCCGGGTGCCCGGGTGGTGGAGGTGGAGCAGACTTCCATCTAGACTGGCGCTGGCTTTGTTTAATTTTGCAATTGTTCTTGTTGTCGTTGTTGTTGTTGTTGGTGCTGCTGCTGGAGAGGAGTCATCGCCACCGATGCGAAGTGTCATTAAACTCGTGCCAATGCATTAAGTGTTTATTGTTTGCCCATTGCTCGGCTCAATTGTTCATGTCTAATTACCGTTCAAACTTTGTCACCGAGTGGCCCTCCATGCTGGCCATGCGAATGTGCACGCTCTTGGCCCAGTTTAATGGGCCAGGAAGCAGGGAGGACTTGACCAGAACCATAAAATCACAACAAAAATGTAGAAAGCGGGAAAAATATTTAAAGTAAACAAATAATGTAATAATATTTAAATACAAATCCTTTGAAATAGTAATCAGGTTTTTTTTTTTGGACTGAGACAAAATTCAGAGGTAACCCACAATGAAAAAGCAGATTGTAAAGGAGTTTATAACCGTGAAAAGGGTGTACCGCCTTCCTAAGGAGCCGCCACCACCGCCGCCGCCGCCCAAGAGGCATGTGCTCGCCGTGGGCTGCTGCACGCTGGACATGATCACCATAGTGGACCTACCCCTGACTCCGGGCCAGAAGCAACGCACCAAGGAAGGTCACTGGCGGCGAGGCGGTTCGGCGGCCAATATCTGTACCGTATGGCGACGATTAGGCCTGGATTGCGAGTTCTTGGGCGTTCTGAGCAATGTATCGGCCTTCGAGAGCTTTCAGGATGGATTCCAATCGCAGGGCATCGACATTACTCACTGCCCGCTAACACACCACTATCCGGCCCACCGGAGCATTATAATGCGGCGGGACACGGATGCACGCACCATCCTGGAATTCTCCAACGTCCACCTGGAGCTGACATACCAGCAATTCGTGGGCGCTGTGGACTACCAGAAGTACTCCTGGATCCACTTCGAGGGCCGCAACCCCGTCGAGACTATGCGGATGGTGTTGGCAGTGCGTGACTTTAACCAGCGTTGTCCAAACCTGAGAATCGTCATCTCTGCCGACGTGGACAACATGCGGCCGGCTACCATGCTTATGGCCAGCCTCGTGGACTACGTTTTCATCCGGAGGGCCATGAAAACCGTCTACTCGTTTATGAACGGGCGCGAGGTCGTCTGGGCGGTGAGGGATGCTTTGAACGAGGCGAAGTCCAAGTGGGAGAAGACTCAGCCGCGAAAGATGCCCTACTTGTTGCCCGATGAGCCTGCGGAGGACTCTGAGGAACGCTGCAAAGGACCGCCGCCTGAAAAACCCATCGTCATATACAACAACTACGCGGAGGGCCCAAGCTGTCTGTTGGCGGACGATACCTTCTTCAAGATTGGCTCCCAGATACCGAGCCGCATCGTGGACGCGGTTGCCGTAAATGACACCTTCACGGCGGCCACGATCTACGCCCTGGAGAAGGTAAAGATGAAACTACGGGATGCCCTGGAATATGGCTCCCGGGCAGCGGCTCTTAAAATGACCGAGAACGGCTTTGCTGTCCTGCGTTGCATGCCCAAGGACCTCATTGGTTGCTACTACGCCTGAGTCCCTACAACAATTAAATGTGTTTATGTGCATAATCAAGCTGAAGTACAAAAATACTTTACTTTTTTTATAAGTATCTGGAAAAAAAAAATGGGCGCAGGGACCGGAAATTGCGCTTCACTTTCAGCTGCACACATCCTTTGTCCAGGCCATGACCTCTGGGGTAGACACCGCCACGCCGACCTTTTGCATGTTTCCAAGTGCCGGAAGCATCTGCATGATATTCCTGCTTGCATACATTTCGGGGCGCCGGGTCCTTTAAATTCAACGGACTGTGCATCCGGAAATTAAACATTTTGCCCGTACTTTCTCAGGCCCTGCGGTCGTCGTCCCTGTGCCTAAGTGCGCACACCAGTTTGTTCTCAATTCAATTCACTTAAAAGGAATGCCAGAGAGAAAAAAAGAGACTTTCTCAAGGGGGGGAGTGGTCACATTCCGAAAAATGCACCTTTGCAGGAACCATTCAAATTTCCATTTTACTTTTGGCTTTCCCACTGCTCCTCCAGCTGTGGCATGTGGGTAGGTGGCCAAATGGAAAAATTGACAGTCACCCTTAAGCTCTGAGCAAGTTTTACGGGGTCATGTGAAATCTGGATAAGGGAGGATCAAGCTCTTTGGTTCACGAGAAACTACCAACTCACAAGTGTGATTTGAACAGAAATCTAAAGTCATTACGGAAAGATCTTATAATCTCTGTAAGTGATAAATCAGCTTAAACTGGAATTAATTTGATTATTGCATTCAGAATGGAGCCCATGATTAATATTTAGCAAATATTCGTTAGGCGAGAAAATTATATATGATAGTCATCTTTAGAAATTTGTAAAGATGGGCCAGGGATGACCCGTAATTTATGTTATTAAGTAAAATATTAAATATTAAAAAAAATATTATGTGTATAAGATTTGCAATGCGTATGAGTAATATTTTTTACTAGAAACATAAATAAAACAATGCTAAACCCGAAGTCAACTGAACATAAATACTAGAAAATAAAGTCATAAAATATATTTGTAAGTAAATTCTTATTAAAAGAAAACAAAATTCATTTATTTATATTTTACATGCGGTCGACACTGCGTATGAGTCATATTTCCACGTGGAATCAATTTGAAAGTTTAAAATACTAAAAAAACTCGATAGACCTTTACAGATAAAGTCACAAACAAATTTGATTTGTAAAAATTTATATTTTGTTTAAAAATTAAACTGATTAACTTAATTTTAAATATATGAGCTACACTGCGTATGAGTTATATTTGCTTTTAATATAATTTTTAAAGTTGTAAATACTAGAAAAACTATATGGACCTTTAAAGA
The DNA here is from genome assembly GCA_008042585.1 of Drosophila punjabiensis. Lineage (NCBI taxonomy): Eukaryota > Metazoa > Arthropoda > Insecta > Diptera > Drosophilidae > Drosophila > Drosophila punjabiensis. The sequence goes on along the minus strand of VNJR01002472.1, from coordinate 17,357 downwards.
TAAAATCATAAACTAAAATTGTTTACAAGTTCATATTTTATTTATGTTTAAAACTGAGTACGCTTAATTTTAATTCATGGGCAATACTGCGTATGAGTGATATATACAAACTTTCAAGCCAGAGAAAATTCGTTTGTGGGTTGCGCCCCCGGAAAAAGATATCGCGTCTCAGAAAATCCTTTGCGGCTGGCTTTTCATCTCGATACGGTGACAGACAATTATAATTGTATTTAATTCTTTTGATTGATGCTTTGTGGGCTTTGCACGACGTCGACGACACATCTCCCCAAACCGCAAGGAGCAGGGATACAGGATAGGCAGGATACAGGCACGCAGACAGACACCCAGGCACAAAAATCAATGTCAGCAAGGTGTGCGAATGACGCCCATCCCCCTGTCACAGGCGTAAATAAATATTATTTATGAGTTCCATTGATAAATATAATTTATTTCTCTCATTTATACCATGGGAACAATCCTGCATCCTTAGCATGGTGTAGGTGGCAATGGTTGAATTATTGAATATTGAATAATTCTGGTAGATGTGTTCTTTTCTTTGTTGACGCAATTTCATTTAATTCAAATTAAACTTAAAGTTACTAAGGAAATACAGCTTTGTAGCATTACTTAACATTTTTTTAAGTTAATATTTTGATTGCCAACTTCATTTACATTTATTTATTTTAAGAAAATTGCATTAAACACTTTAGAAATGAGTGAGGGGAGTGAGGCACGTGAGAAAAAGAGTCTGGGACGATACAATTCAATTCATTTTTGTTGTTCCCCAGAGCGTGTGCGAGTCCAAAGCATATTCCTCATAAGCCAAAGTCGTTTCGCTCGGTGGAAATATAATCCAGCGTCATATATTTTTATTGAAGGACGGACTGGGACCTGGCCAGCACGGGTGCGAATGGGTTTATTTATGACTTGTGTGTGCAGTTGATGTTTGTGAATACATTAACCCAATCGGGTGCAGTGGCTCATAACGTTTTGCCAGTAAACGGGTTTGCATTAAAAAGCATGTTCGCTATCAGGTCTTGATTATCCTTTCTGAAATATATTTTTCATAAGCTTTACCATCTCTAAAATTAAATTCACACAACGTCTGGAATAAGCACTGCGTTCTTAGAATTATAAACCAGATAAACACAAGTGCTTTAAATTTGATTATTTTTTAACATGACTGAACAACGATAATAATTTCAATTGCAAATCACTTATTCTTTTCTACAACACTCACATTTAAATTTCAGTAAAATATACAAAATCCATATAAATATATATTATTTTATTAATATAGTAATAATATAGTTTTTTAAGTTTTGAGCCTTAAAAAAACAGCCAAAAGATGTCGGATCCCTACCGTTTGTCCGCTGCGTCGAGCTGTGGTTCTCGGCTCTCCAAAGGCCGAGCGAGCAATACGTAGGGTGTAAGGAAACAACTGGCAACTGTGGGATTGCCTAACTGATCTCTCTCCCAGGTACCAGGGACTCTCCTGCGATCACTGGCGGTTCTGTGAGAAGACTAAACGTCGCTCTCCAGTGAAGACCGCTTCCCTGGGCAGTCCGGTGGGCCTGGTCTGCTCGAATGTGACCATAGCGAATCCTATGCGGAAAGCGGAGGCAACCGCTAAAAATTTTGCCACCTACTTGAAAGCCTTCGCCTTGATCTACGTCCTACCGGAGGTTGAGTGGACTGAGGAGAAGATCGACATGTTACTGGAGCAGGGAATGGAACTATACCGTTGCAGTTCCGTAACGAATCAGTCGGAGGATAATGATTGCACAGAAAACAAGCTACTCGGAACCGAGAATTATACCAACGAGGAAAAGCGCATCAGAAGGAAATTCATTCTCGAAGGGCACACCTTTACGATGGCTCTAGAGCCTCGTTATCTCGGTGGGGCGACCAGGCCGCACATCATCAAGAATTTGAAGAGCGTTCTCCAGGCATTCTTCAAGTCCAGCCGCTATTGCTTGCTCCTCACCCGGGTGGGTCACCTGCTCATATGGCGGCGCAGAAAGGCGTTCTTTGTCCTGGACGTCAAGGGTAGGCGGATGCATGATTTACGCTGCGACAAGGACAACGGCGTGGCCATGCTAGTATGCCTGAAGACCCTCGACAATGTGGTTTATCTGGCCAGTAACCTGAGTGGCATTACGCCCAGGGATGTCTTCACAGTTCGCGAACTGGTGGTGCTGAATCTAAAGACCCCGGATGGACGGATTTACTTGAGGGACTCTAGTTATCGGTCTGTTGAGTTCAAGGTGGTGAACAAGAGCTACGCGTACCTGAAGGCCACTCTCCACCTCTCTTTCAGCCGGAATAAGATGGTGAAGAATCGCAGCAGTCTGATGGTGGCCGTGGGCTCAATCCTGGCCAGTAAAATCGATCACCCAGCAAACTGGGATACCAATATGCTGGATCGTTTGATTTGCTACGGAGTAGAGCTTTGCAGCAACGGCTGGTCCGACTGCCTGAGGGAGGGGCGACCCATTGACCTGGACAAGTTTCCCACCCAACTGAGACTGGGGCAGTTCGTTGTGAACCTCAAGCTAATGCCCGGTGTGAGACTTGGTTACTGGGAATGCGGCTCTGACGTCATTAGCAAGGATTTCGAGGCTAACTTCAGGGAGGTCCTCGAGGGGTTCGGCAACGTGGTGTTCCAGATAAGCAATCAGATGTACGCCCTGTGGGTCAAGAATGGCTTCTACTACCTCCTCGATCCCTATCGGCACAGCATCATGGGCACCCACGTGCAGGAGGACCAGGGCAAGGGCGCCAAGTGGGCCACGCTTCGCATGTTCCGCGACCGGATGACCATGCTCAGCGTGTTCCACCAACTTCTCAAAGAGTCGACTGGGAAAACGAACTACTCTCTGCATGCGGTGCGTATACGTAATATCGCCGAGTGCCCCCAGGGTTTTGTTCCGACTCCTTTGTCCGAGGAAGTGGATACCGGCGATGTGGAGTCCCTGAATGAACCAATTTTGTATAGTGACCAAATAGGAAGAACTGTGCAAGAACATTGTCTGGCCGAGATCAGCGACTGTGAATGCGAAAGGGAGGATAACGTAGACATTGACCTAAAGGAGTTTCAAATTTTGGAGGAGCAACCGTCTGCAGAATCAGCCGAGGATGAGGTGCACGAAGAGCGCACACGTTCCTCGTCCAGTATATCCCAGAAACCCATTATCCCCATACCAAAAGATCCCAAATCAAACAAGAGTCTGAGAAAACCAAAGAAGAGCAAGAAAAAGCAAAGAACTGAGGATCAAAGCTTAGTGAAGAAACCGAAAGTACCTTTTAAAGAAATGAAACGATATATTGTCTCTGATGAGGATTCAAAGCAAAGCTTCTTTAATCCTTTGGTTAGGAAACCTGCTGATTTAGGCAGAAAGCCAACTACAAAATATGAAACTGATTTCAAGAGGCAATCTGGCGGCGCTAGGGTCTCAGTCAATTCTACCTCCATTTCCAAAGCAGTATCCCGTTCTAGCAAGGACCCCAAGGACAAGTGGTCTGCAAAGGAATTAGCTATCATTCGATTGGGTCCCAAAGCGTCAGCCACAAATTTCATACTGCAAAGAGATGCCTGCATCCAGGCTTCCAGCGCAAGCATACTGCACAGCGATAGGCACTCAACCACGAAGGATGATGCCACAACCAAGTCAGGAAATATATCCACGCAGACGGACAGTAGAGACAACGTCAGGAAACCCACAGGAAACTGCCGATCACAGCGAGCGCCTCTCCAGAAACCAAACGAATCGAACAGCGCAGAGCTCAGTGAATCCGGCAGGTGCAGTCCTTCGGAGAGAAGCGAGTCTCCGACTCGGTATCCGGGCTACACTCGAGAGCCACAGCTCCTGGCCGTCGCTGGTTCCGAGAGTGGCACCGTGGAGAGTCTTAATCGGCTGCTAGGCTCCGCTTTCAAGGTGGCCAACAGGGTGCTCACGATGACGCCGTGGGGCAACTACGTAGTTTTCCGGCATTCTCCCAACTCCGGTCAGGGTTTAGCGTCTACGTGGTTCTTTTTGTTCGACGGCTGTACCTGTAACATCGATCGCTTCCGGCATTTGGACCTCTCGATCGGCACTGCCGGCTTACTTGCATTTCGAAAGCTGTCGGAGGTGGTATGCCACATGATTGATTCCAGGCAGGAAAAGGCTCTAAATATGCTGAAAAACCGATCGAGAGGGAATGTCTGTACCAAACATTAATTGCTTCATTTTGTATATCAGTATGTAGAGAATACAAATTTTATTAGTGTCAAGAGACCTCAATTTATTTAGATATTTTAAAGGATCAAGGATTAAACGGTTACTAAGAGTAAATTGAATTAAAAAGTAGTAATAGAAAATAATTTAGGGGAAAGTGGAAAGCCTGGCCTTCATTTAATTTAAGTTTTGTGATGGTAAATGTGGCAATCACATTTCTAGAATAAAATTGTACTTTGCAATATTATTAAAACTATAAATACAAACACACATGATAAAAGCTAGGTTTTGTAGTCTGAAAGTCAAATAAATACCTACAATATTTACTGAACTGAAAATTCAAGGACCCAAGGCTTGGGCATCGCAGTAAACAACTAACAGACATTTACTCGAAACAGAAACACGTATACATGCGTTGAACGGAAACACATTTGGAGATGAGATGTAGTCACCCTTAACACCTAAAACCCACCTCTCCACCTAGCTTACCCTCTTCTAGCAGGTTTGGTTCCAGAATTCTCCGGTGTGCAATTACGAAAGCTAGTCTGTGCTAACAGTTGCTCTGGGCCTTGGTGCTGCCCTGAAAGTTTGCTCCGCCACTTGCCACTTTGCCATTCAATAGAAAATGTTGAATTCGTTAACTAAAAAAGGCACGCACTCGATAATCCCCCAATCGCTGCCAAGTACAGTGGGCTTTGTTCTACATAAACATCTCTAAAGTAAACTATAATAACTTCTTCTGAACTTTTTAAAATAATACTAAAGAAGCTCTTATCGAGCTGTTAATGCTGCGATATAAATTAACAATTTATTTTTATAACCTAATACCACTGTACTTATGTCCCCACTTGCCAGTATCGAAGGTTCAAAGGTGTCAGCAAAGTCTTCATTGTTTTTTGAGAAAATAAATAGTCGCTGTCAGGATTCAAGTGACACCTCTAAGAAAGTTATTCTCATCTATTAATAATATTACCCAAGGGCTTAGCTGAAAAAATCCAAAACATCACGCATTAATCACATTACTAATCATTTTCAAAATCGATTATAAATAGCTAAACGGTATATCTTTAATAAACCATCCAATATACATATTTTTACATGAAAAAATTTCCTCGGAAATGAGTTCTTTTTCTCGAGAAAGTAATTAAGCCATCATCGTCAGTCGTTTCCATCAGTTCGTTATTTGTCCGACGGCGAAAGGTGGGCAGAAAGGCGTTAAGCAGCGGGGCGGGGTAATTAAAATGGCAAAAATAAATACCTATTAAGAACGTTTACACTGATTGACACTTTAAGGCAATTTCCGGCCATAATTCCACGCCACAAAATGGTGCTCTGGGAACCCCAAGAAAATGTTTACCCCGCGCAGCCAAATGTCGAGATATCGATTTATGTTATGTCGGGAAGCAAGTCGGGAATCGAGGGGAATATTTGGGCCAGGCATGACACGCTTTACATTAATTTGAAAATGTTGACTTGGCCCGCTTTAAGTTTCTGCCCCCTTCCCCCCTCTTCCATGGGCACTTTAAACCAGGAAAATTGCCCTGGCAATGAACGTAAAATGGGAGGTGCTAAGTAGCCTACGTTTTTGGGTTTATTTATGGAGTTTCATTTCAGCTTGGTTTACCGAAATAGCATTCAAAATATTAAGCTTCTTAAGTGGGAGTGCTGTTTTAGGTTTAAGTATTTGTTATTGGCTTCTATATTTAAAATAAATGCTTGAGAAAAGCATTCGAAATATAGCGTTATAAAGCACAAGAATTTTAATTAGAACAAATAATAAATATTATTGTTCAATAGAAATTTGTTTACTATTTCAATGCCCCAAATATTTCAAAATGTATAGAAAAAAGATTCTGAATTTTACAGTTTAAATTAACAACAACAAAGAATGCAAGTATAAGAGAAAACCTAACGGCGAAGTCTAGGCCGTAGAAGAACCATAACGAAGAAGAGGTCACGAGAAAGTAATGGATGATCTTTACTCACTCTTTCTTGCTGGAAGTTTAAACGGCGAAAGTGCTTTGCTCTCTTCTCTCTTCCTTGATGCAATGCACAAAGTGACACACGTACAAACAAAAATATAAATATTTTTAAACATGCGTGTTAAACCACAAAATCAAAAAAAATAAAATAAAATAAATACGAAACCAAGACGGAAACTAGCTGGACCTGCTTAAAACATTGACACTTTAGGTATTTTCTGATTCACTTGCCCTTTTTTTTTTTACTCAACCGAGCCGTAGATTTTGTGGCTTACAAACCGGATTTTCGCACATTGAACCCTCCGAAGGTATGGTGTTTCACAGTGGGCCGCAGAATCCGAGAATATCGCCGCCAAAGCCAATTTTTCCGGCCATTTTTCCACTTTCCGATCTTTTTTGTTCGCGCTACGCATTTCGCAATGCAAAGGGAGTTGTAAACATTATTGGAATATGGGATTGCGGCGAAATAAACGGGAACACCTCAAGCGGGAAGTTGGAGTGGCCGATATTGGAATACCGTCAACGATTCCAGCATCTTTTAAAGTCTTTTTAATATTTTTTTTTTTTGCAAGTTTAAATGTGTTATAAGCCTCATATGTATTTATCTCTATACTGCATATTGGTTAAACATATGTAGCTTCCTGCTCTATTTATTTTTCTCTTTAAAAGTGTCAAAAGACATTTTCAAACATTTGTGGAACGAATTTTCATGTAAACTCCGTGACTTGTCAAGGAGGTCAACCCTGGCTGTACCTAGATTTGCAGACAGAATACAAATAAAATGTTCAATCAATCTCTGCGGGAACCGACCGACTAGACAACTCCGACGCTGTCATCGTGGATCAATCCCGCCTTCTGGATGACAGCTTCTCTGCCACAGACCGAGCAGAACTCACTGTTGTGGTTGAAGGAGCTGCCACATGCGTCTGCTAAGCTGTACCGTGTTCCATGTGAGTCTAGTCATGGCATCCGCTAATTTGTGCGTCGTCATTTGGCACGGCTGTGCTGGGGTGTGACTATAAAACATCCCTATCAAATTGTTCTAATCTCCATTGCCAGCCAGAATTCAGTCATGAAATTCATGGGCCAAGATTGCCGTCGAACTTGGTCCGCGTTTCGGAATTGAGTTTTCCACTTAATATATTTCGGGGAAGTATGTAGTTATGCCAACCGAGCCAAGGAAGTTTCATATATGATTAGTTTTCTGATTGCGAAAGTTCGACGAATGAAGTTCGCATCCTTTTAATCAAACTGAAAACTTGCAAGCAGGATTCAGAAGCAGAGCTCATTTAATCGGTGATTTTATAACAACATATAACTTTACCTTCATTATTTGGAGTCTAGGAAAACGAGCCCTTAAGATTATTTGAACTGCGCCACTAAAAAACGCATTTGGCTTTTAACTTAATGCAAAGCTTAACTCAAGCTTTTAAAATTGTAATTTATTTTGAGCTTTTGTATAAATTATTAGCGCAAGTTATAGTCAAAATGATAGATTGATTAATGTATCGAAAGATGTAACTATTTAAAAGTCTTCATTTGAATATAATACTTCGAAACGTGGTTTTTATTTATATATTATCCAATAATTATAATAATTTAATCTTAATAAATATCTTTATTTGTAAATCTTATTTAACCTTTATTTATCATATTTTAGCTGTAGTTATTTATTGTATTTTTAAAAGCCAAATAACATTATAATGCTTTCCCAAGTCGGTCACATTAGTACTGAGAGCGAGCTCTCTCTGCGATCTTGGGCTCAACCTGTGGGTTCTCTTAAAGGTTTTCTCCCCAATGCGATAAGAATTGAAAACAAAAACATATGTGAAACACGAGCGACAATAAATACCAGTAGTACAGGTAGAAATCAACATTTCGATAAGATTGAGCTTGAAAAAAAAAAAAACTAGAACAAATTAAGAAAACCTGGAAACCTTCAAATAGTTAAATCTTCATAAGTGGCTCTCTAATTGATCGACACATTCGGAATACTGAGTGTAGCACTAAAATTAACGCATAAATACTAGCTATAAATTGTAAGCCTTCCAGTTTAAACCTTGAACTTTACTCTAATAAATAATTCAATAATTTATTTATGTAAGGAACTGGGTCTGCTTTGAGATGAGCCAGAAAAAGTCTGTACTTTGCGTGGGCTGCACTGTGATCGATTTTGTGACCATCGTCGGCAGTTATCCCAAGGAGGATACCGATCGACGTTGCCTGGATGGATTCTGGCAACGTGGCGGCAATGCCTCTAATGTTAGCACAACGCTCAGAGTTCTAGGCACCAAAGTGGACTTTTTTGGGATTCTGAGCCGTTCCGACGCGTTTCGTGTGCTCCTCGAGGATCTCCGGCGGCGGGGGATCGGCACACCGAACTGCCCCCTGACGAGCAGGGATCCCCCGTTTTCATCGGTGATACTGTCACAGGACACCGGTTCCCGCACCATTATTCACTGCAATAAGGACTACCCGCAAACCACCTGGGAGGACTTCATCAAGATCGATCTCTCGCAGTACGGATGGGTACATTTTGAGGCTCGCAACACGATGCACACCGCCAAGATGATGCAAAGCATCCGGGAGTACGACCAGGAAACGGGGCAACGCACCATCATCTCGCTGGACTTTGAGACGAGGTACGAACAGAACCTGGAACTGTGCCAGCCCTGCGACTATGTGATCTTCTCGAAGGAGCTGGCCTCTACCAAGGGCTGGACAACGCCGCGGCAAACATGTGAGAAGCTGGCCGGCGATATTCCCAGTAATGGTGGCAGAAAACCTGTAATTATTTGTCCCTGGGGCAGTGAGGGAGCCGTGTGTCTGGATTCAAGTGGGAACTTTCAACAATTTTCGCCTTATCCGCCTGAGAAAGTTGTGGACACGCTGGGCGCTGGGGATAGCTTCGTGGCGGGATTTATAAACGCCACATTTGAGCATCAACGGGATCTAAGCGAAGCTGTGGACTATGCCAACCGTATTGCTAGCCGCAAGATCGAGGGATTCGGTTACGATCATGTAAATTCGAATTTATCACAGAACAAAGAAATGCATTTGTTCTGAAGAACTAATTTTGTAAATGTAAACAAAATGATGTTAGAAAGTTTTTAATTTTAATTATTTTCGAAATATAAAAGCTTTAGAACACTTAAGTTACTAGAACTCCAAAACCGTTTGTTATTGCAACCCAAAAGCTCTCTAAAAAAATAATCGTTTGGAAACCTTTAGTTTTTCGGAAAGAACAGCGCTTATTTATGTATTTCTCACAAATTTTATAAACTTGTCAAATTCATTATGAATATTATAATTATTATTTTCGTGATTATGGTTTATAGGCAGAGACTTCTGTTGTTGGTCTGCTGGGTGCTTGCACAATTCAGATTATCCAAATTGAAAATCAAGAGGGATCCATGGCAGGATGAGTCTCCCTCGGGGGAATTCTTCATTTTTGGAGCCTCTCTCTCGTTGTTGTTGTTGTCGTCTATGTAAATCTGATAAAGTCTCCTCGTTGGTCATTAATATCCGAGCCTATGGACGTGGCAGCATTGATTCCGATTCCGCTCGAAGCACTGCCAGATTTCTGCTGGCTGTTCAGGCCCTCAATGAGCTGGTAAGTAATATAAGTTGTATAATTTTAATATATAAAATATAGTGATTAGATGAGCTCACCTTTGACCGCAGGCGCTTGAGTTTGCGCAATCGTTCTAGCCAATTCGATGCATATGGATGCTTCTTCTGCACACTTTGGTAAACTAGCGAGGCGAGCTGCAGATCATAATCCGTATAATTAAATGAATAAACTTATTAAGCTCTTCAACGAAAACTCACATTGGCGTGCAGGGCCATTTGTCTGGCCAACAGAGGAGCACTGCGATCGGAGACGATCCTGGGTTCTGGATGGCACACGAACTTTGATATCTCTGAACGCGCCTTTACATACACCCTGTTGGAGTTTAGCTCAAGTGGCTCCACAATTACGCAGGCGTAGTTGAATTGTCCCTGTAATTAATGATCATTTCTTTTACTTAAACTATTTAAATTTAAAAAATAGGCTTGAGTGTCGAGGTAGCCTTATGCAAACCTCTAATTCTAGATCTAAATTCATTAAGAATTCTAATCTCAATCCTGAGAAACTTTCTGTGTTATTTCAACATATATTACTTACAGATATCGTGTTTAGATTATATTCCTCGCCGCTCTCGTTGTAGATGATCTTCACAAAGTCGTTGCCAATATGGCTCTTCTTCAAGTTGCAGTTGGGATCATCCTGAAGATTGGTGGGCATCAATGTGGCCACATGGAAGGTGACCTGTAAAAGAATACCACAAGGGCTACAATGCTGCTACAAAGAATATTAATTTTCGAACTACCCACCTGTAGAATGTCATCTTTCCAAATGTAGGCAAACTTTCCATCAGCTCCGTTCCTGTCCAGCATAATGAACAGGTTGTTTTGCTCGGCCTCCTTCAGGCTGACCAATGTGCCGATGTTGCGCAGGAACTCCACATATCTTGAGCTGCCGTGCGAGTTGCGGAGGATCTCCACCTCGTTGTTGCACTGTCCCTGGCCCACGTATAGCACGCCGATCTTGTGTGTCTCGAATGGCGGAACCAGATCGATCAGGGTCACGGCACTAGCGTTTTCCGGGCCCACTTTCAGCGGGACATCCGTGACACCCAGCTGGCCGGTGGTATAGAGCTGCAGGAATATGAAGCTCGGGTTCATGCACAGCTTCGTGTTGATGGGCGGTTTGGCGGTGCCGAAGTTCCGGAAACTGCTTGCTGGCGGCGGACAGGCACCACTGCCGTTGCTTGGTATTCCCGAAATGGTTTTCGAACGCCCGCGCATCATGTCGCCGTTGCCATTGTTGCCGTTGTCATAATCGGAGGGTATTACGCCCCCGACATTGGCTCCATTGCTGCCGCCGGCGCCGCCGCTGCTAGACTTGGCCAGAGTTCCGGGCTGCGGGACGGAAGTGCCACCAAAGCTGGTCAACCTTCCCGTCGCCAGCAAGGGCAGCTGGCCGGGCGAAAGCGGTGGTTTTCCCAGCTTCAAAGTAGATCCGCCACCAGCTTGCAGGGTGGTGCTGCTGCCCCCGGCCACATGGCTGCTCACATCATCCGCCGAGTGCTGCTTGGGCGGCAGAGTTCCACTCTCTGGCTGCAAGGCCTGGACAACGGAAGGCGGCGTGGAGCCGGCTATCTCTTCCGGAATGGCCTCGCAGCTAACGCGCATATCCTTGGTGCTGTATTGGACACTCTTCTTCTTCAACGTGAGCTGCGATTGCGGTTCATCGACGGCGGACTTCACGGGCTCCTGGGACAGCGGCATCGGTTTGTTGGTCAAAAAGGACTGCCGCCAGCTGGAACTCATCTCCGGACTGGAGTTGACTCGTCGAACAGGATTCCGGGCGCGACTCTGTGCATCCTCGAAGGCTAACGAATCGTCGTCCGCCTCGCCGTCACTCACACTCCCGCAGAGAGCGGCCTCCTTGCCTCGCTTTCCGGCTGCCGAAACCCGTGGAATGGGTATGGCAGCTGCGGCCCCAGTGCTGGACGCATTTCCATTACCATTTCCGTTTCCACTTTCGCTACCATTGCCATTGCCATTGCCGCCACCCACAGAGTGAATCTCCTCCTGTCGCTGAAGGGCACGAGCCTTGGCCACCATCCGGCTGCGAATGGCACTCGCCGCTTGCGGGGCAGGAACGGCAGATGGGTTTGCCTCCGGTTCTGGTTCGGGATCTGCAATCAGCGGATGTGACGGAGTCTTTTGAATTGTGGTGGTGTCCGGTCCAAATACTCCGCCATGCGCCGTGGGCAAAAACAGCGAGACAACGTTGTTGAAGGGCAGATCCTGGCCGTAGCAGTCATTAGTGATGGGATTTTGAATGCGGGTTATCCAGGAGACATTGCCAGTGGGCCGGCGAATGAGAATCTCCGCCCAGCCAGTGCAGGCGCGCACACAAACCGCCTGCTGTACCACCGATCCCCCCGACGACGGACTCATGCTCACCGACGATTGCGACAAGGAATTTCCCAGGAGTGATGTGTTGCTCCCAGTATGCGGACCCTCCTCGCCCAGTCCACCGCTGCCCAGGGCCTCGGGATTGGAGCCACGACGCGACAACGCGTCCAGCGAGGCGGTGGAGCTGTTAGAGATCTGCCTATGCGGATGGCCGCCTGTGGCTGCCGAGTTTGAGGACGAAGAGGAGGTCAGCTCAGTGCTGCCCGCCGATTCGTTGCCGCTGCTATGCTGCAGGCTCACCTTGGTGTAGCGTCTCTCCCGCTCCGGCGACAAAGGCGGAGCAGCGGAGGCATCGCTTAAACTCTTGGAGTTCAGGCTTATGCTGGGCGCCTTGCCCAATTGAGCGCAACGCTCGCAGAGACCGCTGCGCGTCGGGGCCGATGGGCAGCCGGAAGTAGTTATGGTAACCAGATTATGGCCCACCAGCCAGGTCTGGGAAACACCATCCTTCAGCAGGTATTCGGCGGCAGGAAGACTACAAGAATACAGTAATCAAATGAGTGTAACAAGGTAAGAGGGTAAAAAACTAACCGCTTGGGCATCGACGGGCAGGGCGAGTAGGTGTGCCGGGCCAGAAAATCGAAGCAGGTCTCCGCCAGTTCAGCATGGATATTGCGCAGTCCGATATTCATCTGCGGCCGCATTTCCAGGTCGTTCCAGGCATTGGCATTGTTGCGACTGCCGCCTTCGGTAAGGCTAGTGCTTCGCTTTCTGTTGGACGAGTCCTCGTTGAGGGAGTTCAGATTCACAATATCGCTGGTCAGCATCTTGGCATTTGACTGAATCGACTGAAATTAATCAAAGTATATATAGTTATAGTTGAAACGAAGAGACCCGTGAACTTACGTTCTTGATATAGTTAACGCAGTTCTTGCGCAGCTCCAATTTGCACTTGAGGAACCATCCAGCTATGATGTGGTGGGCCAGGGACACTGTATAGTGATCGTAGCGATGTGGCTTCGTATACGGAAGGGTGATGGCAAACACGTACATATTGTGCATGTTCGTAAAGTTCGCAAAGAGATGCTTGGACAGGTGAATTAGCACTGCAAAGAACATAAGGAACAAATTTTAATTCACAAATGTGACTTGATTTCGCTGTTCATTTAACTCACACGACAGAAACTCCAGCACAGGAGTGGCCAAGGCATTCGTGTCGGACATCTTGCTCATCTGCAGCAGTACGGCCGGCAACTTTCGCATCAGAGCCTCCGGCATCTCCAGTATCAGAATCGTCATCGTGTTGATGCAGACGCTGGCGACACCAGTGAGAACCCTCGAATTAAGGGCCGTAATGATACCGTAGTGCTGCGGCGGCTGCAGGCTCTCATGGTAGATGACCAGCGAGGCGATGGCGGGCAGGACCAAGGCGTGAAATTCGTCAGTGGGCCGCTTGAACTTATTGTTTGTCACCGAGGTAATCTTGAGGAGTGTGTTGGCCATTTCCTCAATATCGTTGCCTTGAATCAGTGCCTTGTTTTGCAAAACTTTTGGCAGCTTCCGTATGACCAACTGGAACACCACATAGTCGGTGTCCTGCTCAAGGCAGCGCACAATCAGCTTGCACATTCGACGCGTAGATATGGCCGTGGTATGCGCCTGCGGCAAAAGCGGTGAATCGATGCCCAGATAGTGACTGAACTTGACCACTTCACTGTTGCCCTCCGGATAGCCAATGTGGTAAGATCCATTGGCACGGGCCTGCAGCAACCAAGTGAAGATCTATAAAAGATCGTGGGGAAATCGAACAGTTATGTTATTAATAAATATCAGATCAAGTAAAGACATAATCTCTACTCACTTTAAATCGCACCAAGCTGGTCTGCTCAAAGATCTTGGGCCGGTCGTAATGCAGCTCAAGGTGATCCATCAGAATGTTGAATATCTTAAGGGCGTGGGTCGCTGGCATGCGGTGCAGCTTGATGGCGAATACCTTGACCAGACCATCAACGGCGGCAATAATATCAGCGATTTCTGACTCATTACTGACCCAAACATCACTGTCGCCTGCTCCCGATGACCCATGACGGGTGTGCTCAAATGGTCGGTTGATGAGCGCCTCCAGAATGTCCAGCAGATCCATGCATCGCTTCGTGTCACAGTGCGTCGCAAAGTTAGCCAGAGCACGAGCGACAGCCACACGGACAAGCACACTTGGCTCCAGATGAATGTTTGACAGCAGGACGAGCACCACCCGGCTGAGAATCTCCTCCTCGTAGCAGGCACGGTTCTGGTCCATGATCCGTACCAGCGCCTCGATTGTCTTGATGCGCACATTCACATTGGACATGCGATAGTAACGACGCACGAACTGGGCCAGCACCTGAAGCCATTCCGGTCGCGTGGCAGTCACTCGTCGCGATCGGTACTCGATAAGGGCCAGAACGGAGGCCTCTGGCCGTCGGTCCGCCACCCGCTCAATGAGATCGTATATGCGCTCGACGTTGCCTAGAATCTGGGAGCGATCCTGCTGCAGCAGCTTCTCTATGCAGTCGATGTTCTCGTGAAAATTGATCTGCAAATGATGCAGTCGGTCCTTGTTAATGTTGGTCGCCTCATAGTACTCGATATTGCTGACAATCGCCGACATTATATCGCAGATGCGATCCCAAATGATCTCCGAAAGCTGCTGCTTGTTGTTAATGACCATGCGAACGCTGAGGATCACCTCGAAGGTTACGATAACTTGTCGACTATCCAGAGCCTGAAAATTATACGTATAATAGTCTCTCTCCCAATGCACTGGACAGAATCTTATCTCTGCTCACCCGAAGGAAGGCTGTCAGCACATTCGTGGCATAGGTCATCGGTGAAACCTGGAAAATAATGTTCGATCCGAAGATGTTCATGTTCAGGTGGAAGACAGCACCGCGCAGCATATGCGCGTCATCGTAGAGGGCCCGATCGTTCAGGATGCTGCACATCATCTTCATGGAATGGTAGCCCAGCTGTGTGCCCAGCAGGTTCTTCATGATCTGTAAGTAAACCCAATCTCTGTTAGATTTTGGGAAACCTTCGAGAAGCCAAGCTCGCAAGGAGCTGGCAGTATCTAGAGATAAACTGAACCAAGGTCATTACCCAGAGAACTGGGTCATCGTCCCTCTCAGCTTGAAGACCTTGAAATTGTGTTTTTCCACTAAAATGCACAAATTCAATGATCACCTTTTGGGAGTAGGGTTAATCATCATCTGACGGAACAGGCATGTTAAACGATAAGAACAAGTCAGGGGGAGTTTCGAGCTAGATACAGACTGAGCAGAATTCTCATTAGTATTAATAGGAAAATGTCGGAGCCAATCTCTGCCAGCGATTGCCAAATGTGCTGATAAATCCCCAGCCAAAGCGAGGGCATAAAAAGCAAAGCAGCCCCAAATCAACACCGCACTCGACGGAATCTTCAAACATTAACGCACATTCTACGGAGAATGAAAAGTGAGTGGTCTTTCTGAAGAATTGCTAAACATGGAATTCAGTTTAATCAAAAACTTCTCGACTTTCGTCTAGATCAACTTCTATTAATTGGGCTTCTGCTGGCCGTCACCGCGGTGGAATCGCTCACAAGGGAGCCGGATATCGGGGCCCTTTGCCAGATTTCCGAGCCCTGGCAAATGCTACCACACGAGCATCATTGTCAGAGGTTCTACGTCTGCACCGGTGACCAGGAAGTGCCCTTCCAGGAGTTTAGCTGTCCAGCGGAATATCATTTTAGCAGGGAAATGAAGATATGCGTGCCTGGCCCTTGCTCCGAAAAACATGCCTTCCCCACTTGTGGCACTATAAACCACGTTGAACGAGTTCCACACGATTGCTCGCGCTACATGCAATGCTTGGCCGGTGGTGCCTACGCTGTGGCCAAGTGTTCTGCCGGAAACTACTTTGATCCGAACCGCAAAGCCTGCCTACCCGTAGCCGTGACAGCCGCTCACCAATGCAGCTGTGTGCTGCCGAATAACGCCACCTTGGCCAACTCCAATGACTGCGAGACCTACTTCCGCTGCGAGTCGGGAGAGGCTGTGTTGGTGCAGTGTCCCCCCGGGGAATACTTTGAGGCGAAAGTGGCCACCTGTCTGCCGGACCTCACGGGCATCTGCCTAGAAAAGCCCACAATGCCGCCGCAGGCTATGCTGTCCGAGAAGGCTCTGGCTTTGGACGAATGCATACGGACGGGAAGTCGCCTGGCGCCTCATAGTCGTGACTGTCAGCGATACTATGTTTGTGCAAGGATGCATGTCATTGAAATGCGCTGTCCCCGGGGTCAGTACTTTGATGTGGTGCATCGGTTTTGCAGTCTTGATCGGCAAAGCGAATGTACCGTTTCCCCAATGGTGGAGAGCATTGAGGAACAACCGACTAAAGACGACCAAGAAGTGGAAATTGATGTAAAGAAGGAGCTAGAGGCGGCTGAAGATCTAAGTTTGCCAGCATTAGAGGTAAATGCTAAGCAGCCGCCGCCGCCGCCACATGAACGGGATGTAGTTAGTAACTACGACAAGTTCTCTTCGAAGTTCGTCTCGCTATAATCAATTACTTATAAGAGATTTATAAAAATATACATTTTAATCCCAAACTGCAGCATGAACATCTACAACTGCGAATATATTTCAGACTCGGAAAGAGCTTAGATTCACTCGGAATAAGTTAAGTAATACGAATAAAAATGTTTAAGGGAAGTCAGCTAAAATTAATCTTCATTCATTTGTATAACTTTGAATAATAGCTAAAACAGACCCCTGAAAAACTCACCTTAAATGAGGCCGGACAGTAGGGCGCATGATTGACCGTTCGACACAAAGTTGTGATGCACTGCGGAAGTGGCTCGCTAGGAAAGATGGTGTAGCCGATGACCATCTCCAGGATTGTCAGGCACTGCAGGCCAATGTCATCAACCGTGACGCTGCAGCTTAGTTCGCAGGCATTCCTTCGAAAAGATAGAACGTTTGGATGTTTATATTTGCTTCAATAATTAGCACGTCATCGTCACCCACTGCACGATTCCCACGAGAATGTCCTTGTCCAGATGGGCGGCATTGAACTTGATCAGATTGACCAGCATTTCAAGATAGGGCCTCAGCAGATTGGCCTCAGTGATCGCTGGGATCCAGAGCAGCATAAACTTGCCAATCTG
>VNJR01002462.1:0-24653 GCA_008042585.1 Drosophila punjabiensis | reverse complement strand
TCAACTATATCATATAGCTGCCATACAACCGATCCGTAAATTTGTTGAAAAAAAATTATAACTTCACTGTTTTTTAACATATCTTGATCAACTCTCGGTTATGAGCTTTTTATATTGTTTCAGATTTTTGGATTTAATTTTATAAAAATCGGACTACTATATCATATAGCTGCCATAGGAACGGTCGTGGAATTTTCAGAAAAAAAATTATAACTTTGTCAGTTTTCAACATAGTTTTTTCTACTTTGAGATACTAGTATTTCATATTTCTTCAGAATTTTGTTGTAAATTTCATAAGAATCGGACGACTATATCATATAGCTGTCATACAAACGATCGGTAAACGTGGAGAAAAATTACATTTTACTCTACATGTAAAAATGTAAAAAAAATGTAACAAATATGTATAACTTTAAAAATTGTATGAATATGAAAGTTGTTCGTATTATATTATATTGGGATAGATTATAATTCACACAATTAGAATCTGCAAGGGTATACCAACTTCGGCATGCCGAAGTTAGCTTCCTTTCTTGTTTTATATAATATATCTTTACCGATCTTTTGAATTTCGACTTTCGCTTTTAAATGCTGTTTATTTTAATTATATTTATACACGGCTATAATATACACTGATTTTATTCAAATATCATTTTTATCGAACCAAAACAATTATATGCTTTTGTTTTTATGAGATTTTATAAGAATATTCATTATTTTATTATTCAAAATAAAATTTCTGGGCGACCAATAATTATTTCGCATTTACATACAAAACAATTTTGAATGATTTATAAATATGTTTTTCCAAAATATACGTTTATTTCTTTAAGTTACATTTAATTTTAATTGATAATATTAAACCAAAACGTTTATATAATATTATTATGAATATTAATGGAATAAATATTTCTTAATTAATTGTTATTTAATCAAAAATAGCTTTCCAAAAACTCGTAATCTCTCTTAACCAATACCCACTGTCTGTACCTTGCTGATTTCCGGTTAGGTTTTCGTTTTCGGTTTTCGAAAAAAAATAGGAAGTCGGCGATAAGAAGCCCTAATTTTGCTATAGCTTTGATTTATAAAGCTGTTAAACATATCAGTGAATCAAATGTCAATTACTTTTACTGTCTGAAGCATAAGAGTCTCAGGGGCTAACCGCAGTTGAATAGATTAACCGACTTATGTTGGAGTGGTAGCCTCACCTCTTGGGTAATCCACTCTATAAGGCTTCCTTCCCAGCCTAATCTTGCCTCTTTTGTTGCGCATTTGACGGCAATTTACTCCCAATGGATTTGGATTCGGTGGTCTCATTAATGTGTGAGCGACTTTTTGTTAGACACTTGAGCGGATTATCATCATGAAATGTTCAGAGATAGTTCTCCGCGGGAAAGAGGGGATCAGGGGCCATATGCCATTGCCAGGCGCGTGCATTTGACATTTCAAACTGTGATAATTCAATTGTGTGAATCGTGAACCTTTATATGGATTAGCTACCATGCGTCTCCCGCCCTCTTGGTCGCCATAAAAAAAATAATACAAATAATAAACAAAACAAGTGTAGCGCCTCCGCATCGCCGGTTTAGTAGCTCCGCTCGCGGATCAGCTTAGCTCGGGATCCGTGGAGCTCCTCCTCCGCTGCCGGTAATCTAATTGTAAAAGACACAAACACACACACACACACACACACACGGGGTGCTGGTATCCATAGTGGTGTCCATAGCCACGGCGACGGATCCGTTCGGGCCCCCGTTTGCGGTTGATTAACTGTGATTTCGTGTGACTTTTATTGTCGCCTCATAGCTGCGGGATATCAGCTTTTATACCCTCACTAGGGGGTAGTATTACTATCAGATAGCAGTTTGCAAATAATATCATTAAAAAAGCCTAGAAACTGTAGATAGTTTAAAGCTATTATTATGAAAGAGTAAGCAAGTAGTTTGTTCTTACTTAATATCATAACAATAATTATTTTTCAATAGAAATTTTCAAAGATTTAATTGGGATTAAGGGATATTTTTTTTTAAGACCCTTGGGTTTACTTCTAGAATTCTAAAAATATCCTTCTTATATCATTCCGAGTTAAAAGGGCAAATTTTTAAGGATAAACTCATCAATATAAAGCTTCAAAATGAGTTAATCCTTTTTGGAAAAAGAGTATTCCCTTCGTTCTTTGTTATATTTATATATTTTTTGTAAGTTTAGCACAGCACACACCCACACAAACAACACACAAAATATATATTCAGATGGAAGGAGAAATATGATGGATCACTTCCATATGCAATTTTCGTTAATATTTCGGTGCTTCGCTTCCATCATATAATGCCACGAGTCAAGTGTTTTCATGATCATCCATTTTATATTCATTTAAAGTGTAATTTAAATGTACTTAAATTTGTTGTAACTTTGTATTTTTGTTTATTTAGATATCCAAAAAGATGTTTTTATTGATTTTAATATCCTAGGTATCACACTTTGAATATTACGCCTTTGTCCGTTTTGAAATTCGTACCCTTTCACGGGGAGAACCGTAATCCATTCGCAGTGATAACCCGAAACAGACTGAGGACAGTCCTCGGTTCCCTCATCAGTGGGCTGCTCTTTCGAGCGAGAATAATATTCCCAAAAAGCTTTAATAAAATAAATAAATAAATATGTAAATCAGAGCATTTGTTTTTTATATTTTTTAGAGCCAATTGTTGGCCTTTGTGTGAGTGCGGGGAACTGACAAACAAAAACATAAACAATTGTTTGTCTCTTTTTTTGGGAAACGTTCTCAATACGCATGTTCCCCATTTTGCTAAGAGAACAGAACCTCAAAAACCAAAGAGCGAGCGCTGCAAGTTGCACTTGTTATGCACTTTTCTCTTGGCTACAGTGAAGCTCAAAATAATAGCATTTGTTAGGGATTAAGTATATAAATTTGATCCCATAACGTTCAAATGTCGATTTGCATATCGAGCTTCGTTACAGTGCCAATATCATATCGAAAATATCATAATCTTGAAGACGGATTTGATATCTCTCAGAATTATTTTTCATAGACAAAAATTGGAGATTTCTAAATATATTTAAACAATTTGTTAATAAAAATAATGAGTAATTCTATATGGAAATTCTTGTACAATTTTTACAAAACAAAGAACCATTTAAAGACAAATGCAATGCTATTATTATTCCCTTGGCTGTTTCAGCTTTGTTTGTTCTATCTTTAGTCGGCTTTTGCCTCCCGCGAGCTCCCCCCTTTGCTCTGTAAATAGGACAAGTGGGACAGGACCACCCCCTGGGGTCGTTGCTCCTGGCTGCAGACTCAAGAGAACTTAGTTTTTTTTTATGTATTTCCTATATTTACATATACAGTATGTATGTCCAGCATTAAAAAGTCTCAATTAGTCGCCCAGCGGTGGCACCCTGAATATCTTGGCCATCTTGTCCTCGGAAACAGTCAGCAGTAGGTTATCCTGCGGTCTGTACACGAACTCGTAGATGTGGTAATGATGACCGGTTAGCTTGAACTTCAGAGATCCCGTGCGAACGTCAAAGGCATTCAGGTTGCCCTGCGATGTGGCCGCCAGAATGGTGTGATCATTCAGCCACTTGATGCTGGAAAGATAGGAGGAGTAAGAATCACAGATTCAATTCAATTGCGAAGAATACTTACCGAAGGACACCATCATTCGGCTCTGGAGTCTCGCAGACCGTTCGCAGCGATGTCTTGGCATAGTCCCAAATGGATATTTCCCCATCCAGCGAACCACACGCAAAGAGCTTGAGATCCGAGGTGGCGGGTGCAAAGGCCAGGCACTCGACGCCATGCTCCGACTGGACCGTGTTCACGGGACCGTTGTTGGTGCAAAACAGGATCTTGCCTAAGGAGGAAGTATTTCTGATTATGGAATTCATGTCAGGAATTACTCATCCAACTCACCCGATCCCTCGGCGCAGATGTAGAACGGAGAGTCCCTCTCGCAGGCCACCACAGCGTGTGTGATCTCCCCAAAACCGAGGGGATGCTGCTCATTGACCTCCATCAGCACCTGGCAGGTCTTCAGGTCCCACAGCTTCACATGTCCATTTAGATAAGCGGTAAACAGCTTCTTGCCGTCGCCACTCAGCTCCCCGGACTCGCAGCGCGACGACTGACCCGGCAGGATCTTGCAGTCGCCGCCAGGGATGCGCCAGACGTAGATATCGCCACTATCGCTGCCGGCCAAAAGGATGTGCGCGGCCCGGTGCCAGAAGAGCCAGGACATGTCGCTCATGGAGTAGTCCCAGACCTTGGCCAGGATGGGCCTCTCCTCGCGCTGCTCGCTGACCTTGAAGGCGAACAACTCGCCGGCCATGTCCCCGGTGACCAAGTAGGCGCCGTCGTGGCTGAAGTGCGTCTCCGTCACAGTGTCCTTGTGCTCCGTGATCTCGTGCAGTACCTCCGCCGTAGTGGTGTCCCAAACATAGGCGCGATCGTCCTCGCTGCCGGTCACCGCCCAGTTGTACGTCGGATGCAGGCCGCAAGCAAAGACCGGGGCCTTGTGCTGCCGGAACGTGACCTCCGCCTGGTCCGTCAGGCGCGCTATGCGCTCCATGTCGCGACGCTCCTCCTCGTCATCCTCCTCGTCTTCGTCGTCGCCTAATCCACCAAGGCGCGCCTCTAGCTGCTCCAGTGTCACCTCGTCGAACTCCTCGTCGCCCTCCGCTTCCGCATCGTCCAGCTCGATCTCCTCCAGCACCTCGTCGTCGCTGTACTCGATGTCCGGGCGGTGTGGCGGCGTATTCTCCTGCATCTCTGCCGGTATTTGTTGTTAACTATTTGTTATTAAAAACCAAACAGCCGCACGTGGCCGATGCAGTGTGGCCAAATGCAAATTTGACTTTGAACTTAAAAAATCTCAATATATCTGGGCACACTACATTGCTTAGCATCCAATGCTGCCCATGTTTCAATATGAGTGGCAACGCCAAGGGCTTGAGACCCAACAGTCTGGCAATGTTAAACCTCAAAACCGAAAAATGTGGCAGCGCCAGATTTAAAAAAACAAATTTTATTCTTTTAAATTCGCTAAATTTATGTGTAGATGTGTTTCAGGACTAAAATGTTGGCAAAAATTTGACAAAAAATTTACCTATTTTTAAAACTAGTCAAACTCCTAATAAACTTAGATTTTGAATTAAATAAGAAATAAGAAATTCCGTTGTTAATACCTCTTCTTGTTTAAAAATATTAAAGCCCATACAAAAAAAACAAAGAAAAATAAATAAAATGTAATATCTTTTATTACATTAAATTAGGAATTGTACTATTTTTTCCTTACTTGATGCTTTTATTGTTAAAATTATAAGGATTATAGTTAATTACATTTTATAAGGAACCTTGTAAATGGTTTAACAATTTTAATTGAATTCTATCCAATTTTCTTTAAATAATTTTTCAATTGTTGCTCCAAGACCTTAACCCTTTTTGCTAAATCGTCCATGGTTGGAAAATTATCCAGGTTGCAGTCCTGCTGGCAGGAGAGAGCGTTCGACGATGCTGCTGCAATCCTTTTATTCATTTCATTTAAGTTTTGATTAAGGACTTTGTGGCGACCTGCAATTTTCTTGGCCAGGATCGCATGCCGATCTGTGAGCTGCAAGATATGTGCCTCCAGTTGACGTATTTTCTCAGAGTCCACTTTGTTTTGAGACAACCTGTCGAGTCGCTCTAAAATCTGTTGCTTTTTCCTTTTCATTTCTTCATGAAACCAATTTATTGCTTGTTGTTCCTTTTTATCAACTTTACCAGCGACGTCTTTTCTGCGGTCTTTGATATCCTGGGCCAACTTGGGTATGGTGTTGTCTGTGAGGTTCACCAGGTCCTTTTCCAATTTATTTAGATCTGGTTTTGAGGTTTCACCATCTTGGCTGCGAGATCCTTGAGGGGAGGCCTCTATCGCCTTGATGGATTCATTCAAATCCTCTTGATGTTTTCTATATTTTTCGAATATCTCTTTTGCATCCACTTGATAAAGTTCGTGGTTACTCTGAAAGTTGTTATATTTCAGTTTGACATTTTTAAATATATTGTTCAGGTTTGCCATATCTTGCTTGTGTTTTTCGGTATTGTTTGGTCTAGTGCTTCCATTAATTTCTTCAAATATTGTATCTTCATTTTGTGAACTCTCAGTGTTCAGCTTGGACAAGTCCACGGTTCTTATTAATTCCATATCGTTTAATTTGTTAACTAGTTTACTCACATTTGAACTTAGGTCATCGATAAGAGTTTTACTTGCTTGGATTCGACTTCCCTTGCCGCATTCGTCTTTTAGTTTTTCAACTTCTTTGACTTCCAAGTCGAGCATATTTTCTGCATCTGAAATAGTCTTATTCGTTTTCAAGAGATTTTCTCTCACAGAGTTTATGTTTTCTGTTAAATTTGGGTACTTTATAGATTGTATATCCTTCAAAGAATTTTCTATCAATTTCATTTTATTCACTTCCTCATCACAACAGGCATTTTCAGTATTATTTGTATTAGTTTTTAGATCTTCAATAGATTTTAGTTGATTTTGTTGTTGGGAACAAGTGTCCTCTAAGTTTGTTACATTTTTCAGTAGATCCTTTAAAGTAATGCTCGTTTGCGATGGATTAAAATCATTAAGATTACTTTGGAAATTATTTTGGAAACTTTTAAATTCTTCCCAAAAACCTGGACAACATTTGCCAGATGAATAAAGAACGTTGCCAGTTCTTAGATGCTCCAATCTTCTGTTCAGATTGCGGTAATCAGACTGTATGTCCGTATAATCCTTTTTCTCTGAGGGTTCTACATTCTGCAGGTCCTCTAGGATATCAATGCCATCATTTATAATTTCCACACGATCTCTGATCGATTTATATGAACAGCAGCTTTGGTTTCTATACTCTCCAAGCAATTTTTCAAAATCAGAAAATCTGTTTGTAAAACTACTCATGTTTAAGATGCCATTAAATTCGCTGTGAACCCATTGACTGACATCACTAGGAACTTGGCAAATATCCTTATTATTTCTAACCGAAGGACTAACATTATTCTTCTTCGTTGTGGCTACTAAATCAGGATGTAGGGTGGAGTTCGGAGGAAACTCTGAAGATTCTTCGAGTAACGTTGTGCTGGTGGTCGTGGACGTGGTTTCACTTATATTATTCTCTTTCGTGGTGGCAACTAGTTTAGGATTTTTTGAGGAGGTTTCCTCTGATGACTCTTGGGCTGAGGTTGTGCTGGTGGTCGTGGTGTCCTGAGGCTTATCATACATGGGACACCAGCCTTGCATCTTGCCAAAAGTCACTTTTATTTGCTGCCCGCCCATATTCTCCTCAACGACGGAGAACAAATTCTGAAGGAGAAATAATTCGTGGACCTGATTCTCCCATTTGGCGACGAGGCTCTTATACAAACGCAATCCTTCCTGGGATAGGCCACTCGGAAAGCAGTCGGATTGTTTGTATTTATTCATGGCAGCATCGACCGTGTTTTGATCCTTTTTAAGCTCATCCGATTGGGACAAGCTCTCCACTTTGTCCCGGAGTTTATCGCAAGCTACGATCAGCTTTACGCAGTATTCGTATTCATCCAACTCCTTGGCATAGTTGGATATGAGGTTTTCATTATGATTTCTTGTCGAAGCCACCACAACCAGGAATATGAGTAGAAGTCCAAGGGGAATCTGCATTTTATTATAAAAAAAGTATCATTTTAATTGTTCAAATGCAAATATTCACTTTAAGTTTATCAATATAACAACTACACCTTTCTTTTAGCTTTTTATATAAATTACACAGGTGGTGAATCTGTTCAAATGTATCTTTTTAGGGGGATGCTATCCTTTTGCACTCTTCGAGGGGTTGCCTATTTACCATGACTTGACTGCCAACTTGGCTGCTTGATTTACATCTGATTGCTTCCATTCTTTGGAACCTATTGATAACTCGCCCCCAACTCCACCTGGTCAACCTTTTCTAATTCAATTCGAAATGGGTTCGGTCTGGGTTCTTTGTTACCCTGTCCCTAGAGGGTCCGGTGCATTTATTATTCCTTGGATGCACTTTGGTTGTGTTTCCCACGGTTCCTTCCGAACGTGTCCTGCGCGTGAGGAGCGCACGCATAACGTGCGTTCCCATGATCCGTCTCCACGTAGGGATATCTGCTGACGAAGACCCTCAAAAAGAAGGGAGAGAGACAGAAAAAAAAGGAAATGATTAGGGAAACAATTCTAGCTGTCCTCCCTACCTGCTGCCCTTGGTAATTGTAGAGGTTTTTATTGATAAGGCCAAAGGTAAACAGTAACGGCCGAAAGAGAGATTTATGCCAAAATGGGGGTAGGTTAGATACTCTTTCCCATTTACAGGTTCTTTTATTTATTGTATTCGGTTTTTTGAACGTTACTTTCTGGGATTTGTTTCCTCTTTTTCTTTTATAATGATATATAAGAGTGGATTTATTTTAAATGAAATTCTGTTACAATGTTTTGTGTTATTTAAAGTATGTTATAATTCAAGGAGCATGAATAACAGTAATTATTGAAATTAAATCAAAAACTAATAAGGCTTGATTTTATTTATAATTTGGTTAATAAAACTTCGAATTATAAGGGTTATTTTTATAAATCTGTTAAGATTTAATTGCTTAAATCATTGTTCTTATATGTGGCTACTAAAAAACATAAAAATTAACTTACTTTTTGTAGATTTTACTCGTTTTCTTCTTTTTCAATTTTAATCATTTCAAAAACAAATGGTTTTTAAAGATAATCATGTGTTTTTATTTATATTTCAAAGATACAAATGTGATTTTTGTTATATTCCAAAAGATAAGATCCGTTTACTGCTTACAAAATATCAAATTAACCAGCATAAGTCTGCTGAGCTGATAATCGTTACTTTCCATTCCCTAATGTTATGTTATTTAAATATCGCGATTATCTGCTGAAGGCTGCCTTATGCCGGGGCTGTGTCTACGATATTCGTCATAGAAATAGTTACTGAATCGCTGCTCTCCCCGATTTTTGCTATGCGTAAATAGTCCCGCATCTGATTGACTTGGTCATGAACGGTCATTAAACTGCATTTCCAGAGGGGCGTGCTGCTGCCTCCACTCACTCGCTCCCTATATATGTATCTGGATATCTGCATCCACATGTGTGTACTCCGTCTGTATGTATGTATGTATGTTTGTATATTTAATGTGCTGAATGCATGTTACATGGGCCCCACACTGAAAAAGGGAACGAGGGATTCTCGTTTTGGGGTCCGCGAGATCGTTAAAAGTAAGCGAGAGCGAGCCATGGGAGATTGTGTGAGAGCGAGAGGTGCGGCGACGACGGACCCTAGAGAGGCTGCCGAACGTGCGTGTGGAAGAAGATTAAACGAAAACAAATCGCACCAAGAACAGAAAGGAAACGCCAAAGTCAAAAGAGTTTTCAACGTCCAGTACACTGGAGAAAAATATGAGTGCCACAAAAAGTTTGTATAGATTTCTGCTGAAGTCAAGTACAAACAAAATTAAAATCGCTTGATAAATGTTACGGCGAAATTGATATTTTGTACGGGAACTAGTGCGACCAAAGAATTCAAGGACAATTATTGAAAAGGGTCACACTGACACATATTTTCATAAATTTGTAGAGCTAAGCCGACGCTTTAATGTAGGCAATAGTTTTTGGCTTACAATTAAAACAGAAACAAAATAAATTTCTTCTACAAAATAAAGAGAATATCCATATAAAAAGTTTAGCACTTTTTTCCATAAATAATTATTTTTTTATTTAATCGCTGTAAACATTTTCTCCCAGTGCATCTGGAACGAATGACCTGAAGTAAACACAAGATCGTGCGGCGGCGGCGGGACGGGGATAACAAAAAAAAAGTGATAAACATAAAAATGGTTAGTAGCCCGGCGACGAGCGGAGATAACTGGAAAAGGGCCCAGGCGTACATAAATGCATGATAACAACAACACACAAACACACACACAAACACAGAGGTAGGAGGAAAAAGAGGGAACTGGCCTGTGTGCGTGCGCTTTGTTTATCTCTATTTACGCGGCAGCGGCGTCAACGTCAACGTCGGCCGCGAGTTGTATAAAATCCGGCGCGGCGGCCCTGGGAGAGTCAGTGCTCAAGGAAAACCGTTAACGATCACATCTCACATCTCTCTCCTCATCTCAGCCGTCACTCTGCCACACCCACTCTTGCTGTGAGGCGTGGGCGGCGGTTGATGAGTGAGAGGATCATCAGGCTGCAGCTTTAAACGCGCTCCAAGCGCAACCCCCCCACAACGTAGCGCCTTACGTCGCGCCACGTCGTAACCTTGGTTGGTACAGAAGCTTTAAAGACCGCTTGGCTCCGCCGCAACGCCGCCGCCTGGACAGGATGGATGGGTGGTGACGCGAAGGAGACAACAGGACCGGGCTGGAGGAAAGTGCAATGGTGACTTGGCGCGGGACACATACACGCAAACGGAGGAGGTACACCCCCAAACGTTTGGAAAACGTCTCTCGCCCAAGGACAACACACCCCACAATATGTGCAATATTTTAACCGATTTGTTATTGTTGGTTCCACGTTCCTAGAACGTTAGCTGTGATTGTTATTTGTTGATTGTTAAAGCTTTGTTATGTTTGATAATTGTTATTACTAAATATGAAAACTCCAGACTGCCACGTTACCGTTCTTACGTTACGTTTTAGTTAACAACAAAGTCGTTCGCGTCTTCCATTACCGTTAAGTGCAATGTTAGTTTTGTAAGCAAAATAGTTTTTCCTTTGTTGAAATAAAACAGCTCTTCATGGGAAAGCTATAAAAAAAAAAACAAATACTTATTTGGTTTTTAATTTATTTTGGGGATATAGGAAGGGAAATTCTAGAAGATGAAATATGATTTCTAAGGAATTTTTATCTTCAGCTTTGGATTATAATTAATCAACTAATTTACTTGATTTTCTTATAACCAGAAAGAACTGTATACCTTTTATTATTTATATAGTTAAATATATTCTGGTTATATTATACCTATGTCATATTTTTATTATTATTCATTTTGCTGGAGACTATAATTATTACATTATCATTACAATTATTTTCTCTTCTTTCAAAAAGTTTATATATTTTTTTGGAAGCGAAATTACATAATAAAATATATTAATACATATAATTTGCATCAGTACCAAATTAGAACAGATCTTAATATAATGATTAGTCAGGAGTTAAATTGTTATTGTTTCTATTTTAAATACATTTAAATAACAAGATTAGTAGGAACCCTTTTTTTATGCAAATAAATAAACTGGGTATGACTCTAAGTAAATTTAGAGAAACTTAAAGAAATTGAAATAAACTTCGAGTAACCAAAGTTTGTATCCTATAGCAATTGGATCAGGAGGCCGATTTTGATTCGCACATAACTATTCCAAAAATTAGTTCATTTTTATTAGAAAAGTGTTTCCGTTTTGGCTGTTTTTATGGTAACAAATCAGATTATGAAGGTACACTTTAAATACACTCAAACCCTGCTGGAGTATAATAACACCTCATGAGTTATGAACAATAACCAAAGTTAGATAATAATAAAAATAAGATATGTTAATCTAAACATATTTATCCTTTAGCTCAGCTCCTGTTTCTTGTGAAAGCCAAACAATTTTATATAAATAAAATTTTTTTTGTTCTCTCCTGAAACGTGACCAATGAGCTGTTATCTAAACACTCATATGTTCTCCTGACGGCATTTTTCCTCACCATTTTCAACACGTTGTCCCTAAAACCCAGCTAGATCTTTTTGGGTAACAGTAAACAGAAACCTTAGACACATGTGTTCGGTGCCGTGGGAATGTCCCACATCTTGAAAGGATCTGCAGGCAGGACCTCTAGCTTGTTTACACAAGACAGGACCACATGTTGAACATCCCTCGTTTTCTTCCTTCATAAATAATAAGAAATTCAAATAAGTTTTCAATGTTTATTTTAGTTTTTGTTTTTCAATAACAAATTTCTGTTCCAATACATAACAATTAAGACCAATTTTTGCACAGCAAAAAAGGGATAATTGTTTGGAATATCGCCCACCACCGCAGTGGTTACCCAATTGCTTCTTTTGGGAATTTCCAGAGACTCGGAAAATCCCAGAAGCGCGCCGTCCTAGTCCGATGAAACCCAAAGTCGAAGTGTCCAAACTTTGGAGTACCCATCCCGCTGGAGAACCGAGCTCCAGTCCAGTGAAGTTGTCCCAAGCGAAAGTTGAAAAACCCCATTTGTGTTTAAGGTTGCAGAAGTCCGAAGGAAGCTTCAGAGGATTAGCTCAAGCTTGGGCCCAACGGTCCAGGAAGTTCCACTCGATGGCATAGGGTTCGCAGGACTTGGGCTGAATCGAGGTCCAGAAGAAGGTGCCGGCATTGGTGCGGGCAAAGTGAACCGGAACGTAGTAGTCCTCCTGGTCCATGTGCTGCAGTTCGCCGGATCCGTTTTCGTTGTAGACGATGACGGCATCCTCCTTGGCGCACTGCCGGATCTCGTCCAGCAGACGATTCTCCAGATGCTCGTTGGCCATGTTGTCCATGTCGTTGTTCAGCCACTCGAACTCGCACTCCTTCTCCTCGGAGGCGATGTAGGAGCTCCGCTTTGGCTGCTGCTCCCTCTTCAGGTTGAAGACATGCCCCAGAAGGGGCTTCAGCAGATTCTTGAGGCGACGGGAGGGCGATACCTTGGACTTGTACATGGTATTGAAGTTCTTCTGCTTGCTGATGGTCGACATTTGGAGTTTATTGATATTTTTCGTAGATATTTTTCTCGTTCTGTGAGTGCGTAAGATGCGTGCTGAGATGTGCTCGCTGCGACGTTCGGATGCTGTGTGATGCTCTCTCTAAGACCGGAGGCGCTATTTATACATTTTCGGGGGCTGCGAGCGATCCTGCAGCATCTCGGCCAATCACAGGCCTCGAAACGCAGGCAGGTGCAAGGATCCGAAATTTCACACGTTCTTCGGTGGCAGCAGGTAGGTCCTGCAGGACCTGAGACCCTAGATCTTGTGCAAAGCGTGGGAATCTCAGGACCATTTCTCCTTCTTCCAAGACAATTATGATCCCCCGGAGGAATCCTTGGCGTGGGAACAGCACATTTCGGGCCTTCTCTCGGAGAGACCTATTATTGTTTTGGATTTCGGAACCGATCGGATCGGATGGGTTCGGTTTGTTTTGCCAGTTCGTCAGAAATCTGTCGATCCTGTAACCGAAAACCGGCTACATTCTAAGCCAAATTTATACAAAATCGTGCACTTTCGTTCTTATTATGTTTATTGTAGGCTCGATTAGTGATGGCAGTGCAAAAATATCCTTCGAGGCACGATCTTTGAGGTTCTCACGTTCAGTTGGAAAACTGTTGGGTTTTTTGGTTAATATTTATTAGGAACCAGCAAGTGTTTTTCGTGTCACGCCAGGGGGTTCCTTTCCATGATCATCTCTAGTCTCCACTTTTTTTTTGTGGCTTCACTCATTCAATTAATTGGATGAGGGTTTTTTTCGTATGTGAATGTATCGCATTTATAGCTCATTTATTGTGAGATGCGTTGATTGTTTGGGTTCATATTTATATTTATAGCTTGGAATGGGGGGTTCCTAACTCGTGTTTAATTGCTACTGGCATGGGAATATCATATTAAAGTGTTATTATTTTTATTTGAGGGGATGAAACCAGGATCAGACTTGTTTTTGGTGGAGGTATTAAGTTGGAAATTTGAATTAATTATATTCATTTCCATATTATTAAAAATACTTTATAGGCTGTATTTAAATTTTATTTATATTTCATTAAAATTATTTTAAAACACAATGTTAATAGCAATTATTTTCTTTTTTTTTACTGATCTTTAAATATTTTTAACAGAATTATTAAAATTACAAAATTAGAGTAAATGATTATCTTCAGAAATATTTAATATGTATCTTAGCTATTTTCTTTTAATTATTAATATAATCTTACAAATGAGTACACCTAACAAAATTATTATTATTAATTATTACCCCAAAATAAACATAAATAATTAGATCACTATTCACCACAAACGGAGATTTCTTTAAATAAAATATTAAAACATTTTCCTTGATATTTGCACCAAAAATACAATTATTTTTAAACGTTTAACGAGTTCTAAAGCATGTTTTATGTGTATTATTCATCTATTAAATATTTAAAATAAAAACTCTTTAATATTTTTTATTGTTTAATATAATAATATTTATTAGTATTCAAGTTATAAATAATTTATTATTTAAGTTTTATAAAATACTGAAATAAATTATTTGCATTTTTAGCTGGTTTTTTACTCTAAACCCCTCAAAAGTGCAACTCATGCGCCCAAACACTCCCTCAACTGTACCTAGATGTATGCTTTCAATAAGGAATCTGCATCGGAATTAATTACTATATATGTATATATACGTGGACTATTTACATAACACACGCACAGCATTATGTACGAGTATTCCCCCTTTTTAAAACTGACCGAAAGATCGAACTGATCCGTGCGGCCTTTTCGCATTTATTATTGAGATAGGATTGGCTTTGTTGTTGCTTTGGCTCTGGCTCTTTTTTGGCCCTTGTTTTTGTTTATCATCCCGGGGACCCGAAGACAGAGTCCCTTTCTACCTGTTCCGATGCAATTCGAGATTTATTTTGTCCAGGGCCCAACCCTAAGAAGGAGCGCAGAAAACGAAAATCAGAAATCGCCGCGGGACAACAGGTTTTCTCTTGATTTTGTTTTCGAGTTTTTCGAATCCACAGGTTCCGAACAGGTTTGAATCAAAAGGGAACAGGTAAAGGTTTTATTTTTTCCAGTTAAGGTTCTTAGGGCCTTGCCTGCCTGAATGGCAATCTGAGGAGGAAGGGTAAGAACGGTTTTTCGTTTACAAATTCTTGGAAAACCTTTAAGGAAATTACAATGACAAAGGGGAAAGTTTGAATACGAGTTCCGAAATGAGAAGCCAACAAGTTTTTCAATATTAATGTTATGTATTTATTCATACTCTTAAACATAGATGGAAGACAGTGATTAAAGCTGGTTGTTTATGCATTTTAAGATTTCCACTTGCATCGTGGAGTTAAAGCTGCTGCGGATGTTTAGAGACCGATTCCGGAGGAGTCTGGTTAAAGCTGTTCAGGATGTGGAATATGGGTGTTGGTCCATTTCCGCGATCACAGTTCGACGAGCTCGGCCTCCAGTTGCTCATTGAGGGAGTTCTCCAACTCCTCATCGGTGGCGAGCTGCGGCAGCTCCTTCGGGACGGGGGTGGCGATGATGCTGGTGTCCTTCAGAGACTGGTGTCCCGAGGACTTGAAGATTTTGCAGGCCACCTTGAAGAGCTTCTTCACGGCCTTCTTGGGGGTGTAGGTCTTCTTCTGGCACGAGGCCACGGGGCTGTAGGTGGTGTTCAGCAGAGTTTCGTAGGCCATTTTTGCAGTTTATTGGAAGTCGTAGACTTGATCTTTACTGTTCAACGGTGCGATTGAATGTGATGTTCTCTACGGAATGTCGCCTCGCTTATATACCCAATCCTGGCGCAACCAACCCCTAGTCCTGGCCAATCAGGTAGCGTCCTGGCGCAGGTGTTTCTCGGTTTCTCCAAATATGAGAGTCACGCATTCCCCGACTCTCGGCAGGTAGTCTCGGCCTCGGCTTGGGTCCCTTTTTCGTCCCTCGAGCGACCCTTGCACGTGTGCAAAGTGAGGCCTCCACGCTGATGATCCTAAATAAATCTCTCCCTCGGCCGCTTCGTGGGAGAGTATAATTTCAGTCGAATATTTATCAGACGATGCGGCAAGCATGCACAAACGAGGATCGGGATTGGGATCGGGGATCTAGAAGCGAGAAGCGAGGAAAAACCATCCCTTTTCATGGGTTCTGTTCAGTAATTTGAGTGGTTTGTTTGCGGAGGACTCGGCTCGAATTTATGCCTTGATTAGTTTTTGGCTATTAATTGTTAATAGGCTGACAGTGGAGGATAAAAGTGACAGACCCTCGTTGAACACATGTTGTCGAGAAATATTTACACGTCAACATTTCATTTTTTGATAGGTACAGGTAGGCCTCAGGTATCCTTTGGGATACAGTGAATAGTCCGTGGGATCGTCTTACGATTTTTCTAGATTTCTTAGGTGCTGCAAGTAGGGAAAGATTTTTCGGGAGATTTCTTTAGGTACAGACTTCACTGTCTTCACACTTGTTCCTTTTGGGTTGAATTTTGTTTTTAGAGGAAAAATGTAAATTTCATTTAGGGTTGAAATTATGATTTGAATAATAAGCAGAGGACTAAGCTGATCTTAATATGTTTTCTTATTAATCTAAATTATGAATATTGTGACTTTACTGTCGTGCTACTCGCAGTTTTGATTTATGATATTATTTTTAAATTGGTTAAATATTTAATGTAGTATAATCTTTAAATATATCTTTTCGTTTTAAAATTTAAAAGACATTTAGTATATTCTTGCGTGACAGTCTTCACTGTAATCACACTTGTACCTTTGGCTTCTCCCCTTCTTCTTGAAGAAATAAAATAAAATTTCGTTTCGTGTTGAAATTCAGATTTCGTCTCCTATTGAAATACTTGGTAAATGTAATTTTCGGGAACCATTCCGTATTCCAGTCAAGTAGGATCTTGTCGTGGGTTAGGATCCTGTTCTATCCACTTGGGGGGTGAATATCCATGGGATCTTCTATGTTTGTGGCCCGCTTAACTATTCCGCAGGCATAATTCCCCATAAACCCTTGAAGATTCAATTTTCGTGGCGTCTGAAGTGCAGTTGTCAGTGTCAGGTTTCGTGAAATTCAAGCGCCTGAATGAAGCCTGCATAAAATGCATAAAATCCCATTCCAAGCTAATTAGTTTCTGGACAAAGTGAAACCAAATATTGTGGATGGAATGGTAATAAAATTGTGATTTGTCTGGAATATCTTATGGCGAAGGTGTATATTAAGGAGGGGTTATATAATTCGCTTTAAAAAATTTAATTAAAACATAAATTCCCTTTAAATTGATTTTTCAAAGGTATAGGTTTTGATAAAAAATTGCTTTTATTTTTAAGCATTGTATTTGTTCTGAAATTGCTCCTAAAACAAAAATTTTAGATTGAAATCAACGCAAAATAAATTCATTGTTTTGCTTATATTTTGTACTTAAACGAAACTAAAATCCAAAAATGTTTTATGTATGATTTTACAAGTTAAAACATTAATTTAAAAGTATTACTTCTAGCATAGGCACATTAAATAAATCATATGAAATAGTTTTCTTTTTGTTAAATCATTTCTGGTTTCAATTTCTAGCCGGCATTATCTATTTATTCCCAATTGATGCTCAAATAGGAAAGAATAAAATCACTGATTGGCATGCGGTTACCAGCATAGAAAGAAACCAATATAATTTCCATTTGTTCAAACCAGAAGTGTGCACAGAAAACATTTCCAATGAGCATTTACATTTGGAATTTTCCTGCTTCCCAAGAAGATTTTCTTGAAAAGACCTAAAAGATATAAATGAATATCAATCTTTCTAGAAAGATTTTGTTCCAAGTTCCTGTAAAGAGAAGTTACCCATATGAAATAAACAAAGCGAGTTGGATTTCTGTTTTTTTAGTATTTTATTTTGTTCTTATACGATCTATATATTATATCTAGAATTTTACATGGAAGACAATGATTCTTAGCCTAGGTACCTATCTAGAAGACCCTAACAAACAAACATGGAAGACAATGATTCGACTTAGACTAACCTAATAAGCTAATAAGACACAAGGGATCACAATGAGTTTACGAGTAGTAACGCTTGATTGTGACAATTGAATATCAATTAGAGTTGCGTCTCCTTTGGGCTCCTGACCAAAGGATCCAATCTATGCCTAATATCACCCTGAGATTACGAACATGCGAAGCTGAACCCTGCGTCCATCCGAAGACCAATGGATGGGAGACACTTGCACTTAAAGCTGCTGAGTTGGGATGGGGATCGATGGCTGATCCCATGGAGACTCTAGGCCTAGGCCTGGACCCAGCGATCGAACTGCTGGCGCAACTGCTGCTCGTGGTGCTGGCGGGCGCCCTCGGCCGATGTCCAGAAGAAGGTGCCACTGCTGGTGCGGGCAAAGTGGACCGGGATGAAGGTCTGCTCGGGATGAACGGGCACAACGGCTTGCTGCTGCTGACCTGGCTGGACGATCATGGCCACGTTGTTGGGACACTGGCGGAGATCGCTGTAGAGGCGCTGCTCCAGCTCCTCGTTGGCCATATTATCGCAACTGGCCGCCGGATCGCGGCGCATGTCCTCCAGCGAGGCGTTGACTGCATTCTGGTTCTGGATCTCGGCGAGGGTCTTCCGGAGTAGCTGCTTCCTACGCACCAGCCGCAGAAGGGGTTTGACCAGTTTCTTCAGACTCCGCATGGCCATCGTGTGCTGATCTGATTTCTGCTGCATCACGTTGCTGCTCTCAAACTTGTATTCCCGAGTGATGAACGACATGGTGACTGAAGTTGGTGGAGTTCTTCTCGGAGTTAACTTTGACTGTTGCAGTTGAGAGGTAGGTGTTGATCTGGTTTCCCTGCTCTAAGCCCGGCTCCTTTTATACCATCCGCGCTCCGGGGTCTCTCGCGGCGGGGGAGAGTTCTCCCAAAGAGCGGTGCCTCTCACGATCGGAGGTTCAACCAATCGGAGGCCAGACTGCAGGCAGGTGGTTGCACAAAACACAGAGAGAGGGAGAGCATAGAGAGACCGGTCTCTGGTATTGTTTGGAGAAGAAGATCCTTACCCTTGAAGCAGGTAGGGTATGCTGGGTTGGTGTAGTGGCAATAACGATCTAAAAATTTAACAGAAATATATTCAGAAAAGATTTATGTACAACAATAAAAAGTAAAATCAATTTTAAACCTTGTAGAGTTTTATTAATTAATTTTCATTATATTATTATTTATCACTATACAAATATCATTACATAAATTATTAAGAAAAGAGTTAAATCTAAAAAATGTATTAAAAAACTACTCATATAATTTTTTAAAGTAATTTTAATTATAATTAAAAGTGTTAATATTCGTAATACAATATTTTTGAACGAATAAAAGCTTAGTAAACTAATAATATTTTAACAAACTAATGTATATTTTAATATATTATTGGTACTAAACTAAATTCCAGTTCTAAATGAATTATTAATACAGCTTTTAATATATAGAAACTTGTCTAAGGTATCATCTATTCGAGTTACTTATTCCCACCTCCTTTCTCTGCTGGATTTTTAACGGATTTTTCGAGAATCGCTCTGATCTTTCCCTGCTCTCGAGCTCTCTTTTTTCCCCCCGCAGAGATCACACCGACTCACCCTCCCTCGCAGACTCTGCTCTCGCTACCTGCTCGACTCTGATGCAAAAAAAAAAGAAACACTGAAATCCCTAAATCCCAGACGAAAAATTCCAAGAGAGTACAGAGCCGACAAGTCGTAACTTGTTGGAAAAATTCCGAGTCCTGGTGTGAGGGGAGAGAGATTTGAAAATTCGACACAGTGTCCCGAAAAAAGACGGAGGATATGGACAAACAATAGGTTTGCGCATCTGAGAGATACAATCTCGCCGCTGGAAATACCCAAACGGGCAAGGGACTTGTCCGTTATTTCATTGAGACGGCCCCGAAAGTGCCCTTCTGTCCGTCCATCGCAATGTCCTTTTCCGTCCCACTTTAGCATTTTCCCAACCTGTAGGTAGTTTTGGGAAAGTAACGTATTTTTTCGGTACTTGCTTGGGTTTGGGAATAGGACTCTTCAAGGTTAGTCAATATGCATTAATGCCGCATTTTGGGAAATCTTGGCAGGTCCTTTTCAGCTCCTTCCGATCGCATTTGTTTGTCATTGTTGTTCATTCCAAGGTTCGAGGGACCTGCTCTCTGTTGATGCGTGAAAAATTTACGACGCGGGAGAAGCACGTTCAGACAGATACGTATCTTTGTATCCGAGAGTTTTGGTTTTTGGCTCGGTTTACGCATTTTACTGGAATTTCGTCGGCACTTCGTTTATGAGTCGCCTCCTAATTGTTATTTGCCCTTTTCCCTTGCCCCCGAAGGTTACTTTCATAATTTTGTAACGGCTCCGGGCTCGAGTTTCTTGAAACGGTCGTTTCCTCACTTGGATGTCCTGGCCATCATTAAGAGGCTCCCTAATTGGCCCCTGATGGTTCTGCTCCTGGTTACGCAGAGCTTCTTTGGCTTAAGGTTCCCCTTATTTTTTTTTTAATAAACCTGTTTGTTTTTACCCCAATTTGCTGCTGGAAATATCTGTATCATTTGCAATGGTAAAAGTCAAAGGGGTTAATCTGTGTACTTGTAAGGCTGCCGAGGCCTTTTCATTTTGGCCCGAAGACGTGCTTGACCCGATTTGACCCTCTCCACACGAAACTTGTACCGTTTACCCTTTTGATCCCCCTTATGGTTTATTGATGAAAGGCGCATCACGTTGATTTTATGTAAATTTCGATTATTGTTCAACCTTTGCCGATGACTTTTCTCAGGTGTACTAATTAAAATTGGCTGTGATATGTAAATTGGACAGGGAAATGGGTATTTATTGAGTTTGTTAAGTTTGTTTTTTGGATCATCCTATATTCTATGCGTTTTTTAAGGGAACTAATATCACAAATCAAGATTACTCAAGATTACAGGTATTAAAATTGTTACTTTTGTAAAATTTAAATTGTAAAAGACTACAAAATAAAGTTTGTGAACATTGGCATTTTAAATGTTACCAGTTTTATATTATTTTCTAAATATTGTGAGGAATTCGGAATTTATATTTTTTTCTCAAATACGATTTTGTTGGCATGATTTTTTATTATTTAATATCATTTAAAGTTGTTCAAGAAGATATTTAGAGTTATAAAGCATACATCCTTGTATCTTTTGTCTACTTAAATTCAATTTCTTAGCATTTATTTTTTAAGTTATTTATTATTGTTAAAATTGTTATTGAAAAATAGGAAACTCATAAAATAAGTTTTAGGCAAAAAATATTTAGAGTTCAATATTTTTGATTTTAGAAATATAAATCTATGTATCTTTTATTTATTTAAATGCATTTATTTTTTCGTTTTTATTTTCGGGATATTTATTATATGGAAAAATAGGAAACTGGTGGAATAAAAGTTTGGACTAATATATTTAAAATTATAAAATTAAAAAATGATTTATTATATTGATGAAGCGTTAGCATTAAATTTTCTTATTTAAAAAATTCAAACAAAGAAATCATACAAATTTTTCGGCTGTAAAAAATATATATATATATTTTTATACCCTTGCAGGGTATTATAATTTCAGTCAGAAGTTTGCAACGCAGTGAAGGAAGCATTTCCGACCCTATAAAGTATATATATTCTTGATCAGCATCAACAGCCGAGTCGATCTAGCCATGTCCGTCTGTCCGTCCGTCTGTCCGTCTGTCCGTCCGTCTGTCCGTCTGTCCGATTATACGCGAACTAGTCCCTCAGTTTTGAAGCTATCTGAATGAATCTTTGCAGATAGTCTTCTATATACTCTCACTCGTACATAAGTCGGAACGGGCCAGATCGGACGACTATATCATATAGCTGCCATACAAACGATCTGTAAATTTGTTGAAAAAAATTATAACTTCACTGTTTTTTAACATATCTTGACCAACTCTTGGTTATGAGCTATATATATTACTCTAGATTTTCGGATTTAATTTTATAAAGATCGGACTACTATATCCTATAGCTGCCATACAAACAACCGACAAATGGGGAGACAAATTACATTTTACATGTAAAAATGTAAAATATGTAAAAAAATGTATAACTGTAAAAATTGTATGAATATGAAAGTAGTTCGTGTTATATTATATTGGGATAGATTATAATTCACAAAATTGGAATCTGCAAGGGTATAACAACTTCGGCGTGCCGAAGTTAGCTTCCTTTCTTGTTTTTATATATTTTTTAAATTTTTTTCTAATTCTTTTTTTCAATTTAAAATCTTCTAAAATGTAAATTATATATTAAGGTGATATTAATTTTCTATTAAATGACTTTGGAGTACTCTTAACCTTTAGGTTTCCCCTGCCTCGTCAACTTCACAGTCTATATTCTGTTTGCATAGTTTTTTTGTTCAACTTGTTTTTTCTTTATTTTTTTGTCATTACCAAATGGGAACAATTACGAAAACGTTTCATTGTCTGTCAAGCAAAAGAAAAGAAAGGGAGAAAGGCCACTGATCCCACAATTTCAGTGTTTGCACACGTGCAACAGTGCTCGATGCTGAAAAACCCAGAGCAAGTCTAGACATGATCACTTGGTAAAAACTCTCCCACATTCGACAAAAATAGGTCTGCTGTTTGCCAAAGAGATCAGAGTTTAAGAGTTACTATATGGAGTTGAGATAGTTTTTTTGTAGAATCTTATCTGCAAACATCATGAGACGATCTCGGGGATCTTCTTCGCGATGATGATTGCTTTTTCATGGCCGTTGATGGCCGACTAGTGGACCGTTAACACTACCTTCGTGAGGTGCATTAGTTTTGGGTCATTTTAGGGTTCGGCTCGTTTCGTTCTCGTCTCGTTTAATCCTCTTTTATCTTGCATTTCTGATGTGTGTTGGGGTAGCCCTTTGTGTTCCGCCTTTCTACCTGCCGATGCTGCCGATGAGTATTTTTGACCCTTGCACGTGTGCAGCGCTGGACCCTTTTCTTTTACCCGAAATGCAACAATGTACAATCTGCGGAGGAGGGGCTGCTGGCATACCCAATATGACCGTCGAATGCCACTCCAATCCAGCGTAATTGTGACCTTCCGGAAAAAGGGATTAAAGATTGCCATTGTCCAACGTCGATTTGGTTTTCATCTTTTCTCTTTTTGCCCCGAAATCAGAAACGCTTCTTTTGGCATTATGTTTAAAGAGGGTCCTATCAAACGCAAAGAGTTCGGTTTCACTTCGATTCGACAAAAAATGTACCCAAAAAAATGTAAATGTTTTGGAATTGTAAGGAGACGCAAAGAAGATACCCCAAAAGTAATCTTTTGAATAGAATTTGAATTTTTCAAGGGTGATGTTTTTGTGCACTCGCCGCGTTGATTGATTGATAGGTTGGGTTCGAATTATAAAATCAAATGAGACGATTCCTTGGTAGATTGCTTCTTGGGGTTGAGCAATTGTCCTCAGTTATAAGCGCAGAGTGTGGGGATTTATTTCATGGTTGGGTAATTGAACCAGGCGGGCCTTGGTTTTATTTATATTTTATTTACTTTACAAAAGAGGCTTGAAGTGTTTGTTTGGAAAATTAAATTGCTGACGTAGATGTGTATCTGAAATTGTCTTGGACAACTTATTGAATTCTTAAATTTTTTTTCCAGATTTAAATTTAAGCTAATGTTTATTTGTACATAGTTTATTTTAAAATACACCTTACGGAGTTAGATTTACAGTTGTCGCTTTTATAGAAAATATTTGTATCTATACAAAAATATATTTACGACTAAAATAATAGGAAATAATATTTGAAAATCAGGATTTATTATAGCTTACTAATTTTATGTGCTGCCAGTAATTTTTTTAATTGTAATAAAGCACACCGAATTTTTCCATTCAAGATTGCCTAAGAAAGCAATTCAATTTCTATTTATATTTTTGTTTAGTGAACATTTAAATTAAATCTATAAAAAATATATTATTTTTATGATATAGTTCAATTTCTGATTTAGTTTTTAGCAAACAATAAAATTTGAATAAATTTGTTCCAACTAAAAAGAACACATATTTAAGGCTCTAAATCCCGCTTCTAAAGGTGTCAAACGTTCTGTGGTTTTGTTGCAACTTTCACAATTACCAAAAATGGTTGACATCAACCTGTTGTGTGCCTTAGTTGTTCTCCTTCCTGTCGAGTGTGAAAAATCGCGCTCTTTTGGGACAAAAGAAAAATCCATATAAATTCTGGAGAGGTTCTGCCAATTCTAGGAATGTCAAGCCAAATGACAAAAATGCCAGACGATGGATAATTTTCCTGGCGCCGGCGTCGTGGCGTTTATTGTCCTCCTAACGACTCGAGACGCCTTGCAGACTCTTACCTGTACCTCAGCCTCAAAACCAAAGTGTTACCTGTACCCCTAAAACCTAAAACCTTATCGACCGAACTGTCGCTAAAGAAAACCATTTATTTTTTGTCGATAATTCTAAATGGCGTCACCGTTTCAATTACTTTAGCGACAAGGCCAAAGTCATTAAGGAGCCAACGAAAAAAAATATATTTAAATATGGAAAAGAGAGTGCATTATCTTGTCGACAATTCGGCATGGCTCAATCAGCAGTTTAGGGATCGTTAGTTATCGTTTACTCTGCCGAACGATCCCCTCAAGTGGATCTGGACCAGCCCCAAAAAAAAAATTGAAATTAAATTTCTCCAGACTCTCCCGAAGAACACATTTGTGTTTGGTCGGTTTGGTCATGCTTGAGTTTGATTCAGTGCCAGACACAAATATCATTTTACAGCCGATAACATTCCGACGGGGTAGTTTTCATAGCTGATTAGTAAAGATTATTGTGGCATGGTAAACACTTGCGCCTCCTCGCCCCGAATGCGGCACTTGAAACGAATCCTGAG
>VNJR01002460.1:0-149287 GCA_008042585.1 Drosophila punjabiensis | reverse complement strand
TCAGTCTCAGTCTCAGTCTCAGTCTCAGTCTCAGTCTCAGTCTCAGTCTCAGTCTCAGTCTCAGTCTCAGTCTCAGTCTCATATTCACTCTCCCTCCAAAGGTTTCAGCTAGCGCCTGTTTTTAAGTCTCTGAGAAAAGAAAAGCCTACAAATATTACATATATTTCGACAAAAAACACACTTAAGCAAATCAAAAAATATAAATTATATTTATATATATATACATTAGCATATATATGATATTATGTAGGGATAAAGCAAAGATAGGACAAAACAACAAAATGTTAACCCGTATTTTTTTAGACGTAACATTTTTCTACTTTTTGGACAATGTGCAAAGTGAAACGAAAAACGAAAAGCAAAAAGCAACAAAATACAAATTGCAACAAATTATATTACATTATGGTTTTTAGTTTGTTGCTAATTTATAGAAGAATAAAATAATACAAAGAACACGACCTAACCTAAGACAAAGACAGATTTGGGTCTGATCTTTGGACCTGTATCTTTCTGTATGAAATACAATAAATAAATTACTCTCCACCCATCTGTTGATATCGAGCAAAGTGAGTTTGTTTTTATTTTTAACAATAATAATATGGGTAATATAAGGTTTTCGACTCATTGAAGCCTTTCAAAAGGTTTTAAGAACAGTAGTTTTCGTTAAGAAAAGCTGGGGAATAATGAATACAAAATTTACATCGTTGTATTTATTTATTATTTGGTTAAAATAATTATTTTTTTTCAATTATTTCCACTGCTTTGTTTTCGTCATCGGGCTTTGCTACCCCGTTACATATTAAAAGCAGTGCCCTTTAACAGCAAATTTTCTTTATTGCACTGCTTTCCCAACAGTTAAAAGTACACTGCTTTGTTTAGCATAACATAATGTTAGGTAGTTTTCAAGATTTTCCGAAAGATGGCGCTACAATATATTTTAAATTAATCAAATTTAAATATTTTTAAAAGACAAGAATGGAAGCTAACTTCGAGAAGCCGAAGTTGATATACCCTTGCAAGAAAATCGATCATAACTAAGTCAAAATTTTAATTCGAAGAGCTGTTCTATGATAGTTTTTATTAGGTTAACAAACCAACATTACAAAATTTAAAATTAAAAAAATTTACATTTTTTGTGATTTTTTGCTAATTTTGACGATGTAACCCCTTATCAATTTTCGAAAAATTTTAAAAAAAATTCTTAGTTCAAACATGGCCAGTTCGACTCGTCTGTTGATGCTGATCACGAATATATATGGTTTATAGGGTCGGAAATAACTCCTTCACTACGTTTTAAATTTCTGACCAACATTATAGCCTGCAAGAGAATAAAAATTAAATAAATAAGAGCATTGGTTTTGCATACAATGTCTTTATTTTCGCTCATTATTTTCATTCATCGCAGAGATCAGCGCATCTGCTTATCTACGCTCTTTTGCTCCTTGTTCGCCATTTTTGCCAAATGAGAAGAGATAATGATGGTGTTATGCCATTTTGTCCCAATAATGCAAAATAGCTAGATGAGCATCTCTAATGTAAGTGAGATGACTTTACCCCCCAATAGTGCAATATAGCTAGATGAGCATCTCTGATGCAAGTGAGATGACTTTACCCCCCAATAGTGCAATATAGCTAGATGAGCATCTCTGATGCAAGTGAGATGCCTTTTTGTCCCAATAATGCAATATAGCTAGATGAGCATCTCTGATGCAAGTGAGATGCATTTTTGTCCCAATAATGCAATATAGCTAGATGAGCATCACTAATGTAAAATCCGCGATGAAAATGCCCGTTTCCCATTTCGAGTACCAGGCGAACAGAAAGCAGCAGAGCGACGATGCTTTAATAACTTAATATGCCCAAAAGTATGCAATATATGTCCAAATATATTAAAATCCCCCTAAAAGCATGCAATATTTTAACTATTTATTATATATTCCCCCAAAAGTATGCAGCAGTTTTATTGAATTATTTTAAGTTGCCTTCTGCTGCTATTCTGTTCGCCTGTTACATGAAATTAAGAAATTGATCAATTTGTACTGAAAGTGTCTATTGTGGGGTGAAGACATATTAATTGCATTAGAGATGCTCATCTAGCTATATTGTTATATTGGGACAAAAAGGATTCTCAGTTGCTTTAGGGATGCCAATCTAGCTTTATTGCAATATTGGGACAAAATGGCAAAGCAAAATGTTGTCTATAATGTTGGTCAGAACGTCGAAACGCAGTGAAGGAGTCATTTCCGACCCTATAAACCATATATATTCTTGATCAGCATTAAAAGCCGAGTCGATCTAGCCATGTTTGGACAAAGAATTTTTTTTGTCTAATTTTTCGAAAATTGATAAGGGGTTACATCGTCAAAATTAGCAAAAAAATCATGAAAAATTGTGTATTTAAAATTTAAAAATTTATAATGGTGATTTGTCAACTTCACAAAATTTTGCAAAAAAAACTCCTCCGAATTGAAATTAAGGCATTTTCGGCTCAGTTATGATCGATTTAATACTTGGTCCCTGACCCATTGCCAACTGTAAGGAAATACAAACCGCCGCTTTCCGTTTTACTGACTTTTAATGAAAGTAAAGACTGCCAAAGAAGTAAACACATTGTTCGGATTGGAATACAGTAGATTCGTCTTTATTGAATTTGATT
Organism: Drosophila punjabiensis; assembly: GCA_008042585.1. Classification (NCBI taxonomy): domain Eukaryota; kingdom Metazoa; phylum Arthropoda; class Insecta; order Diptera; family Drosophilidae; genus Drosophila; species Drosophila punjabiensis. The sequence continues at coordinate 146,631 of VNJR01002460.1, read as the reverse complement.
TTTCTGTTCAGTTTTACATGCTATATAAACTAGTTTTATTAATCATATATTGTTATTATTTATATTTGCATTATTCTCTCCCTTTTTCGCCATGCTTCTTCCCATATTCCATTGCTTTGCCCGACGCTTTCTTGCTTTTTTATTTCTTGTTTTTTGATAATTGTTGTTTTTTTTGTTTTGTTTTGTTTTTGTGGCTATCTTTTCGCTTTTGTTTGATTTTTTTCTGGTGTTTTTTTTTCCTTTCGCTTTTCTTTGTTTGCAATTTTTGCGTTTGCCGGAAATACGCGCTTGTTGAAATTAAAAAAAAAAAAAACACAATTACAGTTTAGCTTAATTTAAAAAAAATATTACCATTTATTTATTTAATTATTATTTTTTTTCGGTTTCTTATTTAATTTTTGAATGCTCTCGTGTGTGCATTTATACAAGAAATGCGCTACAAAAAAATGACATTCTTGTGTAATTTTTGGGATTACATTTTCTTCGCTTAGATATTAGAAAATGGTTTTTCGAGGTTTTTGCCAAAAGTTGTGTGTGTGTGTGCTTAAGTTTAATATCTATATATATATATATATGTTTTTTGTATTTACTTTTTGTTTTGCTTGTTTATATGTATATTTTTGATATTTTTGCTGCTTTTGTTGTTTGTTGTTAATAAATTGTTTTGTTTTGTTTTGTTTTGTTTTTTTTTGGGCACATTTAGCTAATTTCTTGTCAATAAACGCTTGGCTTTGCTCCTTCTTCGGTTTTGCATTGCTTTATTGGGCGGATTTCAAACTGAAAAAAACGGAGAGATACTGCCAGTATCTGTATCTGTATTTGTATCTTTGTATCTGCATCCTTGTATCTATCCTGCCGGGGGGGACAGGCAGTTGGATCTGCTTGGGTTCTCTCTGTGTGTGTGTGTTAACTTTACTCGTTCTCGACTTGGTTTCCATATCTTGCTATATGCTATAATATATATATATATATAGTATATATATCGGCTGATTAATTATGTCAAGTCATGGCTGGTTTTTGGGTGTTTTGTTTCATTTTTTTGTTTCTGCTAAAATAACTTCATTTATTCCTCTTACGCTTTAAACATAATATTGATATGGTCTGGTTTGTTGTTGTTGTTGTTGTGTTTTTTTTTCTGCTATTTATTTGTTTATTTTAATTTTTAGTTATTTATTTATTTATTTAATCATTTATTTATTATGTACAGCTAGGGTTTAAATGGTTTTGTGGACCACAAAAAAAAAATCATTCAACAAAACTCTGTTTACTTTTTTATTTAGGGAAATTTTCAAGGTTACATATATATTTTTCGTTTATATTTAACTTTATTTACAGCTCCTTGCTTTTGATTTTACTTTAGTTTCGTTTTTAAATTGCTTGCTTTAGTTTTAATTGTATTTTTAAAATTAATTACGTATGTCCTGCTCTCCTACTTTATGTATATATATATATGTGTTACGTTGGCTAGCACCGCATATTTGTTTATATATATATATGCCCCGTATGTGTATAAAAATGCTGATCAAATATATATACTCGATATTCACCTGCTGGACTCCCACCTAAAAGGTAAGCTATACAGGGCGTAGGGCCTGGGTTAGGGGAATTTTCCAGGGATTTTCTGTGGGCTTTTCTTCTCTGTTTTTTTTTTGGCGGAAAATAAAAAAGGATATCGATGGGTGTTGTTTTTTTTTTCGTTTAAGAAAACATTTTTATTTGATAAAGTTTCGTTCATGTTCATGTATTATTGGTATGTTGTCGCTCTTGCTTTTCCTCCACTCCTTCTCCATTCTTTTAGATTTATATGTGTATTTTTTTGTATATAATTACAATAATATATAATAATAATAATAATCATAATAATAATAGAAAAAAAAATGTTGCTCGTAAATTAAAACTAAAAGTTATTCCATATTTTGTATATATTTTATATATAGTTTTATAGTTTATCTCCATATCCATATTGGGTTCATAATTTATAATTTATAATTTATAATTTACTCTTTAGCTAAAGCGTATGAAAATGCAAAGTATTTAAACTCGGGTGGAAATTATATGTATATATATATATATATAAATTAAAGATCGTTGTTCTTCTCTCTGTGTGTGTGTGTCTGCATATATTTTTTCAAAATATTTTTTACTTGCTTTACGTTCGCTTAGATTCATTTTTAGTGAAATTTCTTGAATAAATTCCGCTTGAAGACGCAAATTTTATGTTTGTTTTTTGTTTTGGTAATTTCCTCATCTCTCTTTCTCGTTTTCTTGTCATATATATGTATGTATGTAATAATAATAATAATAATAATAATAACGCGGCAAATTTTGGGCCTATGCAAAAATGGTTTTTGTGCTTGGTTTTTTTTTATAGTTTTTATTTTTATTTAGAGAAATCTGTTGTGGTTTTTTTTTTAGCTTAAACATTTAGCCTAGGAAAAAAACGTTTAAATATTTTGCTTAAAAATTTGCTTCGGGTTGTTGTTGTAGGAAAACAGATTCTTGTATTTTTTTGTGTGTTTTATTATAATGTAATTTATTTAATATTACGATTAATATATATATATAAACTTAGGTTCTAGGCAAAAAAAAAGTTGGCTTCCTTAGCTTAGGGTTGGTTTTTCTTTTCTTATTTTTTTGTTTTCTTTTCTTTTTTGTGTTTAATTTCTTTAGTACGATATGCGGGTTTTTTATTTGTTTTTGTTTTTTTGTTTGTTTTGTTTTATAATATAATATTATTTAGATTCACAGAAAAAAATTGTTGTTATTTATGCTAGGGTTTAATGCAAAATGTAAATTTATATTTAGCGTAAGGCTAAGTTGATACACTCCTCATATGCATACATATACATATACATATATATATATGTTAATTATATATTAGATATATGTATATATATATAATTATTGTATATATCGAATAATTAGATTATAAATAATTTAGTGCATTTTGCATGTGTGTTTATTTTTGCTATAATTATGAATTACTCAATGTATCAGTGTGTGTGTCGTGTGTGTGTGTGTGTGTGTTTGTGTGATTTTTTATGTAAATTCAAAATTTACAAAATTTATTGTTATATTTATGTTTACTTTTCTCATCTCGAAATCAATTGGAAAAACAAAGTTGGGGAAAAACACGCTTCTCTTTTGTTTTATTTCCTTTTCATTTTTTTTTTGTTGCTCTTTAACTATCTTTTACTTTGGATTTTTCAATAATTTTCCTCTTGCCTTCATTTCCCTTTTCGCTTTCTTTTCTCTTCTTTTCCATTTTCTTCTCCTTTCTTTATTTTGTTTTTATTTGTTATTTTGTATTTTTTATTTAGCTTGAGATCAAAAGATAGTTAAAAACAAGTCGGTTTGCGGTTTAAGAATTTAAGGGTTTTGCTTTGTTTTGTTTTTTGTTTTTAGGAAGAACGGCAGAAACTCTCTATTTACACTTTAATTAATTTATTTATTTACACTTAACGAATTAACACTTAACTATCGAGTTGATACAAAAAAAAAAAAAAAAAATAGTATAGAATTACGTGTGTGTGTGCCTTTGCTTACAGTCTTCAAGTAGAAACAAATCGAAAAAAATCGTTAATCGATAAAAGTGCTTATCGAAAAAGATCGGTAATCGAAAAATATCGTTAATCGACCAAATTTCTAAACGCAAATTTTGTAAAATAATAAATTAATTTAACCGATAAAAATTTTAATTGAAGAATTCTTTAAATGATGAAATTATTTATAAAAAAAATTCATGCATCGATAAAATAAAAAAAATAAGCTGAACAAAAAGGTTCTTAATCGAAAAACATAAATTAATCGAAAAAATCTTTAATCGAAAATCGATAGAATCGCTTAATCGATCATCGAATCTTTGCAAGATTTTGATCTTTCTTTTCACTAACATTTGGATCTCCGACACACATGTGTTTTGGTTCAAGTTCTTCGGCAAGTCAAGGGGGGGGGGGGGGGGGGGGGGGGTTCTCCTACATCTCCTACTTATCCTTCTTCTCTTTCTTCTCTCTCTCTCTGGAGGGAACTTCTCTCCCTTTCTCTCTCTCTCTTTAATACTTTTTGCGCTGCTCCACACCCAACGATCGCATAGCGTCTCTAAACTTTTAGCTACAAACTACTACAGACTAACCTTAGGTCTAAACCAAACTAACGCCTATTTAGTAGTTAAAAAAAAAATAATATAATATATAATATATATATATATATATATATAGATATATATAGAGTGTCTGCTCTCTCTTTCGATCTCTGGATATCGATCTCCCTGGTCTCTTTCAAACATTTTCAAACTTAATCACAAGTAAACGCGCCTCAACTCAACACATTGCACTGATTATTTCGCTCTTTCCGCTCTCTCTCTCTCTCTTAGTAATTCCATCCTGCAGGACTCGGGCTGGCGGTCACAGCTGGCGGGGCCAGGGGACTGCTGCTGGCGCTGGCTGCGGTACTGTTGCTGGAGGCTTCTCCAGCTGGAGTCGAGGCCGCTGCTGGGGCCGTGGGAGCGGGCATCTCGTCGGCGGAGCCATTGCCCGTGCTGCTCAGTCGACGCACTCGCACCAGCCGCAGCTTCTCCTCGTTGACCACCTTGAGCTGCTGCTGCTGCTGCTGTGCCTCATCGGCAGCATTCTCCAGGCTTGGCTGCTGCTGCTCCTCCTCCTCTTCGTCCTCGTCATCGTCCTCCTCCTGCTTGATGTGCACCTCCGGCTCCATGAAGCGCTGATCAATCTCCAGCTGGGCATGCTCATGATCGGAATCCCCGCCGGCCGACTCCTTGCCAGCCTGCTCCGCATCATCGCGTCCGTACTCGGAGCCCTGCATCACGCACACACCGTTGATGATCCTCTCGCTCTCCGCCGCCGTGGCTGCTGCTGCCGCTGCTGCTGCGGCTGCGGCGGCTGCTGCAGCTGCTGCGAGGACAGCATTGGGCGTGGGCGTTGCCCCGCCACCGACACCGGCGGGATTCACCCATTGCGGGGCCGCTGGCTTGCGACGTGAACTCCTCACCGCATTGGACATGTAGGCAGCGGCCGCTGCCGCCGAGGCCAAGGCGGACTTGTGCAGAGCCTTCTCATAGTCGCTGCTCTTGTTATCCTCCAGCTGATCCTGCTCGGACTCGTTGTCGCTGAGCTGCTGCTGCTGGTGCTGGTGCTGCTGCTGCAGGTGCTGCTGCAGCTGGAGATGATGCTGATGCTGCTGATGATGATCCAACTCGAGGTCGTCCTGGTAGTCATCGCTACGCTCACGCTTCAGCGTTGGCATCGACAGATCCAGGCCGCTCATCTGCTCCTTGAAGGCCTGATTGAGGGCCTGCAGCTCCTCGCTGGTGGTGGCCCCACCAACGCCGCCGCCCACAGCTGCCGCTGCGGCTGCAGCAGCTCCGGCCGCTGCCGCTGCTCCTGGGATGCCAGCCAAGCTGCGTCCCAGCAGGGCGGCCGCTGCAAAGTAGGGTGGGTACGGGATGGGTGCCCCACTCAGACCCATGCGCTCCTTGTGCAGCTCGACGAGGCGCTGCTGCAGCAGTATGCGGAACTGGACGGGATCGAAGGGCGTGGCACTGGTGCTCTCCCTGCTGGGTATGGGATTATCCTGACCGGGCTGGCCGTGCGGCACCTGTTGCTTCAAGCGCATCCTGTGGTTGTGGAACCAATTCGTGATCGTCCTCGTGGCCAAACTCAGCTCGTTGGCCAGGAATTCAATGGTTCCGACATTCGGATAGGGATCCAGGGCAAAGGCCAGGCGCAGAGCTTCCTTCTGCTCTTCGGAGAAGAGTACCCTTTGCTTTTTGCTGGGCGGAGCACCGCCCACGCCGCCCACTCCGGAGCCCACCGAACCGGGTCCGGGGCTGCTGGTGTAGAAGTCATTGGTATCATTGCTGGATGTATCACTGCTATTGTCCTGCTGATTGGGTCCGGTGCTCCTGCGCCGCTTGCTCGCCTCCCGCCGCTCATTCTTGAGTAGCTGCAGCCGCTCCACATTGTTGGCATCGCTCAGCCAGAGCTGCATCCGGATGAAGGGCTCCCGTCCCTTGATGGAGAGCATGTGCCAGGGCTTGGGCTTGCTGAGGAGCTCCGAGACGGAGCCCTGGGAGAGGCCGAGCACAGCCTCGCCAAAGATCTTCTGGCCAATGTTGTTGGCCAGCAGGGCCTCCTTGATCTTGGTGGTGATGTCGTGCGTGTCCAGGTCCTGGGTGAGGGCGGCCATCTCATAGACGGTGGGCGACATGTGCTGGTGCAGGCTGCGCATGGCATTGGTGCCATGGACCGGCATCAGCATGGGTTTCTTCTCGCTGTTGGCGGGATTCTGGCCCGAGCCGGAGTTGCTCTGATTCTGGCCAGGATTGCCGGGTGGCAGGCTAATGGCATGCTGTGGCGGCAGACCGGGCGAGGTCAGCAGCATGCTCTGATGATGCAGAGCCGCCGCCGCCGCTGCCGCTGCCTGATGGTGCTGCTGGTGTGGATGCTGCTGCTGCTGTTGCTGCTGCTGCTGCTGGGCAGCCTGCTGCTGGAGATGCTGCTGGGCCGCCGCCTGGAGATGCTGCTGCGCCTGCTGCTGCAGATGCTGCTGGGCAGCCTGCTGCACCTGCACCTGCTGCTGCTGCTGTGCCTGGGCCTGGGCCATGGCCGCTGCCTGCATCTGCTGCATGAGATGCTGCGCCTGCGCCGGCTCCTGCAGCTTCAGCTCGCTCATCATCTTCTGCATGGGCAGCGATGCCTGCATCTTGCTGGCCAAGCCCTGCGGCATCTGCGGGCTGCCGCTGTAGCTGCCCGTCCGCATCAGCTTCTCGGGCGCAATCTTGTACTGACTGGCCACCAGCTTGTGCACGGCATTCTCGTCCTCGAGGAACATCTTCATGCGTATGAAGGGCTCGCGTCCCTTCTGGGTGAGCATGTGCCAGGGCTTGGGCCGGGCCAGCAGGTCGGAGACGGAGCCCTGGGACAGGCCCAGCACGGACTCGCCGAAGAGACGCTGGGAGATCGAGTACTGGGAGAGGGCCTCCTTCACGCGACGCACTATGTCCTCCGTGTTGAGGTTGTTGAACATGTCGAACTGCTGCTGGGTAATCGGAGGCAGGACCGCCTTGGTCGGACGCTGCGGGGTGCTGTGATGCGGCGTCACCGGTGGCTGTGTAATCAATGAGTTCGTGATGGAGGCCATCCGCTGCAGCGGACTGGCAGTGGCGGCAAACTCCTCGTTCTGGCTGCTCAAGGCCGGCGGCAGGATGGAGTTGCTCAGCGGACTGGGCGCAGCCGAGTTGCTGCTAGCCCCGGCTCCAACGCCAGCTCCAGTTGCTCCGGCCACGGCTGACGGTGCTGCGGGCACTGATGCTGGGGCCTGTCCTGGGGCCGGTGTGCCGCCACCTTCGGACTTGCGGCCATGCAGCGACGATGGATAGCCGGGCTCATCGCGTTCGCCATCCTTGGAGCAGCTGCTGCTGCTGCCACCGCCACCGCCGGCAGTGTGATCCAGCGATGAACGTTGGCCATTTAGCTTGATGTCCTTGGCTGCCGCCGCGGCAGCGGCCAGCGAGAGATCCTGGGCACCGTTGAGCACCTGCTGCTGCAGGGCCATCAGGCTGGAGAAGTTGGGAAATTGAGCGGCCGCCGCTTGCTGCTGCTGCTGCTGTTGCTGCTGCTGTTGCTGTTGCTGCTGCAGCTTGGCGATCTCGCGCTCGAACACATGCCGCATATTCTCATCGGCCATGGCGGGGAAGGCGTTGCCAGCGGCACCGGGCATGCCGGCACCACCTCCGAAAATGGGTGAGAAGAATAGGCTGTAAGGAAAGAGAAGGAAAGGTTATATATTACTTATATAGAGAAAGTAGTGAAGATGGAGATATACACCAGAGAATTATTTTTAAAAGATAAATAAGGCTAGTTTAAAATTCTTTAAGGTTAAGAAGAGATTTCTAGGGTTTAGGGTTAAGATTCCAACTAAGGAGATGGTTTGATAAAAAAGGTACAGCATGGCGACCGTGAACACACATGTTTTTTAATCGAACTTTAAGGTTAGAAGAGATAAGCACTCGAAAAATAAATTTTGGAGAATTAATAACAAATCTTTAAGGCTTTTTAAGGTAGTTATATAGAAAGCAGAAATTATAGATTGGCAAATGACGCCCGAGTAGGGACATAGTACAAGGAAAGTATGATAGAGATAACTTTTTAAGGTTTTTCAAAAGGAAAAACCACTTGGAATTTCTCCAAAATAATCTTGACAAACATCTTCCAGGTTCTGCACTCACCTGGGAAATGGTGCCTCACGCGGCGTGCGTGCTATAAGCTCCTGATACAGCCTGGCCATCTTGTCCTGGGCAAGATCCTCGTGCCTCAATCGCTGCTGTTGCTCTCGCTCGCGCTGCTCACGCTCCCGTTCCCGCTGCTGCTCCGGATTCAGATGCTGCTGCTGTTGTTGCTGCTGTTGCTGCTGCTGCTTGAGCTGCTGCTCCACCTTGAAGAAGGGCGAGGTGCAGCTCTGCGGCGGCGATTTGCTATCCTCATTGCTGTGCGAATCATCGCCAACAAGGCCGGCACCATGACGACGGAGCTCATGCTCCCGCTGCTGCTGCTGCTGCTGGGCAACGCTGCTCTGCTTCATCAGGGAGGAGGCCTCGCTGAGGATGTGGGCGATGCGATCCTCGGACATGGAATCATCACCGCCAGCGCCGCCGGCACCGCGACCAGCGTACTGCGGCAGGCCAGAATCTGTAAGAGAAAAAGAAGATATATATTCGATTAGGATGAAGGATCATAAAGGGCTAGCCCATTAAATGCTGTAAACTTTATGGGGGCAAAGGAAGGAATCAAACTCAAACTCAAAGTCCCCCCCATTACCCCTTACCCCTCTCCAGGCTCAACCAATTAAGCCATAAAGCGTTCAAAAAGCCAAAGCGAATTTGCGACCATAAAGGCGGCGCTGCAGTTGAAAGGGTCTCTCTCCCCCGTAACCGTAAACGTATCCCTAAAATTTCGATGGGTTCAAAGGAATGGGGGGTATGGTATGGTATGGCTCTGCTCCAATTATATATATGTTTATATATATATATATTAAACTGAAACCGACAAACGGTCAACATTGGTAGGTGAATGAATTTGAGTTTTTCGTGTGGCATTCACTCCTTCTTACACATTATTTTATTTTTTTCTGTTCTAACCTAACCACCACAGGACCTCAAATAGTTGTTCGATGCAAAAAAGAGCGTTTGCGCTAATTTGGCACGCGCCAGGACCTCCTCCTGGCCATCGATGCGGGGTCCTGGAGTTGAATAAGCCAAACGAGAACCAAAACGAAATGAATAAATGAATGAATTCAATTGCAATTGAGAGCGGGTTACGGCAAAAAAAATCCTGGCAAAAAATTGTTCCCCATTTTCGAAAAAATGTAATGGAGAAGTCCTTGTGCTTTTCAGACTTGCTTTTCTATATTTTTTTCTGATGTTGTTGTTGTTGTGACAAAGCATCGAGTGGTAAATTGCAAAATAATCACAAACACACACACACATCCTGTGAGTCCTGTGTGATGTGTCCTGCGGCATGTTTTTGCGGCAACAAACATCAATCAAAGGTTTTTGCCAGGCAAAGCAATGAAATGAAATAACTGAAAATCGCTTTACAATTGCCAAAAGCATAATCGATGCCCCAAAGGAGCAAACACTTGGCGACTCGCAAAAGCGGAAACGGAAATCAACACATGAATGACAAATGTCCCAGCACACACATGAGGGAAAGAAAAAAAACGAGGCAAGCAAGTATCCTGGTCGGAAGGATAAAGGCGATCAAATGGCCAACTACAATAGGTTGCCCATAAAAATTGGAAAAATCATTTTGACCAGGTTTTTTCCCCTTTTGCCTGGCCTTGTCGTCGCTTCATTTGGGGATTACAAAGTGTTTTTGTGTTATAAAGTCGAAGATGACATTGATGACACCTGGAATGACCCAGGGCCAGCTCCAGGATTTACCAGCAGGATCGAACAAAGAGGTACTCCATATATGGCCAGAGGAGAGAGTGAAAGTGGAGTCTGGTCAGACACAGACAGCTTAGCCAGGGATTTGGCGAAAGATTGTGGGTAGCTCTGGAGGGGAACTAAGGTGTATATATCTCTGTGTATATATAGTATAACGTTAAGGTTGGGAAGAAGGTCAAATAGGACTCTTTAAAGGCTGTGGCAGTTGATGTTTTTCGGGGTTTTTAGAGGTCTATTATAGACAAACTCCTCTATTTTTAAACTTTCTGCTTTTATTCTTAATTTGTAAACTAGAAACTCCTTATTAAAGGTTAAAACCAATTTCAATTATAATTTGTATATTTTTGTGACCAAAAATTATTCAAGAGTCTCACGTGGCAGGCAGACATCACAAAAAATTTAGCTTCAACTTCTCTGCCCGCAGTTTTTTATTTGAGCTAGCAACCTTTCAGCTTTTTACTATAGATATAGATATATATATATATATATATACAAATATATGTAGGGTTATAGATAGCCCCCGTATTTTTTGTTTTGTCTACGATTTACATTATTCTTGTCTGTACGTTTTTTTTTTGTTTTTGTTTTTTAATTTATTAGAGAGAAACATGTTGACCAAATTGTCATTCAAAAAGGTACTTTTTTTTTGGACCACCAAAGATATGAGCTATCATATTTGTCTACTCAGTTATTGTATATATATAGATATATATATATCTATATTTATATGACAATCTTTGTTCTGCTTCCCTTTTTGCCTGATGAATATTTGCCTTTTATAACAAATCAGAGAAGAGGGAGACAGAGTAGGACAGACCTGGGGGCTCCATACTCCACACTTGGGGTTGGCTTCGCTTTCCATTTTCCATTTTCTGTTTTCTGTTTTTTCTTCTCTATATATATTCTAAATACAATAAATATTTGCCAGCACACATACACACATACACACAAATATGTAATCATACTTCAACATGTCGCGTCGCGTCGATCTGAAAGGGTTTCTTCTTTTTAGAAGGGTTTGAGGGAACGCACGGAATTGAACCGGCTGTTGGCACATTGAAATTGGCACACGCACGCAATTTGCATTAATTGCAAGTAAAAATTTTCTAATTAAAATGCCAGTCATTTCGACTTCCTCTTGGCTCTTCTTCCTTTCTTTTCATTTGTTCCTCGTGTATTAGCAAAAGTGTCAATTAAAAAAAAAAAAAAAAGAGAAAAAAGGGAAAAAACGGGGAGGAACCGTGGAATTGGAGGCTTCTCCATGGCTCCACCTTCTTCCAGCTGAGCGGAAAGCAAACGTAGCATTGCAAATTGAAGAGTTTCGACACAGGGCGGTGGCTTCTTCTTCTTCTTTGGGGACCTGCACTGCAGCAGAGTCTCCGAGTCTCACCTGTTATCAAAAGCGTTTCACTTTTCCCATTCCCCCCCATACCCATTCCCTGCATTCCTTGCCACCCCATTCCCCATTCCCCAATCCCCATTTTGTTCCACCTTTGTTTGTCTTGCAATTAAGCAGAAAATTTTCTATACATGTTGTGAGGTATGGAGGTAGAGCGACAGGAACAAGTGGAATGGGTAGGGGAACGTGGAGAATGGAGCTTTGTGGAGAGAGAGAGAGAGTGGAGAGTGTAGAAAAGGTGTCCTGGAGAATGGCGGCTACTACTGGAGAATGGGCAACGTGCAGAGGCAACTTTGTCTTGCATTTTAATTTGTTTTCGTCATGGATTTCGCTTTGTTCTTGCAACTCCAGCCCCTAACCTTTAAGCCTTAAGCCTTAACCCTTAACCCCAACCCCCCTTAACCCTGCTGTTGTCAAAGTTCATTACAAAGTAATTAGCCCGCTTATATGCAAAATAAAAATTACAAAACAAAACAAAAAAAGAATTGAACCAGGCACGAACACGACATGTGCAACATTTAAGCATTTTTCTGGCTACTTTTTGTTTAAAATATTTCTCTGCCTTAACTTTGACTTTACCCCTGCCTTTTCCCTTTCCTTTTCCCCTGTCTTTTCCCTTACCTTTTCCCTCTGCCTTTACCCCTTCCTCTTTGCCACCTTATTTTCCTCCCATTTTCCTTCCATTTCCCCCCGTTTTAACCTCTTCCTTTCCCCCTGTCTTTCCTCCTCATAGCCTTATTTTGTTTATTACCCATTTCTGTTTTATTTATTTTTTATTATGGTCTCTTGTGTTTTTTTTTTCGGTTAGTAGTCCTCATCAAATTATTAGCACTCCCTGATCGGGGCCCATTACTCTTCGGTCTTGGGTCTATGGTCTTCGGTCTTCAGTCTTTCGTCTTTCGTCTTCAGTCTTGAGGTCTTTGGTTCTTTTCCTATTCCTGCACGGCGGCAGCTCTCTTTCATTCCCCCTGATTGCCTCATTTCGTTCATCACAAAAGATATCAAAAGAAATTCAAAATAAAATAAATTCTTGTCGGTGGCCAAGATTTCCCTTTCTGCGATCGAGTCAGATTTATGAAAATTGTTGAGCGAGCTTTATGCTAATTTATGCGTATTGTTTGCCCGGCCCACGCAGTCAGGCAATACCCCAACCCCACACACATACACACCACACACACACACACATCACAGTCAACAAAAAAAGCATTAATAAATAAATAAATAAATAAGATAAAATACAAAAAGCGGGAACCGCAATGAGTCGCCACACTTATGAACGAGGCGATGCCACTCAATGAACAATTTTAATGGCTGCAGCATCAGCCAAGGGAGTGTGTGTGTGTCGAGTGTGTGTTATGTGTGTGTGTGTACCTGTGTATAAATAAAATCAAATAAAATCAAAATACAATCAAGATATGGGGCCAAAAATCACGTTAAAGCTAAAGCATTGATACGCCCCGTTGGCTCACTTAGTGAGAAGGAAAAGAAAAATGTCTAGAAGACTTTTGGAATACCCTAAAAATGCTTTTTGTGCTTTGATCAGCATCAACAGTGGAATTAATCTAGTCATGTCTAACAGGAAAAAAATTCAAATTTATTGGTTAATTTTTGAAATTAAAATAAAAATATATTGTCAAAAGTTTTAAGTTCTTTAAATATTAAATGCACTATGCAGATTTGTTAGGGAAATAAAATCTAATACAAAAAAGCTTTCCAAATTGAATTTAAGGCATTTTTTGGCTGAGTTATGATCTATTTGCAAACTTTAAGGGTATACAAAATTTCGGCTTTCCGAATTTAGATTTCTTTCTTGCTTAATTTCTTTTTAACAAAATCTTAAGAGTTTTCTAAACTGGCTTTCTGTTAATTTATAGAAAGGCTAAACTTGGCTCAATAAATAATTTCTATATATCTTTATTAGCTAAGTAACTAAATCAATTATATATTAACTTATTAAACATTCATTAATTATATTTTATTTTAATCAAGCTATTAATTTAATATAAATTAATCAACTGCATTTTTGTTTAGCTATATTTAGTTTTATATTTTCTTTATAAAAATAAGAGCATTTCCCAGTCGTTATATATTTATTTTTAATTTTACAAAAATATTATTATGTTTTTGTTTCGGTTCTTCCTTAGACACACACACACACTCTAACACACACTCTTAGCCCGCTTTATGGCTTGTGACAAATAATTTGTGAAGCGGCCGCAAATAAATGTGTGGCAGTCTGCCGTACGGTTTTTCTTTTTCTTTTTTTCTTTTTATTTTCCTATAATTTTTGTTGTTGTTTTTGGTTTTTATTCAGCCGCATCTTCTTGTGGCGTTTGGAATGCTTTTGTTTTGTCGCAGCTCCCCTCTACCCCCCTGGTATGCCCCTCTCTTTTTCCCAACCAATTTTCGGTGCTATTCTTAGGCACACACTCGCAATCGCACTCGCACTCGCACTCTGTTTTGGCCTGGCCCGCGTGTTGGCCTGGCCAAAATAAAGGCAAACAGACAGTGGGACAGGGAGACGATGTCTGTTGAGAATTATGTGTTAATATGCTAGTATTATTAGCTGCTATAATGGCTCGCACTCTGTACTCCTCGAGTGCCCGCCCACTCGCCTCCCTCCTCCTGCCTCCTTGGCATTACGTATACGCCGCGTAGTTCCCTGCTTTTGAGCGAGTTTCAATTGAGCACTTAACTCTCCCCTCATTTTTCTAGTCCTGTTTTTATTATTTGTATTTTTTGTTTTTGTTTCTGTGTTGCCAAAGAGTCCTGTCAACAGTTTTTTTCTTCTTCTTTTTTGTGCGTTTGTGGCCAAAAGTCAACTTTAGTCAAGTGTAAGAGGGTTAAGGGGACTAAGGTCCTGCGGGTTAAACGCTGTAAAAGTATCTTTAAGTTAAGGTAAGCTATGTTTCTAAGCTTTAAAACAGTAATTAAGGAAGTGAAGGCTTTCTAAACATACAAATAAAGACAAATTTTAAATTAGTTACATATTTTTATATATTTTTTACACTTTTAAGACTTTAAAAAATTGTTTTAAAATATTTATGATATATTTTTCACCTGTTTTAATAAATAAAATTTGTTGGCATTGCAAATCACTTAAAAAAATAAATCATGCTTTAAGAGGCTTCTAATTTATGTAAAAATTGATAAATTATACTTTTTGCCAAAATAGTCAAGCTTTTAATGCTTAAACAGTAAAGAAATAAACTAAATAAATATTTAAGACTTGTACAAAATAGTTTACAGATTAGGCAAAAATCTCTTTTAATTTATATTCCCTAAAAAATGTATAGAATATTTTTTATAATACCTAAATTAATAAATTAAAAAAGTTCCTAGATATAATAGTTTCCCTTGGACTAAACCTTAACCCTTTGATTGATACTATAACCAGACTTTAACCCCCATAAAAAAAGCAACAATTGTCCTTAAAATAAAAATTCAAAAAAGAAGTAAAAGAAATAAATAGCGGCAGGCAAAGGAGGAAATTCGAAGGGTGGAGGGAGGAAAACAAACCGAAAACGCAAAAACTTTTGCGTCAAGGGGGGTGGGGTAGGGGCTACTACCCCCTGGTTACCCCCTTTTTGAAGGGGGAAAGGGGCTATGGGAGGGACAGCCACAAAGACGACTTCAAACGCTCGGCACGTCAGCGATTTTGCATGGCTCGTTGAAGGCAGAGTTGCAGTTGTGCCTCGTATTATTATTATTATTATTCTTATTATTATTTTTATTATTATTTGCTGTGCTTGTTGTTGCTGCTTCTTGTTTACATTTAATTCAACTTCATGTTGCCCGCCTATATGTATACCATACTATAATATATATATATTTATTTCTATTTTTTTCTTCTCTGATTTTGTTTCAAGCTTTTCACAGACCAATTGTCACGGCAGTCGGCGTCGTCGTCGTCGTCATCGTCCACCGATTTCCCCTCACCTTTGCCACCTGTTTTTTTTATTATTTTTATTTATTATTAAGCCCCGCCCCCGTCCCCCTGGCAGACCCCTTCTAAGTCCTGATTTTATACAGCGCGCTTTAAACAATTACAATTCAAAATTCATTGACGCGCATCCTGGGTTAACTTTTGCCACAATGACTTCAAAGTATTGTTAACCTGAGCTACCAGAGTTTCCCCACCACACAGGGGGGAGGGTATTTTTTCCAGAGGGGGGGTGACGGCAGAAATTAGTTGTCACAGGGAAAAGGGGGTTTAAAAAATAAAGGAAGCATATTGATGAAACCTTTTTTGTAGCTTATAAGTTGCTAACTTTTAATTAAATTGTTTTTTTTTTTATAGATTTTGTTCTTAAATCATTAAACATATTTTGTTTAAGATATATTTTTACTTTTACCAAGAAAGAAGTAAAGAAATCAATTGGGAAAGCTTAAAAAAAATTTAATATATATTTTGTTCCTTATATTTTATTATCATTTGCTAGCTTTTAAATAAAATAAAATATAACCTTAATTGCACTTTAACCCCTTTTAGGGTTCCCTTTTCCTACGTCCCTGTCAGAGCGATTGCATTGTGTCCCTCCTGCTCGTTCTTCCTTGCTCTCTCTCTCTCTCTCTCTCTTTCGCCTTCTCCCTGCCTCTCTTTCTTCCTCTCCCTTCCCCTCTCTCCCTCTATAAACAGTCACAGTTAGTTTAGCTGCCATGAGTAATCGTCATAAATTAATTGTCAACATTTGCATGCACTTAGACCAACACACACACACACACACACACACACATACACAGAGAGTCACACACACGCACCTAGAGCAGTGGCGGGGAGGGGGTCAAGGGGTTGCAATGCGTGCTTAGCACATTTTAAACATACTTTTGCATTGACATATTTCCCGGGCTTTTTCAGCTTTTCCAAAGTTTTTAACCATTCGAATTGATGACTAATCAATATCAAAAGGGGAAACCCAGGCAACAGGATTATAACAAGGGGTTCAGTTGAATTTTTTTATATATCTATATACACTACACTATATACATATATATACCCACATTCAGTTAACTAAATGCAAAATTTTAAAATAAAAAAAAAGTAGAGAGAGAAAAAAAAAACGCGACAGAATGAAACGAATTCCTGTTCATTTTCACGCCTAATGTGCGAATTTGCCGAAATTTATGGCGACAGGCAAATGGCCGCTCCAACTGCACCGCAAAATGTCTCTTTTTTTTGCACACCCTCCCCCTTATCCCCCTTGTGCACCTAGCAGGGGGCACACACTACTCCCCTGGCAGCGTCGTCAAGTTTGTCGCCGCCGCCGCCTAGCGGTGCTGTTGGCACGTTGATTATACGCAAAAATCAAAAATAATTAAAATTTCACAATTTAATGTTTTGGCCGGCGGCCAAACGAAATGAAAAACGCCAAAAGACGCAGCAAAAAAAAAATAAAGAGCAGAAAATATTCCACAGACACAGAAAGAGAGTGAGTGAGAGAGTGGTGAAGAGCTGGCAGGACCTCGTTTGAAGTTCGACTTGTAGGACTCTCGCTGTGGCTGTCTTTTCAGTCAATGAACCTTGGGGTATCGTAAATATACTTTGATTACTTCAAAAAATAGGTTTTTAAAACCATTTAAACACTGTCTAAAAGTAGGCAATGGAATATTTTCGGGAATGAAATCCATAACAGATTTTTGTTTTTTGAAAGAATTTGTAATTATTAAGAATTATGTGTACTTTTTTTAATCAAAATATAAATAAATAAATTTGAAAGCATTTATAATCAAATAAAAACGTCTTTATTAAAAGAGAAACATTAATAAAGCCACCCAAAAGTAGGCAATGAATTTGTTGTAGGCTTGAAAATCATGTCAAATATTGTGTTCCCTTCTTTGATTAACTCTTGGAAAAGGGATTTGAACTTTTTGAATTCAAATGATAAGAGATAATTATATATTAATTAAAAAAAAAACCTAATAAAATATTACATTCTTCATTCCATAACCCCTCTTATAACCCCCTCTTAAAACACCCATTAAACTTAAGCCTACACACTCACCTTTCTTGGGTATCAGCGACTTGAGCAGCATCACGGCATTATCGTCACAGGCCCAGGCATGCATCTTGCGATAGCTATCCCTGCCCTTCTCCGTCAGCTTGTCCCATGGCTTCGGCTTGCTAAGGAGCTCGGAGACGGTGCCCTGGGACAGGCCCAGGATATATTTGGCGAACAGCCGTTGGCCGATGTTGTGCACGGAGAGTAGCTCTCGGACGCGACGAGAGATGTGCAGGGTATCCAGCGCCTGATTGGCATACTTGTCCATGTTGTAGCGCAGCATCTCCTGCAGCTTGGCCTCCATGGGATCACCCTTGGGTATGAGGGACTCACCCAGACGGCCGGCCATCGAGGCACCCGGTGGCAATTGCAGTTCCGCATCCGCGAACCGATAATGTCCGCGTCCGACAACATCTCCGCCGCCGGCGGCCACCTGGGCGGCGGCAGCGAACTGAAAGGCAGACGGTAGGCCAGGTAAGAAACCAGGACCCATGACAGCAGCGGCTGCCGCATGCTGGGCATGGGCAGCCATGGCAGCGGCAGCCAGGCCATTGGTGGTGGCATCCTCGCCCAATGATTTGCTGCCATTCAAGGCGGTGCCTGCCGCCGAACCCGATCCTCCAGCGGAACCAGCTCCTCCTCCGGCCGCTGATCCTCCAGCTCCGGCGGTGGGTGTGCTGGTGGCACTGGAGTTCGAGCTGGACTCTTGATGCTGGTGCAGGTGATGATGAGCTGCCGCAGCGGCTGCTGCAGCTGCCGAGGGATGGAGCAGGCCGGCGTGTAGGTGATGATTGAGGCCATGATGGTGATTCAGTCCATCCGACTGATGATGCGACTGCTGCTGCTGCTGCTGCTGCTGTTGGTGTGAATGTGGGTGGTGGTGGTTCGAGGAGCTGCTGTTCCCGCTGCTGCTGTTGCTGTGCAGGTGATGCTCCCGTTCCCGTTCCCGCTCCCTTTCCCGTTCACGTTCCCTTTCACGCTCCCGTTCCCGTTCACGTTCCCTCTGGTGTTGGTGGGCATCTGTGCGAGAGGATATGGAGGAGGAGGATGAGGTTGGTGTTGAGTTGGAGTTGGAAAAGGTTGAGTTAACCAGCTGGCTAAGCAAGGCTGTGGACGAGGGTCCATGTTGCTGTTGCTGTAGCTGTTGTTGTTGATGTTGTTGTTGAATTGGATTATTAAAGAGATGTTGTTGTTGTTGTTGTTGCTGATGGGAAGGCGGCAGAGGCGCCGTTAGGGCCATGGGTGGCGGCGGAGGCGGTGGCGGCAACAGCATTTGCTGCTGAGGATCGGCGGGCCTAAGGCCCTGATAAATTGTTGGCGTTTTGCTCCCCGGTGGCGATGTATCGAAGCCGCGACGCCAATAGCTATTGACCAGCTGCTCCTGCAGCAATACTTCCGTTTCGGTTTCATTTTCCGCTTCCGTTTCCGGTTCGGGCTCATCGTCGGGTAGCTCCATTTTGGGCGCCACTTTTGCCATGCTCGTGGCTTCGATAGGTTCATCGATAACTTCAGCTATAGCATCCGATTTCGGGGGGTTGTTCTCTGCGGAGGGATAACCAACGAAAACAAATATTTGGGGGCTCTATTTGTTTTCTTGTTTTGTATTTTTTGTTTTTTGTATTTTATTTATTTTTTTTTTGTAACAACAACACATCCAGGGAACAAAACGCCAAAAATGAATCGAAAACTTTCTTTGCCTTTTATCGTTTTTTTTTGCTTTTTTTTCTCGCCAATTTTGTAAGTGCAACAAAATAACAAATATATATATTTATATATCATATCATATTAAATATATGTATATAGGTTAAAGATTTTTAAGAGAGAGAGTGGTGGTAGAAGTAGTTCTTTCTGCTATCGATAAACACATGCAGAACTCAACAACAACTACAACAACAATTAACAACAACATTAACAACAACAATGATCTTGGTGATTATAATGATAATGATTGATCATGATGACCGGAATGCAAATATTTAGCCACAGCAAAAAAAAAAAAAAGAGGAAAAAGTATTGTGGAAATAAAAGCATTCTCGCCGCGTCTTCAGGCCATAAAATCTGGCGCCGTCCAAGTCTTCTCTTGCTGATTTCTGATTTCTGCTATATATATATCGTGCACATATATATATGCGATATATAACCTTCTTCTTTGCAGGGTTTATCGCGCTCAAATAAACCATAAAACAAAAATAATAAATGCAAAGCCTGCGCGTGTCGGTTTCAAATCAAAGACAAATTGATAAAGCCAAGAAATCAGAGAAGAAGGACCGGAAGTATATGGTGGGCAATAGGGTGGATCAATAAGGGGATTTTAAACGGTTTTTTTTAAGATTTTAGAAAGACTTTTAAAAAAGATTTTTTATAGATTTTTAAGAGAGAGTTTTTAAACAATATTTTAAAAGCTTTTCTTAGAGACATTTTTAAAGAAATTTTGAAAAGATTTTAAAGATATGAATTCTTTAGGGATATTTTTAGTATTTAAATGGGAATGTATTTATTTTATTTTTATGTTTTTGTATAACTTTTTCATATACATTTTTAATAGATTTTTTTACAGAGATAATCCGAGAATTTTAAAGAGACTTTTAGTGATTTTGCCTTTTTTTTGGACTTCAAGAACGTTTATTTTTAAAAGAAAGTAGCTCTTAAAGGGAAATTAAATAAAAATACTAGAAGCTTTTCTTTAATTTCTTTGAAATCTCTAAATATGTATATTTATAAACTATTCATATTATTTTTTTTAAATTGAAGTGCCTAGTAATTTTTTGTAATATTTTCCCTTAGTGATCCACCCTGGCAAAATAATGAGCTTGATGGTCTTGATGGTGTCTCGATGTTTGCGTCTTGGGACTCACCTTCGCTAATGGCATTGACGGCATCGCTGGCGCCATTCTTGAGCGCCTCGGCGGCCAGGGCCTTGGTCCGCTCCATGAGCAGCTCCTGGAATTTGTTGGGGTCATTGGCACAGGCGGCGGCAGCAGCGGCGGCGGCGGCAGCGGCAATGGCCGACTGCGGGCTGAGCACGTTAAGGTCCAAGGGGCTGCTATTAAAGAAATTTAAGAAATTAATGAATAAAAAAAATTATATATTTAATGTAGAATAAAATTTAAAATAAAAACTAATCATAGAACTCTTAAAGTTATTTATAAAATTCAAGCACTACTCACTGCTGTTCCTTTTCGATTTTGATCTCATTGCTATCGCTGACGATCCTTCGATCTGCAGCCCGCTCCTCGCTGATCTGATCCTCGTCATCCTCCTCCTCCTCCATCTCATCGTCCATCCGCCGCTGTCTCCGCTCCTCCGTCTTCACCTTCTCCTCCGCCTTCACCTCTTCGCTGGCATCCACCAGCATGGCCTCGTCCTCCTCCTCCTCCTCATTGTCATCGAGGGCAACAACGGCCTTGCTGCTCTCCGCAGGATCACTGGCGGAGGATGCCGAAGCAGCCTTGGTGGCAGCACTCAGCTTGTTGTGGTCACTGCTCTGACTATTGTTGTTATTATTATTGTTGTTGTTGTTGGCAGCGGCAACGGCGGCAGCGGTAACGGCCGCCAAGGCGGTGGCCTCCGCCAAAGCCTCGTTGATCTGATGCTTGTCCAGGCGAGCCTCCAGACGGATAATATGCTGACGCTTGACCTCCAGATGCTCCTCGAGGCGCTGGATCTGCACCAGGTGCGTCTGCTCCAGGGCCTGCAGGCGTTGCAGCTCCTCCATAAGTGCTTTAATCTGCAAAATCAAGCGAAGGAACATGAAATTAAATTTTTTTATTCGACGACACATTTGTGTATTTTTTTTCCATATTTAACATTTTTGTCCAAGTTAACTTTATATGTAAATCAGGAATATATATATAGATAATTAATATTAATATTTATTGCTATTCTCTGGCTTGTTTTTTTCCCGTACTCCCAAGGGTATAGGTAGAGGTTAAGGTATATTTATATATATATGTACATGTTAAGCTCGTGGCTGTAAAAGTTCTTTGAGAGTTATAAAATAATTTTTAATAAAATTAACAACGACGTCAATGTCGGCTTGGCTCTGGCTCCGGCTGAGACTGAGGCTGAGGCTGCTCCTGGCACACACATCTCCCCACACACACACACACACACACACACACACGCGTGATGACTCCCCCCTCAGGTGGTAAGCTGGCCCAATCCCACCCCAAGGCACCATCATCAGCATCCCTTTCTACCGCTTTGTTTGGAACTTTGTTTGTTTGATGAAAATATGATAATTGGCAAATTTGACAAGGGAATTTTTCTTAAGTGCGTCGACACACACACACAGGAACACACACACACACACCCCCTGTGCTGGCAAAGTTGACAAGATAAAGTTTTTCGGCAGCTCTGCCACCGTGTGGTATGCAACGAAATTTTTTAATGACAGCCCAGGTACACACATGACACACGTGTGTGTATCTCTTATTATGTGATTAAAATTAATTTTATGGCGCGGTTTTTAATTGATGCCAAAGCAGATGCCAAAAGCAAAACTTTTCCCTTCAAATTTCCTTATCGATTGATTTTATTTGGGAATATGCTTTTTGTACAAATTTTCTTATTACTTTTATGAGGAAAAGTCGCTTTTAAGGTTTTTCTTATTGCTTTTAGAGAGCAAAGTAACATTTTCCCTTACGGGCTAGTTACATATATTGATAGAATTGCTCATTTATGCTTTTTCTTCTTGAGTTCTTGCTTTAAGCGTTCTTGCCTTAAGCGCTCATTTCTGCTTTTCCTACTGCTTTTCTGCTTTAAGCGATCTTGTTTAATGCATTCTTGCTTTTAGCGCTCATTTCTGCTTTTTTTTATTGCGTTCTTGCTTTTAGTGTTCTTGTTTTAGCGTTCTTGCTAAGAACTCTCTTTTTCCCTCTCTTATGCACTCTCTCTTTCACGCTTTGGCTGCAATGTACAAGCATAAGCGAACGAGAGAGTTTCAGTGTTAGCTGCGCTTTGAGAGAGAGCTTGAAAATTGAATTTGAAGAGAGAAATACAATTAAGCAGAAAGAGATTGATCATAAAAGTTTATTTTCGAAAGAAACCCAATGATCTTAAAGGTTGAGGCGAATGTACAAGTTCTGCTTTTTGTAATATCATAAATAAATCAAACAATCACAAACCTAAAATCAATATAAATCTTAACAAATAACTATAATTAAATATCGTAAATATATGCGTGCTAGAAAACTTTGAATATCGAGCGGCTAAGCGGTAAGCGGTAAGCGGTACCCCTTAACCCATATGCAAATATAGACGAAAATCAACATAATTCTAACTACAAATTTGCGTGTCATTGCGTGATTTGTGTCGAACATGGGCATAAACAATAATTTCATCAACATGGGAACACCATAGGACCTGGTGGTAGCTTCACGTGTCTATTTTATCAATATTTGTGGATGGGCCCCACTGCCAATGATGATTATTGGCCATAAACAATGGGCCCGGGCAACATCAACAGCAACAACATAATTGGCATTAAAAAAGCATCAACAACATGCGTGTGTGGCATGCCGAAAAATGCAAAACAGCCGCCGAGAGCTGCCAGTTAATTCTATTATCAATCAAAGGACCCCCTCCCCATCCAAGGACAGGGGATACAGGATCCGGGACACCCAACCCCACACACACATGTCAAGAAGGGTTGGGAAATTGCCGGCATGCGTGTTCGATTTTTCATTAGCATACGAGGAGGAGGAGGAAGAGGGAGGTAGGGAAAAGACATGACAAGACGACAAACGACTCAAATTAATTGCATAAAAATCTTATGGGTGCGGTAAGGCAGCCCTGGAGTCCGTGAGGGTGGCTTCTAATTGCCAGACAATCCAGCCGAAGCCGAAGCAACCCCTTGCCTAGCTTCCTTTTTCCAAAAACGAAAACGAAAATTTTTCGCAGCTTTTCTTAAACAAACGTAATTAGCGAGCAAGTCGAGCGCGTTCAGGGAATGAATTTTCCTCAACTTATTTTCAAAAGACACACATGGTGGCAACTGTACTTTAATCTTTAGGTAAAAAGTTAGTTATTAAATATATTTTAAAACTAGAAAATTAACTTGGTTTCAGGGGAATGAATGAAAAAAAGTTTAAAAGTTAACCAAAAAGTACTGCAAATGTTTATTTGTAATCTCTAAATATTATTTTAGGCAGAAAAATAATCACTTTCGATCTTATCAAGTAAGCTCTCAATAAATGTAGTAAAACTAAACTTCTTAAGCTTATAAATACCCCGAAAAATTTATATATATATTTATTTATATCCACAAAACTTAATTAGTAAACGTAAATGAAGGTTGAAGTTTGAAGTTTGGCAACAATGCCGCTTGATCCCCTTTTTCGTATGCAAATTAATGCCAGAAAATTTTTTGAGGGCGGGGGCGGGGGAGTGCTGAAAAACTGTCATTTCGATTTTTGGTTCGGCGAGTATTTGGACTTTTGCGAGTATTTTACGCCAAAGCCAAAAGCCGACCGAAAAATGAAAGAAATATTAAAACGATAAATCAACTTTTTGGATGAGGACAACGACGAAGCACACACACACACTCACAGAGAGAAAGACAGCAGAAATCATTTTCATTTTCAAGGGTTGAAAAGTAGAAACTTTCTGCAACTCTTCTGTGGTTGATGAGGCTGCTGCGATGGGTGTGTGAGTGTGGGTGTGTGTGTGTAGAGTCCTGGGTGTAGCATCTAACAGCAATCAAACAAACTATAACAAATACTTTCGAGCGATGGTCCAGGAGAAGGTTGTGTACTGTGAAAATTATGAAAATTTACATTTTTCCCTGGACAAAAAGGGATTCGGACATAGTAGAAGAAGGGGGGTATAGCCCCCCTCCCCCCTCTAAGCCTCACTTATTTTGGGTAATAATTTTTGCAAATGAAACACACGCAAAAATTATATGGCGGGTGGCGACCGTGAAGCAGCAGCAGCAGCAAAAGCAAACGATTTGTAATTAACAAAATTGCCAAGCAGCCAAGGGAATCTTACCCTTTTGCATAACAATTGACAAAGCAGTCGATACACATATATATATTTCTATATATATATATATGTGTGTGTTTATATATATATATATAGAAACAACAATAACAAACACTCGAAGGCAAAAGACATGAGGCGCGTGAGGAGTTTCGGTTAGCAGATGAAGATGGAAGCATAAAATGCCAAAAGGAATTAAGGCAATGCCGTTGCTGTTGCTCCCTTACTTGTCACAGGACACTGAGAGAAAATATATAAAAGAAAATATATAGAAGAACATATTCAGAAGAAAATATATACAAGAAAATAACCAAGAAAAATAATATAAGCTACTGAAGAGCTGTTAAAACCACTAAAGAAGATCTTTGCAATCAGAAGAAGTTTTTAACTTATTCTTTACTTATTTTTTTTTGTTTTTAACTATAATATATATTTGTTTTTATTATTATTATATATTAATATATATATATTTTACATATATTTAATAATATTTTACTAAAAATCTCTAGCTAATTTAATTTATTCTTATGTTTTATATTTTCTTTCACTGCACATATTCCATATGAGGCCAAGGCAAAGGGTTTTCCCAGCTCCTCATGGGGGTTGGGGGTGTAAAAAAAGGGTTTAATCAGCGAACAGCAGCCTCACACACACACACACACTCACACAGAGACACCAATCTACAAATACAAATTAACAATAAGCAATCAAAGACACACACACAGACACACTCAGAGGAGAAGCTCTTCAGGGCTTGCTTATAAAATAATTCTGCTTGTTTTATTTTTTGTTTTATTTTTTTTTGTATTTGTTCCTCCTGCAGACTTTTAGGCCGTCAGCTGCCAATGGCAAAGGCAAAAACCGTCAAAGGAATTAAAATTCATTCGGGCATAAAAATTTTAAAATATATATATGACTGGCACGGGGGCTGAGTGGAGCGTTGATGGATAGAGATAGCGCATATACATATATATATATATATAAAAAAAGGGGTAACTTTTGCCAAGGCAGCCCAGAGGCGGAGGCGGAGGCTGAGGCTGAGGCTGAGAAGGAGGCGGGGGCTGAGGCTGACTCTAAAAGGGGGTTGACTCTCTGTTGTTAATTTCCAAAAAGCCAAAAGACAAATGAGTAAAAGGCAACACACTGGCCGAGGGGGTGGAGTGGGGAAAAGAAGCTTCAGCTTCGTCTCAATGTCGTCAACTGTTGTTGTTTTTTTTTTTATATTCCTTGCTGGATTTTATGTGATAATGCAGAGAGGAAAATGGGGGAAATTTTGAATATTAATTGGGAAATGAGCCAGAAAAAAAATAATGAAATGAATAATTTAAGATGGAAACTTTTTTAAACTTTTTTTTTCTCAAAAAATATTAGGTTTCCTTATGCTTTTATATTATATAATTTAGTATATAATTTATGTAAAATATTTTAAGCTTAAAACTAGTAATTTAAATATAATAAATAATATTTTTTATATTATTTTTTCCAGTTTTTAAAGCCTTTTTAATATTAAAACTCTTTAAAAGAAATTCAATTTTTATCTATGTAAACTTTTTTAGAAAACTTTGCTGATTTGACTTCATTTTAACCTTTAAAAAATTATATAAAATATGAATTTACTTAATTTACTATAATAAATATATATAAATAATTAACCTTCAATATTTTTCTTGCAGTGCATTTGCCTGGCTTGTTTTATTATTTTGCTTTTGCTGCTGCTTGTCATTGATTTTTGATTGTTTCAAGTGTTTTCTGGCAAAGGAGTAGCTCGCGGGCGATGCGGGACCAAGGATGCTCTGAAGGCTGGTGTGATAAGGGAAGTCGAGGAGGCAGATGGACTAATAGTAGGAGGAAAAAGGGGGAGGAAGGGAAAGGGAGGCAGAGCTCCGCTTTAAAGTCTGCCAAGTGCACCCCAGAGAGCTTTGACGCCCGGGCCAAGCCGAGGCTTTTGTTTTCGCTGCCTGTTCTCTGGCTGTTGCATTTTTTTGCAATGCCCAAGTTGGCAATTTGCAACAAAAGATAACAAAGAAGTGAAGCAAAAATAATACAAAAACAATAAGAGAAAACAAAAAAGTAAACAACAAAAATGTAAGCAAAATAAGAAATGTGAAGAAAGGCAAAACAAAAGTATTTGCAGTTGAAACAAAGATACGCGCAGGAAAGGGGTCACATATGGAAGTTGCTTAAATATGATCTATAAGATGCTGATTTTTAGGTTTTTATTAAATTTTTTTTATATTTTATTAAAAATTTAATAAATATATAAATATTTTTCTTAGCTCATTAATCAATATTTGATTGAACTTATAAAATTCTTTGATTTATATTGATTTTCAACATGTTTATGTTTTACATTGCGTATTTAACCCATTTATTTCCTCAGTCAATAAACCAATTCCTTCACCTATTTATTCTTTTATTCATTTCTTCATATTTTTTTTTAGTAATTTCTTTATTCATTCCCTCATTCATTTCCTCATTCATTCTCCTCACTGACAGACAATTCATCAACTTAAAGACCTCAAATCGCAGGTAATTTCGCCAGAATTTTTGCATTATTTGTCAATTGCTGCGGGCCATTTAAGAGGGGGGAGAGTGTAGGAATGAAAAGTGGGGGGGGGGGGGGCCTCGGGAAAAAGGGGTTGGAAAATTTGAAAAGGTAGGAGGGAGAGAGGGAGGGAGGTGATGGAGCTGGCGGAGAGGAGCAATTTACAACAATTCAAAGGCATAAATCAAACATTTAGCAAGTTGAAGTTTTTGGGAAGCACGAAAACGTGGCGGCGGCGGCGGGGTAACGTTTTTTGTCAGTTAGTCAGTCAAGCAGTCATTCAGTCATTACGCACACACGCACACACACAGACAGAGAGTTATTGAATTGATTCGCGGGGGGGTTGGGGAGGGGTTGGGGTTATTTGTGCCCCCCCTTGGGGCACGCAATTCACAACTCGTTCCTTCGCTCTTCCTTGGAGTCTCCGTCTCCTTCTCTCTCTATCTCGTTTTCCCTTCGTCTTGTTGTCTCCTTCTAGCTGTTGTTGTTGTTGTTGTTGTATTTTTTGGATTATAAAGTTTTGTAATTAAAATTTGACAGCTTTACAATTCCCAGGATGCCACCCCCCAACCCCAGCCCGCTTTTCACTCCCCAATCACTCAAAGCGGGAAAATCTTGCCTTCCCCGCGAGTATTTTCTTATTAGAATTTTACAATTTTACAATTTTCGATTTATGTTTCGATTTTATTGTCTAGAATTTTGTGCGTGAATGGCAACCCTTTTCTAACCTCACCCCTAGATACATATACCTATATGTATATGTATATATATCTCTACCCACTTTTGTTTCTAATTCGTTAAACTTTTGCTTAATAATTGTCTGGGTTTTCAGCCCCCCAAAAAAATAAATACAAATAAATGAAAGGAACAGGAGAGGAACCTGGCAAATTTTGTTTCCAAATTTTTTGGTTGTGTCATGTGTTTTATGTTTTTTTCTTTACATATATGACTATATATATATATATATATATATCCCTCACAGATAAGCACTCGACTCGGGGCAGAGCCCAGTCACATGTCTAATCCCTTTGCTTATTGATATGATATCTGCACAACCCACAGAAAAATTCTGAAAAAAAATAATACAAAAAACCAAAAAAGAACCCGAAAGAGAAACAATAAAAAAAAAAGGTTATTTTATATACATATATTGCGGGCTGTGAGCAGGGCTTCCTCTCTCTCTTTCATAATCAAAAAACGTTAAAATCATAGTCTAGACAATAATTTATGAGTCCGGGCAGCGGGCAGATCCAGATTCAGATCCAGATTCGGCCCCTTAACCCCTTTTGCCGGCGAATGCCAATCAACATCTCTCGAGCAAACATTCGTAAGGCTCGAACGGAAGGTCCTCGCGTCCTGTCTGATGATGATCCTGCTCCAGCTCCAGCTCCAGCTCCTGCTACTCCAGCTACTCCTGCTGGTCTGTCATTGTTTTCCCTGTGCCTCTTGCCTTTTGTGTGTGTTTGATTATTTTTTTTGCCTCACATTTTGATATTTTGCCACACATTTTTGTGTATAAAAATATGAATTTTTTTTGGCCGGGAGTTTGGCAGTTTCTAATGGTTTCAACTTCCTTCCGCTTGCCGTTGTCCTTTTCGCCAGGATAACCAGTATTTTAGAGGGGGTTAAGGCAGGTACACTGCAAATTCTCTCTACTGTTCTCCAAAGGAACTTTGGAGCTGCCAAAAAAGAGCTTGTAGTTCCTAGAGCAGGGGCAGGACACTAATTTGATTTGGACATCAGCGTCAACTTCTAATTGAATTCCAGCCCCATCATCATCGTCATCATCATCATCATCATCGGAGAGCTGTGTCTGTGCATCGATTAACTCGCCTTCGCTTTCAGTTTCCACCGAAAACTCAATCTTCGTTTGATGACAATTTCATTTCTATTAAATGCCACTGGAAATGCATAAAAAGCCCCAAGCCTATGAATTTTCCCCCCTTCAGGAAACTAAGCAAAAAAAAAAGAAGAGGGGAAAGAAAAAAAGAAAGATATGGCCAGCTTATTTTAATTACCCTTCGAGGAGGAGGAGGGTTCGGTTTTTGGGTTAGAGCACACAGTGGGTTAATTTTGGCAAAGAATTCGAAATGAAAGTGAGAAATAACGATGCATTAACAACTAGTAGCGTGTAACTAGTAACGAAAATTATACTAGTCACTGCTAACTATTAAAAAGTAACTAGTAACGAGTAGTTAGTAACGAGTAGCCAGTAACGAGTCTGATGACGAATATCTCCAAAATACTAGCAACTAATAACTAGTAGAAAGTAACGAGTAATTAGTAGCTAGAACCCAAAAATAACTAGTAACTAGCAGCATTTAAAATACTGGATACTAGTAACTATTAGCTAGTAGTTTGCAAAAAATAACTAGTAACGAGTAACTAGTAAAAATTAATTATTATAAAATTACTAGTAACTAGTAATAAGCAACTTACAACTAGTAACTAATAACTCATCGTTCAAATTAATTAAAAATGAATTGAAATGCAGAAAACCATTTATTTAAAATATCAAAAAGATAACGAGTAAACCTGGAAAAAAATTAATTTTTATATCTCATAAGAATATATTTATGAGAATGAAAAAGAAAAGCAAACCCGGAAAAGCGAGTGTTACTAATTTCTGTGTGAGCTGGTGTGTGCGCGGCTGAGCATTTAAAATTAACCCCACCACGCCCACTGTGCGTCTGCGGTCGCATTTTGACCGAGCCACGGCAATTATTTTGACGACGCTTAATTTGCGTTGAGTTGGAGATTTCTCGGATGCGGATGATGATGGCGATGACGAAAACGAAAGCGTCGGCGATGGAGATGGAGACAGAGACGATGGCGTTGAAGATATACTATATAGAGTCTATATAGACAGGGCGAAGAGAGAAAGAGAGACGTCGCGACGTTGCGGTTAACTTGCATCAAAATTGAAGCGACAGCATGGCAAACTAATTAAAGTCCCGGCCATTTACCGCGCCCGGAAAAATTGAACGATTTTTACGCTTAGCCTTTTTTAATTGTCCAAATTGGGGGGACCTGGGACCTGGGACCTGCGTTTGATGGCACAGCACAAATATAAGAAGGAAAAAAATAAACTTAAATGCAGACATATTTAACTTAAGGTTGCTCCCCCCACAACATTCTTTTTTATGGCATTTCATCAGGGTGTTTTTAATTTGAAATCAATGATCTAGTTAATTGCTTGGCTGCTTTCTGGGGAATTTAAATAAGATGAGGAAACGAAATCCAGACTTTAAAGCAATAGATTTAAAGTATATTATTGATATACTTGCTATATTATCAAACCTATTATTAGATTCTCTAAATTAAAGGAACACTTAAACAGCTTTAATTAAATTGAACTTAATTTCTAGCTTTGCTTTTAATTAAATTTCAATTGTCTAGTTCTGGTTTTTGTTGTTCTGCTGATTTAATCGCTCGAAGAGCGTATTCTTCTATTTTTTTTCAGAGTTTTTCCTCTTGGCTAATCTATCATAATAATCGCTTTGGTCTGTCACACGTACAAACATCGCCGAAGGTTAGCAAACAAAAACGCCAACGGAGGCTAATCAAACATCAGCAACACCGACTTTAGCCATGACTGCTAAAAAAATAAATAAAATAACTAAAAAAAAAAAGAAACAGAGAGAAGAGAAGAAGCAAGAAGTATCTGTGTACGATTGTAGCCGAGTATCTGCAAGATAATAAATTCAAATGCAAACTTAATTAATTGCCGGGGCAGCAACACGTTGCCGATGGATGTCTCAGCTTCGGCTTCAACTCAATTTAATGGTAAATTAATAAAAAAAGAAGAAATAGAAAAAGTGAAATGGAATTTGATTTATCGACATCGTCGTCTCCGGCAGCTCCTTTTGCTAATTGAAATGCTAAATTTCCGTTCATGCCTGTAATTGAGTTCCCCTCAGAGGTGCGATGTGGAATCGAAATTGACAATTTTCAAATTGCCAGAAAGTGTGTGCAGTACCTATACATATATATATATCTACATATTATATATATATATTCGAAATTGATGACTACAAGACTTTGGGCCAAGACTTGGCAGATTTTTCATCCGAGAGTAGAGCCCACCTACTCTTCGCCGATTATTTGTTGGCCATAAATCAGGCGGATTTTCGGTTTTCCCTCTTATTTTTTCGCCATGCCAATTGCATTTTCGACTTGTCACCATTTTAATGGCTTCCAATTAGATGGTGGCCCATGTGCATGTTCATTATTTTTCATTAGATTTTCATCTTAATGAGGCGTAGGAGAAAGTTTTCGAAAAAAATAAAGCTTAAAAAATAATTGTTCTAGAAAGCTAGTGTGACCATTCAGCTAAGTACATTTCCTCCAAAATCAGGTCACACTGATATTTGGTAAAAGAAACTAATAAATATAATTAATTAAATGATTTATACTGATTTTGGTAATGATTGTTTAATATACTTAAAGTCTTCAATATGACCAGATGATGCCAGTGTGACCTTGCTTGGAATTATAATTCCAAGAGGTCACACTGTTACCTAAAATAAACATAAACTTTATAAACATAATCTTTATTTATTATTCATTTCATTTAGGGATATACATTCAAATAAAACAACAAGAGCTTGTGTGACCTTGCTTTGAATTTTCAGTTAGTAAGGTCACACTGAGTTTACTAATTTTTCAATGAATCAATGACATCTTAAGCCAAAAATCCCCTAAATTCCCTATAGAATTTTCCCCATTTTGGAAAAGTGCTAACATCAGCCGCAATCAAGGCATTTATTGCTGATGCAACAGGCACAAGTACGTACTATAACTACAACAACAACTATCACTATGACTATATGACTATGACTATACTACGAATGAATTTAAATTCCAAATTGAACTGAACTAGCTCACGCAACAACAAAAGCCACTGGCGAACGAAAATAAGGAAATAATCAATTTAAAAAAATCAAAATCACACATTTACCCATTTCGAGAGCAAACAGCAAACAACAAAGCTATACTAAGCAGAAGCAGAATCCGAATCAGTAGCAGAAGCAGAAGCAGCAAAGCAGAAGCAGATGCAGAGGCTGAGGCTGAAAAGCAGAAGCAACAATCAGTCCCGGAGCCGGAGACAGAGAGGCAGATAGCGATATAATCTATGGCTGGACTGCTCTCGCCGATCAGAATCCATATGCGATAAATAAATTGAATTTATCCGCAATTGGTGGATGCCCAGGGGATGTGTGTGGGTGAGGATGTGGGTGTGTATGTTGTGTGTTGTGTTTTGTGTGTATATTTTGTATTTTTTTCACTTTAAGCAGCAATACAAATAGCAACGATACGATGATAAGCACGACAGACCAGAGAGTCAGCAATCATTGCAGGCTTGTCCTAACTAAGCTCAATGTCTCCAGCGATATATATATGTTATATACATATTTCAGATCCGAGTGGTATTTGTGTGCTGATTGATTTGAATTGAATAATTGCAATTGTGCGGCCTGTATTTGTACATTATTATTATTATTATGATTATTTGTTGTATTTGTCCAGACGATAAAAATCCCCCTGCTAAATTTTCCATCAAATTCTCACCCGACGTCGTCTCATTATATGTTTTTTTTTATTAGCTTTCAGACTTTTCAGCACCGGCACCGGGAGAGTCAAACTTTTGCTTCGATTGGCATAACTCATACTAAATTCGAATAATCGCCAATAATTTTTGGCTCCCCATCATCGAGCGGCGGCAAATAAACAAATTTAATCATAATGAGATTCAAATTAATAGCAAAAATCTAAAATAATTGAAGCTCTTTTGAAAGATTACGAAAGCAATAATAAACTGAGAGAGGGAGAGGGAGAGAGTGAGACTGGGAATCGATCTTTATTCTTTATTCATTATTGTTTAAACAGTTGATTTTAATTTTAGAAGCAAGCCATTTGCGTTAGATGGATTTTCCGCTTGATTTGCATTTAAAAATAACACTTTCGCCAATTGTCTTTTGAGTGTATCTAAATATTTGTTTGGAAATATATATATATATTTAAAAAACATATATAGATAACCCTTTCATGGCTCTAGTTTCTGCCGGGTTTTGCCTCTGACGCAGGTCGGTCGGTCGGTCTGGTTGGTTCCAATTCCCAATTAAAAGTCGAGCATTATGCTATTAAATTCGGCTTTGGCACCCAAGTCACGCGATGATAAGCCTAAATCGAATAATTATAATGATTATTATTATGATTCCAACCATCCATCCATCCATCTATCTGTCTATCTATCAGTGAGCTCGGAGAGAGGGGCCAAGAGATGCGGGTGCTCAATAATCGGTTCTCTTATCACCGAAAACGTTTCCAAAATTCAACTCAAATTATGTTTGCTGATAAACATATACATAATAATATATATTTAAACATATTTTTCGATTTATGTAAATTACTATTATAATTCCCATTTAAAAAAATCTATTAAATTCGAAATTTTAATGGTTAACATTCTCATATCGTAGGAACTTATCAATGAATTTCCCCCAAATGCCTCATAAATGTATGTGGCTGCTAATCAGATATATTTATATATATATATTTCCTTTTTTTCTGGTCTCTAGTGTTAGGATAAACAACTAAATCTAGCCGCAAAACAAAGGTCATAAAAAAATTGATTCGTTTTTTGTGTGGTTTTTTTCGTTGTTTATGCACAAATATGTGTAAATGTGTCGATAAAGAAATTCTATAAATATATTTACACCCTTCCCCTATATCATATATATATGTATATTTTCCGGTGGATAAAAAAGAAACCAAATCGCGTTGAATTTTTGTTATTTAATAAATACATTGTGGTTTGTTTTTGTTTGCGGCGTGATAAAAAACTAAAAAAACGAAACAAATAAGCAATGGAACGTGTCGTTTTGTTTGAGAAGAGCCACTGCCTAGTATTAGTAACAAAAAAAAAAGCAAAATCGAGGCGAGGCGGAAGCTGCTCTATAGCTTCGCTGGCTGCTAATTTGTTGTTCATTTGTTTGTGCTGTCAAGAAGCGTTTAATTTTTGCTTTCTTTTCGATTATTTCTTTTCGTTTTTATTTTCATATATATTTTTTTTTCTCTATTTTTTTTTGTTGTTGTGCTGTATTGCGTTTTATTTTTGGAAACGCGACGGCCCAAAGCACTTTGTCTATAAAAATGCACTTCTGCGAAAAAATAAACACATGCCTCATAGCCAAAACAAACGCACACAAACTGGCGGCTAGAGCTGTTGCACTCTGGATTCTAACAACAAACAACTGTTGCAATTCCATTTAACATGATTTCTGGGCAACAATTTTCGCATCTACAGAGGGTCCTCGATGTGGGGAATATGTATGTTTGCAAACTAGATTTTCCTTTGCAAAAATTATATATATTTACTTTGCACTTTTGCATAAGGTGCAAGGGCACACTGGTCATTAAGCTTATTAGTTTGGTCACACTGAGTTTGTAAAGCAAAGGCATAAGGCTCTCAACTTCATATGCAAACTGAACTGAACTTATATGTTAAGCAAGGCCACTCTGGCTTCGACTTTCCCTAGCCTGGTCACACTGTATATTCTTTTTTCTCATCTTTATGGCACTGCCGCCGCCGCTCATATTCCTGTCGATCATCTTTGGCTGCTGTCCCGAGAGGACAACACAGAAAATATTGTCGCATATTTATGAACATGTGTAACAGATAAATCTGAATCTACACACGCACACCCAGTGGCAGAGCGGCGGCGGCGGCGGGGCACAACACATAAGTGATTTAGTTGTCAGGCGAGTGCATTTATCACAGCTGTTTTGGGGGTTTCCGAGGACTGGGAACTGGTTGGAGGGGCGCTTGGTTGGGTCCCTGCCTGGGCGCCAGTAATCAAACTAATGAGCTTGGTCTTGGGTGGTGGCAAAAATAGCTTTTAATGGATTTCAAATAATGACAACAACAAAAAAAAAAGGGGAAGAGAAAAAAATTTCCATTTAACACCATAAATACTCCCTCTAACTACTACTCCTGGTTAGGTGGTGAAGTGAAGTGATAAAACATTAAAGAAATGCGCTTCTCCTTCTAGCGACACCTTGGGGGTTGCTAATGGAGGAAGCTCTTGCTGCACTTAATGGCAAATGATAATGATTGATGCTGAAATGCAAGGCAAATATGCTGCAGCCACCCAAAACCCAGACCCCGAGCATCCCAGCATCTTCACAAAAAGCCACACGAAGCACTTTGGAGTAGCAAGTCGAAGAGCTGTAGCTTTCTATATCTTCTTTGGGGTTGATGTCTGGTGCTTTTTTCAACGGCGATAAGCAATCATTCAATGCGGTTTTGAAATATAAAACAAAGCAAAAATCAAGGCGAAAAGAGGGGAGTTTATTTCTGAATTTTTACATTAAGGAGATTGCAAGCTTTAATTCTCAGGGATATTGTGGCTTTTGAGGCCTATTTTAAGCATCTTTAAATAACTTAAGATATATATAAATAAAATCATATAAAATAGAAAAACCCAAACAAATTATACTATATATAACCTCCATTAGAAATCTATACCCTCATAATATCTATATCTAATCCCCTGTCTTGGTTATTTTAGGCAAATTTCGTATACCTCTCCGCCCATCCACATTATCCCCTGGTTCTGTGTAAACAAAGGCATTCAACAAATTTGTAGGCGTAAAAATTGTCTTGTCAATATTTTAATGATATCACTTTACACCCCCCGTTTAGTCCTTGGCCTTGTCCTTGTTGTCTGTGGCTAAAAAAAGTTTCCCTTCAACTTTTTGTTCCCTTGTTGCTGCCTGGCCTGGCCGTGTTGTTGTCCCCAGGAAAAAGGCTGGAAATCCCAGGCTCTATGTTTTTCCCCTATATATATATTTTCCTCTTTTCTTCTTTTTTTTTTGTAGAATTTTTTTTTCCCGCTATCCCTTTTGGCTGCTGTCTTGGGCGTGTAAAGAAGAAGTCAAAAGTCCCGCCGCTCATTTGTTTGCCTTGTTTCCCTTTTTTTTTCTCTGTTTTTTTCGTCGGTCGGTCTCGGTTTCTCGCTCGTACTCGGGCAACATTTTTTCTGTTTGGCTAGAAAATTACAAGAAAAGTGCCCGGAAAAGTGGGTGGTGGTGGTAACGGGGGGGCGTTTGTTTATTTGTGCAAGTGTTTTCTCAATTGTGCGTGCTGGCCAGAGGAGGGAGGTGGCCAAGTGGCGAGAATCTGCAGACGGAGGTCGGTCCTCGGTCCTCGGTCCTCGGTCAGTCGTGCGTCGCCGTCTGCGGTTGGAATTCCGCTCCTCCTCCTTTCTCGCCTGGATTTTTCCCCGACTTTCCTTCAGTTTCCCAACACACACACACTTGCAGCATTCCAGCGGCGACGTTTGTCTAATCTTAACGGTTTTACATTTCATTGCGCCGGGTAATTGTCCTTCGGTGGGTTGGGTCTGAGGCTTCCTCTTAGGCTTCGGGTGCGATCCCCTTTTTCTGAAGGGATATTCGACCTTAGTCCGCTACAGTTTATTAAATTAAAAAGTCACTTAAAGTCGGGGGAGAACTTCTCTCTTTTTATTTTTACTCCAGTTTTCTTTTTTTACATTTTTGTGGTGTTTGAAGTTCTTGGAAAAGGGGTTGTGAGTTGCTTAATTTGAGGATTAAAGAGTACCCATTAAGCTAAGGGATATTTTACTTTGAGCTGATTGGTATCTATTTAGCTTTGGCTAACAGCAGCTGTTGCTTAAACCTTCTGTTAAGTTAACTTTCATTGGAGAAAGCTAGAAGAATTGTATAATCAATTTTAACAGGAGGTTACCTAACCCTTGGGTTAGATCGAAGGAATAGCACTCCGAGAGTACTAGAGACTTTATAAGTCAAAAAGTGAAGAAAACAACAATTAAAGGCCTAAGGTTTAGCTGTTAACCGGTGGTTACCTAACTCCTGGTTATCTTTAATTTTCAAGAACACACTGGGATTTTTTTTAAGTTGTAAATATAAAGTAATATAAAGTTAACCCCTAACCTTAACCCTTAAACTTACCTCTTTATCTTTGGCAGCTAATAGAACAGCTGGCTGGCCGTTGTTGTTGTTATTGTTCTTCTTCTTGCGCTTCTCGCTGTTGCCACTGCTGCTGTTGTTATTGTTGGTGTTGTTGGTATTGTTGTTATTGGTATTACTGTTGTTGTTGTTATTATTATTGGTATTTGTGTTGCTTGTGGCTGTGTTGCTGGTTGTTGTTGTTGTAGTATTATTATTGTTGTTGTTGTTATTGCTGGTTGTGGTGGTGGTATTGGTATTGTTGTTATTGGCGCAATCATCGTCCTCGGCACTATTGGCAGCCACAACAACAGCAACTTGTTGCTCATTGTTGGTGTTGCTTTCATTGTTGTTGTTGTTGGTGTTCTTTCGACTACAACTATTATTGCTATTATCGGTTGTTGTTGCTGTGGTTGTTGTTACATTTAAACTAGCCTCCTCCTTGTTGTTGTCCTCTGAAAGTTCCAACGCCTGCGTTGTCGCACTTGGCTCAGTTCTGGTATCGGTCTCCATATCGTCTGGATTCGATTGCATCGAAGCATTTTCCTCCTCCTCATCGTCATCCTCATCATCATCGCCGGCGTCATCCTGCTCTGGCTCATTGTCCGGCACATGCTCCTGCTCTGGCTCATCCTCCTCCTCCTCCTCTTCATCCTCGTCCTCATCCTCGTCCAGCTGCAAATCCTGATGACTATTATTGCTGCTGGCCATGGTCTCATTGGTTATCGGCTGCTCGGCGGGCATATTGGATGCCGCTGTTGCTGTTACTGTTGCTGCTGTTGCTGCTGCTGCTGCTGCTGCAACATCGGTGGCCGGTGAGTGGAGTGGAGATTGCTGTTGTTGCTGCTGCTGCAAGGCCGCCGCTGCTGCCGCTGCAGCCGCCTCCATCATCATCTGCTGGGCGTGGCTGAAGAAGAGCTTCGGATTGAGGCAGGCGCCGCTGACGACGCCGCCGCTCTGCTGCAACTGCAACTGTTGCTGCTGCTGCTGCTGCTGCAGCTCGGTGCTGAGCAGCGGCGGCGAGGGCGACGGCGTATTTGTATTTGCGAGCAGATTGCTGCCGTTCTGCTGCTGCAGCGTTAAAGCCGCTGCAACGATGGAGCTATTCAGCTGCTGCTGCTCCTCCTCGTTATCTGTGATTGCTCCTGCTGCTGTTGCTGCTGCAACTGCTGCCGCTGCTGCTGCTGCTGTCGCTGCTGCTGCACCTGTGTCGCTGTTATCGCTGTTGTCACTGTTGCCGGTGGATAGCTGCTCTTTGAGTGTGTTCACTTCCTTCTCGGCCTGGGTAGCGCGCTGTAAAAGAAAAAAAATTAATGATTAATTTTTAATACTTTTTAAATATTTTTTTTTTTATTTAATTTTTAAATGTAGTCATTAAAATCCTTAAGTTTTGGTAGGAAAACCAACTTTCTAGCTTTTAATTTGCGGATTTTACATTGATTATTAGTAATTTGAGCATTATGACACTGTATGTTAAAGACAACATGGTCACACTTATATATTTATTAATTTTTTTTTAAAGGCTTTAAAATTGTAATATTCATAATCCGTTTTTTATCTTTTTTTTATTTCTTGCAAGGATTTAAAAACAATACAGTGTCATAAGGTCTTAAAAACTCTAGAAACAAAGTTAAATCTGAGAAAAATACTAAAAAATTTAAGAAAATTTTAAAATTTCAGTTAATACAAGATTTTCTATGATGTATTACTACTTTTCAGATATATACAAATATATATTTAAGGAGCTTCCCCCCCATTACCCCTCTGAAAAATTCGTATAACGTCAGCCACATATGTTGCAAAAAGTTTGGGGCGCCAAAGCCAACTATCGACCCTCATTAATTTTACTTTTAAAGTCATTACGGGTTAAATTTAGCCAAATTAATACGTTGCAAAAACTTTTGTCGGCCGACAACGACAACAGCAGCAGCAGAAGCAGAAGCAGCAGCAACCCGGCTGTCGGAAGGCTTAAAAAACATTCCAGAGTCCTGGAGTCCTGTAGTCCTGGACTCCCCCGTCTGCATTAGCAACCAGGAAAAACACAGAGAGGGAGAGAGAGTGGGAACAAATTTATAGTTTATCGTTCGTATCGATAAGCCTTGACTTGAAAATGTTTGCCTGCTATTAGTGCTGACCTTCGAGGGGGGGAAGGCAAGGAGGGCGGGGCCGATGGGTGGTTTCTACTTTTTTGGGGGTCCCGGAATCAAATGCCAAATGAGAAATTAAAACAACAAAACACAGAGCGACGAGCCCAGGAAGAAGGTTACAAAAATATGCGGTGCAAACTTTTTTGGCAAATTAGTCTGGGATTCCAGACCGAATGAGAGAGAGAGAGCGAGTGCCCAATCCCAAACCCAGTGCCAAGTTTTAAGGCTTCCTCCTAAGCCCAAGCCCAAGCCCAAGCCAGGACCCGAAATGGCAATGACTTTTGCCTGGGCCTGGTCGTGGTCCTGTTTCTGGGCTCCTTCGTCGATTCGATTTTCTGTTGATTTGTACTTGTTCGGTTTTGGTTTTTGGGTATTTTCTGTGCAATTTTATTTGTATAAATACCGGAAGCTAGGCAAAAAAGGACGCCGCCCAAGGAGGCTCCTTCAAGGGGGCGTTGCAGGCAATAAAGAACTTTGGAAATTAGTCGATGGGCTCTGCAAAAACTATTGGTGGTTTGGGTCTAAACCCTTGGCCATATCGAAGTATATCGGGTGGTTACCCTCTCTCTTCCCCCCTCTGAGAACTTAAGCAGGAAGTCGTTACAGAGGAAAATGTTTGGTTTGGTTTGGGGGGGGAGAAAAAGGCGGCACTTTTCGGCTAGATATTAAAGCGATTTTAGGAATGAGAGATCTATAAAAACACAACTTCTCTTAATGACAATACATACAAGGATATAGCCAAGTTTATTCCTGAAAGCAAATCATTTTTCTTGGCCCCGCCAGGCATATTTGTCAACATCATCGTTCTCATTACGAAGAGAGAATGGGGGGGGGTTCGCATAGATATATATTTATGATATTTAAAAGCTCTTAAGTACAAACAACAGACAGGCAAAGCGGGAGGCTGCTGCTGCTGCAATATCCACGAGTCCTGCCACGAGTCCTTTGCCAGACAGACAGACAGACAGACAGAGAGACAGAGACTGTGGCAATGGGTGGCTTTCAGTGGTTGCTCTCCCTCTGTCCTGTCTCTGTTTTAAGACCTCGTCGCCGCTGCCGTGAGCTGCTTAAGCTTGAAAATTGTTTTCATAATGGCCAACAGAGAGAGAGAGCGAGGGAGAGAGGGGGGGAATGGCTGAACAGGACCAGAAAGGATACTTTTCAGTTTCAGTTTTGATTCCCGTCGCCAGAGGTATTTTCCATTTCTTTCGCTGACTTTTTGCTGGGCCGAAAATCGATCAGTGGCCCAACAGCAGCTGGGAATCCCCGTGGGAAGCCAAGCACTTGTTGGTTCTGCCCGTTAACTCGAAAATAGTTTTCTTGGCCAGGTTTTTTTCTCCTCTGCCCTCTTTTTTCACCATCTCTCTCTTATTCTCTCTCTCTCCTGTGAAATCAATTAATACAAGAAGCGGGGTCTGGCATTTGCCGAAAAACCAAATGAGTTAATTAACTAAAATGCGGGTGGCTTTGCCGGGCATTTTCTTTCTTTTTTTTTCAGAAAGTTGGAGGGTTTTTTGTACTTTTTTTTTGTAATTTTTATTTTGGGTTTTTGTGCCCACTTCAATGGTCGCCCCCCCGGTCCGTGTGTGTGGTCAGCTTATGGCTGGCAAGGCTTTCGTATCGAGCACCCTTTTAGCGTGCCCTTCCCGGCCCCCCCTGCTAGCTCCCCTTTTATTTTTGGGTTTCATTTAATATTTTTGCCCCGGTTGCCACTTCAAAGGAGCTTTGAAAAAAAAATAGAAATAAAATAAAAAATATACATGAAGAATTGCATAAAAACGAACGGGTTAAAATCTCTCGCGCGCGAACCAAAAATGTTAAGTGAAATGTTAAAATTCTATCCTTACTAGAAAGAATTGACCTTTCTCGGAGAGAGAAAGAAGGTGTGAGTAAGAGAGTTTGGGGGTCTTAACATGTAAAGTTTTCGAAAAAAAGTATTTTGAATATTATAGCTTCAATATTTTGTACTCTTTTTGTAGGGAATTGTGAAACTCTCAAAAATTGGCCTTAAAAGGATCTCTTTCCTGTTCCCTATTGCTTCCAAAACTCTTTCGGAGTTTAGGCATAAAATAAACTCTTTCACTTTCGCTTTTGCTTGTAAAACTCTCTTTTAGAGTTAAAGAAAACTTTTTCTCTCGTGTTCGCTATTGCTAGCACATTGCAGGCTAAGCGTGAAAGATAGAGAGCGAAAGAAGGAGCACAAGAGAGCGCTAAAAGTGAGAGCGAATAAGAGAGAAAAAAAACTTAACCGAACACTTATGGTGATATCTTTCCTCTTTAAGCAATTTTTAAATTCATCTTAAAACTCCCATAATTTATTTTTTAAATTCTAGTTTTAATTTAAATTTATTTATGAATTATATTCTGTATTATTTTTATATATTCCCGATTTTTATATTTATTAATTGTAAAGTATGGGATATTGTTCTGTATTTTTTCCAACTCATTGGTAATTGTATCAATGAATGTCCTTCCTACCTACCCCTTTCCAGTTTCTATGCTTGGCTGTTCCTGATATTTATATATATATATATTGTATATATTTTCCCCCTTTTTTTTCTCATCGTGTTTGTTCACAATTGTCGTGTGCTTGGCACATGTCAACTCACTCGTCGTCGTGGTGCTCCCCCCTTTCGGCACCACCGCCGCCGCCCATGTGTGTTGGCTGCCCCTCCTGAGGTTGCAGCATGCGCGGCGGCATTGTCTCAAGCTGTTTGTCTGAAGTGAGTTTTTGGTATTTGGGCTCAGCTCAAAGCGAGAGAGAGTGAGAGTGAGAGAGAGAGAGAGAGAATGAGCTCAAGATTCGCAGCAGCTGTTGTTCTTCTCGTCAGGACCTTATTTCTGGATTCCTGCAGGAGGTTTTTGGGGGCGAGCAAGCACTTTTTGTAATTAGTACGAAGGCAATGTTATGAATTGTGCTTCAACTTAAGCTCGAGTGGCCGGGCTTCTTCTGATTTAACGAAAGGGGATATACTTATATATACATGTTCCGTGATGTATCAACCCCCTGCGGTTGATGCCAAGCTTTTTCTTTTTTTATGGCTTGGAAAGGGTTAACGCGGCTGCATTGTGCGGTTTCTGTTTTTTATGCTTGCTTCTTATTTTTTGACAATAAATCAAAGCAAATCAATGCCAGAATGTGGGTTAAGGTGGCACACGTCGCCACACGAGCAGTATCCTTCAGCTGTATCCCTTTGTGGAAACTTTGTACCTCCTTTTCCACTCTTTTTTTTCTCCCCTTTTCTTTTTAGTAGTTCCTGAACTCAAAGGACTTGCCGGGACTGCCACTTAAACGCCTGCCTTGCCTAGCTATATCTGCATATATATAGACATAAAACCAGCGACAAAGACAATTACACACACATTAAGCAAAAAGAGTTGTAGAATTAAGTATATATGTATAAAGATATATCCTAGAAGGTTGTGCTGCAAGGAGGTTAACTTATGGTAGCTTGATTCAGATTGTGAAAAAAGAAGCTAAGAGAAAGGTTCAGTGAAAATTTTAAAATATGGGTCGCGTTTAAGTGGGGAAAAATGAAATGGAAACAGTTGAAAAATATCTAAGATACTTGAGATACTAAAAAATAATACAAAATACTACAAATTACTAAATACTACAAATTACTAAATACTAAAAAATACTTAATACAAAAAAAGTGCGTATGAATATAAACAAAAATAATTTCACTTTATTTTTTTATTTCCATTCAAAACCCATTTATTTTTCCTCCCCAAGAAATTCCCCTTATTTTGAAGCACCTAAAAAACTGTTGGCCATTAATTGAGGCTAAAAGGATAACTCTTTTCCTTGCTAACTAAATATATATAGCAAAAGGACTTGAAGGTGGGGGAGCACCATATAAACGCCAGAGAACTCCAGAGATCCTGTAGAAGGAGCACAAGCAGGAGCAGGAGAAGGAGGCGATGGCTCCCCATTATTCTTCAGTTCGGATTCGGGGCATGCCTTTGCATTTGCTTTACAATTTCAAACATCATTAGCAACGCACACAGTACACAAAACCCCCTTCTCACACATACTAACACACACATGTATATCCCTTTTTGCTAATTATTTATTTAAATATTAAACAAAAAATACCCAAAAATACACACACACACACAAACGAAC
The DNA here is from genome assembly GCA_008042585.1 of Drosophila punjabiensis. Lineage (NCBI taxonomy): Eukaryota > Metazoa > Arthropoda > Insecta > Diptera > Drosophilidae > Drosophila > Drosophila punjabiensis. Next base: position 103,474 of record VNJR01002460.1, on the reverse strand, counting down.
AGAGAGCGGGGGAAACACACACAAAACTGCAACAAAAAAAGAAAGGAAAAACCGAAAAAAGCTAAAAAACAAAGTGAAAAGAGTGGCATAAAATCAACACACACATATGTACCCCTCTCACACACACACACACATAAGCACAAGAGCCAGAGAAAAGACGAAAATGATGTATTGATGCTGCCTGGCAGGAGCCAGCGAAGGAGCAAGAGAGAGAGAAGGAAGAATATGAGCCGAGGTGGCCATGTGGGGATCCACACTCACACACACACTAGCACACACACAAGACAAGAAAAAGTAGAGGAAGAAGGAGAAGGAGAAGAGCGAGAGGCACATATATGCAAATACATAACTGTACATTCGTGGAGATAACACGCTAGCCTTTCCCTTCTGCCTTTGCCTCTGCCTTTGGCTTCTCCTGAACTAACTAATATTTTCTAATTTAAAATTCTGTTTCTTTTTTATTGCCCCCCCTCAGACACACACTCACACAACACACACATGCACATATGTAAATTTATAAAATTTTCTATTTACTTATCAAAAATCAGAGGCGCAAAAAAAGGGGGGGTTAACAGGGTTGTATTTCTTCTTGTTTTTTCCTGCCAGGGGGTTGGTGTAACTGTAAACTGAAAATGTATGCTATACGAAATATAAATTAGCTTTGATATGCGAAGCTTTGCTGACGAAGAAGATGAGCCTGCCTGCCTCTGTCCCCCTACCCCTACCCCCTACCCCCCCTTACCGATTCTGATTCTGAATCTGCAAAAAAAGGATTATATACACGCGTGCCTCGCATATGTGTCTCTGTCTGTCTGTCTCTCTTGCTCTCACTCTGTGAAAAGATGCTGGAAAAAAGGATTAATGCGTGCAAGAAGAAGACAGAAGACTGAAGGCTATGGGGTTGGGGTTCTTTCGATTTTTAATGCGTCACATGACAGCGCATTCGTTGGGGGGTTTTGGGGGGATGCTATATGGAGAAGAAGCTCAAGTTCCCACCAACATTTCTTCTTTCTTTTTTTTTTGTCTTTTTCCTAAATGCCAAAAAGTGTCAAAGAAGACTCGCTTTCCATCTCTTTCTCTTGTGTGTATGTGTGCCATTTTTTCCACTCAAAGGATACAGTTACACATTCATAAGGCACGATTTGAAGCAGCTATCACCTCCCTCTGTCTCTCTGTTGGACGATTTCTAATTGCCAAAGGCGAAAATATGGGGAAAAACAGGGAAGGAGCAAACAGAAGAGAGAGAAGTAGAGCGAGCAATACAATGTGGTTTAAAAATACAATAATTTTCAAGGATCCCATAGATCAAATATAAACCAAAATAAGCTTTCAAAATAGACCTAGCTTAAAACTCAACTTAACGCCGAATGGTCTTATAATTCTCAAGTTGTAAGTCAGCTATATTTAAAAAAGATCATATATGAAAAATTAAATATCAATAACCCTTAGAAATATTTTTGTCTTTTACTCTTCGTTGGTTGTAACTCCCACAAACTATAAATGCGCCTTTTACATACTATGTTAACTTATAATTCCCAATTTGTTCTGGCTTTTTTGATTATTAATTAAATGAAATATTAAACTATATACTTTAAAGTGTAAAAATGTTTATAATAATATTAATCCCATTCACTATCATAAATACCTCCAGACCCCTCCCCCCCCCCCTCCCTATCGCTTAGTTTTAAAATTTCCCGAAAAAAACCCCCTCATTAGATATACAAATTTTTGGTAATTCCTTTGCCATTTGGTGATTAACAAAGGACGGACGAGACTTAACACAACCGCCTTTTCTATGCAACCCTCTTTGTTTTTTTGTGATATCAGGAGGGGGGTTTTTTAGCCCCTCGCCCCCCACTGACCCCCATCCCTGCCAAAAAACCATTCACATTGAGTGACCAAAAGTAATAATAATTTTTTGGCTTATCCTTATTATTACATAACGTATGCATACCTTTTTTGTGTGCCGGGAAAAACGGGAGCAATCGTACATCAAAAATGAACATGTCCATGTGTGTGTGTGAGAGTGAGTGTGTGATGACCCTTTTTTTTAGTGGGTGTGTGAGAAGGTGGACACACACAGTACCCATTGTTCACATGCACACACACCACCCCCATTTTTTGGTCACTTTGTTTCGTAGGCCTTTTTCGGCAAAGCCAAGCCAAGGCAAAGGACTTTTTGTTTTGTGTTTTATTTTTTTATACGTTATATATAGTATATATATGTGTGTGTGTGTGTGTGTGCCCAGCTAAGTAAATAATTAAGCATTACACTGACCAAATAGCACAAAGCAAAGGCAAAGGCGGGGGGTTCCCAGACAAATACAAATAAATATAACTCATATGTGGGCTTTGTTTGGGGGTTTCCCTTTTTTTTTTGGATGTTCGGTCAGGCCATACAAATAATGATTAGAAATCCTGAATCCTGTATGTGTGTTTATGTGTGTGTGTAATTTTTGACATTTTTATGCGGGCCTCAAAATGGTTTTACAGTCTTTGAGTTGGGGGGCTTGGGAGCTTACCTAAGGGTTGTCCATTACATAAATTTGACATTTTAAAATCTAAACGAAATTAATGATTTCAGTTTCAGGAAAAAAAAGGGATGTGTGTGAGCTGAAAACAAAAGCAAAAACCTTGTACAGTTGGCAACAAAACACCGGGCCTAATTAAATATGTGAAAATATCACATTGGGCAATCCTTTTCATGAACCGAAAATCCTTAATCAGACCAAGGCATTAATATAAATGAATGTATTAATGCTTGAGGCAGTGCCAAAACAGAATCAATAATTCTCCAGCTTCAGCTCCTGCTCCTTCTCCATTTCTCCTTCTCTTAATTAAACCCAAAAATGAAGCAATTTATTATTTGCGAGACGAGTCAAGAGAGAGAGACCCTTTTTCAATCAAAATTTCCAATCAATGTCAATTCATTATGCCCAACGAGAGATGATGTTCTTGTTGGCAACAAAAACCAAGAACCAAGGCAACCAAAGGGTTCTTCTATATAAAGCCACCCCGAAAGACACAAAACTCTGTTGGCATTTTTAATGAAAAGCCACGATGACGACGTCGACGACGACGACGATGTTGGCCTAATCAAAATCGACAACATTTTATAGTTTCCATTGCGGGGGGAGAGGTTGGGGAAATTTCTAGGGGGGAGTAAAGAGGAAAACTCACCTTTTCCCAGAGCTACAACTTTGGCTTAAAGAAAAGTGTGTGTAGGAGTGTGTGACAAACAAATATTTGAGAACGTTAAATCAGAAATCTTTTGCTTTCAATTGGCAATCCTTTTGTGTCCTTAGAGAGAGGGGGGAGTAGGGAGGAGGAGTGCCAAAGGAAAAGCTAGGAAAATGCTGGGGTTGCTGACTGGCTGGCTGTCCTTGGAAAATCGAAAAACATTTCGTGTATTAAAACCGAAACGAATTAATTTAATTAATTACAATCATGTCTTATTAGGAGACGTATGAAGGAAGACGACGACGACGAAGCACACCAAGACGTTGCGGAAAATCAAGGAAAAGTGAGGAGGGAGGGGGAAAACTGGGCGGGGGGGGTAAAGGAGAACTTGGGGGCTGATTTGGGCGACAGTTTTGTTGCTGCCAAAATGAAACAACAGCGCGTGTCAGCTGCCAAAGAGTTCGCTTTTGTTTCAAGTGCTGCTGGAAGCATGGCTTTAGTGGGTTAAATTTTGCCAGTAAAGAGGGGGAAGGGGGGGAAGGAGGGGCGGGTGGAGTCATGCTTTGGTATGGGGTGGGTTTGAGGCGTTTTCCTGGTGGGTGGCGCCAAAAATTGTATGCTCACATCATTTATAAATGCCTGATTTGTTATTTACAAAACGAGACAAGTTGCGGCGGCATTTTCGGAATTTTCCCTACAGGGTGAGGGGGGTAGGTGGGGTTGCTGTAGCTTTTCCTTTTGTGGCCCATGTGTGCGAGAGTGTGTGTGTGTGTGTGTGTGTGTGCGGCTGCCACTTAATTTGAATTTGAGTAATTGGCCAAAAGTAGGAGAGTATTCGAAGAGAGGAAATAAACGTTGTTCCAATTCCTTTGGGTTTTTGGGTTAAAGTTAAAGCTGAATAGTTGCAGAACTAGTTCGGAATTTTTATAAAAACTAGAGTTTTTTAACGGGAATTTGTTGAATGTTTAATGCAAAATGATATAAGCTAATAAGAAAGCTAAGTACGTAGCAAAGCTAGAACTATTTGGGAATTATAGCTTGAAATACATTCTACCTAAGCGTTTTTAAAGAATTTTGAGTTAATACTGGAATTTAAGATAACTTTTGAAGTTAGGTAAAGGCCAAAGGATACTGTTTATATATAATATAAATATTTATGCTCTGCTTCAAACAACTCTACAAATTTTTTGTTACCTTCTTTGCATTTAAATTAAATTCTTTTAAATTACCTTAAAATCCCTTAAGTAAATTTAATTATTTCCTATGAAAAATTGTTCAGATTATTTCAATATCTGACCTCCTCTCCCAGCGCAGACTTCTTTTAACACTTTGTTGCCCCATTGTTGTTGCTGCTGCCGCTGCTGCTGCTGCTGCTGTTAATTAATTTCTGTAAAAATATTTATTATTATTAGTCGTCCCGCAAATGGCGATGGCAATGCACCCGGCCAGCCAGTCAGCCAGCCACCACTCGATATATGGCATCCATATATATATATGTATATATATATATATGATGATGAGAATATATATCTGCATAAAAATGCATGCCACTGATTCGCACTGTTCCCGGTTCCTCTTTTCCCCTTTATTTTTTTCCCTTTATTTTTTTCCTTTTATATTTTTTTGTTGTGTGTGTTTTTTTCCCTTTTTTTACCCCCCTCAACGACTTGACTGTCACTAAACGGCTCATCTAACTGCAATGCTTCATAGAAATTTGTTTGCATATGGAGGAGCGTGTATCGGAAAAGGGAGCAGCAAGCATTATGGGGTTAAGGAAGGGGGGGGTCTTGTGTGGGAATGGGAATGGCTGGCGGGCAACTTATTTTTGCAACAACAATGAACTAGAGAGACAGAGAGTGAGAGAGGAGGAGGAGAGTGGAAGGGAGAGGGAGACACACAAATCACAGAAATGAAAATCGAAAAGTGCATGCTTCTGCTTCTTCCATATAATATCGGGCGAAGGAACAGGCATAAATATAAGCTATATATATAGGCTTTACAGTGGAGCATTTTGGTAAAAATTAACTTAGTTAGAAGAGAGTATTGGCTAAAATCTAGCTTAAACTGTTTGGGAATTATAAGTTATTTTGGTGGCTTTTTTTTAAAGATAACATATAAAGTATAAATTAGAAAAGCCATATATCAAGTTTAAAAATCCTTTTAAGAAAAAATATTTCATGTGTCCTGCTAGAACTACTTGGGAATTATAGGTAAAAAGAGCTCTAGCTTTTTTTAATTATATTTTTTAGGCTTAAAAAAATCTTATACTAATAAATGGTAAAAAGTATAAGAAAACCTCAAAAACTCAAATATTTCCTAAGCCTTGCTAGAACTACTTGGGATTATAGTCAAAAATAGACTGAAGCATGTTTATTCGAGCATTTTCAAAGGCCAAAGATTTTTAATTAAGATAATTCCAATGGGTTCACCTTATCGAACCCATACTATATACAAATTATTGGCTATATTCTGCGTTCTGGGTATATGTATATGTTATATCAAAATACTATATACTTTGTATGGGATGTGGTGTGTGGCAACAACAAATTTACACTCCAACAGACGATGTTGTCGTCGTCGTGCCAGTCACTCAGTCAGCCAGAGCGGCTCGGCTGTCTATAATGCAGTCTATAAGCCCCATATCGGCCGGGATATATGTATATGCAAATATATATATATATATTTATGCATTTGTGTCTTCACATATCCCTCTCGATTCTCTCCTTGTGTCGCCACGGCTATAAAAATAGGCAAATAATTATTTAAGAATTTCTTGATTAATTGGCAACGTTGTTGCCGCCGTCGTTGAGTGAGCGAGATGGAGAGCTTATGTCGAGGGGAAAGAGACAAAAACAGAATCAGAGACAGAGAAAGTGAGCGAGAGAGAAGGAGAAGGAGCTGTGGCAGACTGATGAGACATTTTGGCCAACACTTGATTGCATTTTCAATTGTTTGCCGTTATGCATTTTTGCCAATAATTCACATAAACGGCAAGGAGCGAACGACGACGATGCCAAGATACATTTGCAATTGTTTTCTATATTTCTGAGTGCAACATTGTGGCAAGGAACTTTACATAGAATTTAAAGCTATTTTAATGGGCTATTTTAATTGGTTAAATGGGATTGGAATTTTGTTGGAAGCAATGCCAGCATGCTAAGGGGTTAAGTGACTGAATTTATTACTTATTTACTTATAAGTTACAACAAAACTAATTAATATTTATAATACTTTTAAAAATATATAAAAAATATATTTTAAAATTCATAATTTCCCATATTTATTTATATTTTCTCTCAATAAAAAAAACACTTGAGAACACCCATAGTGTTGCCAGCTTGTTCCTGTCTATCTCTAGCCTGGCAATTAGCATATTTTATAACCAATTCCTGTCATACATGCATTCCACACCTTGTCTCTAGAGGGAGAGTGGAATGGGGAATTGGGGGGTTTGGGGGGGGTTGGAAAAAAAACCCCCGCAGAATTCAAGTGTCACCGCCCTAACAATTGACAAAGTTGCACAAAGGCTGAGAGACGAGACAACGCACTCCTCTGACGCTCTCCTAATGTCCCTATCTACGCAGTCTCCGAATCCACCGCAGAGACGTGTATGCTCTTGTTTATTTTTATCAACTTTAGTTTTTGGGCAGACACAGCCGGGAGAGGCAGGAGAGACAGGAGAGAGTGGAGAGTAGCGAGAAGTGGAGACATTTCGCATATTCAGATTCATCTTGTCGTTCCGCATAAATAACTGTCCCACTCTCTCTCTATCTCCCTTTCTCCCTCTTTGTGTCTCGCGATTTCTCTGTCTGGTCCCCGGGCCAGGCATTATTTCATTAAAGTATTACAATATTAATTCGATTTTCACTAATTGACATGAAGAACAAGAGAACAGACACGACAAAAGGCACAGAGAATTAGAGATGGGTAGGAAGAATCGATATGTATCGGGGTATGAAATCGATTAAAGGATTATACATTGATTCAGTTTAACTTTGAAGAAATAAAGCTATTAATAACTAAGCTTTACTTTCTTATTTTAATACTATCTTTTATTATCTATGTTTATCGATAATTTTACCTAAATTTCGATAGGTTTCTTTAAGATTAATTTTTGTATAAGCTTCGCTTTCTAAATATTGTACTTTTTGTATTTAAGCAAAAATTAATTTATATTAATATATATATAATATTTGTGACTAATCGATAACTTGACCCAATTTTCGATAGGTTTCACTGTAAGCTCATTCTCTCATTTAAGTTGCTCCCAATCCTGGCTTAAGTTTTGACCCAATTCCAACTTAAAGCCACTCACAACACAAAAAAAAAAAAGAACATAGAATGCGCTTAAGCCTCTGCGAAAAAAAAAAGTCGCGGAAAAAAACAAAGGAAAACCCCTCAGCAAACACACACACTGAAAGGGGGGGGCTATATAGGGTTAAGGGGTTGGGGGCTATAAAGGTGGTCGGTTTTCATCTGCAAATGTTGCGGTTTTTCACGCACAACAGCAAGGAGACGGGGAGAGGGATGTATGGAGAGACAAACTGTTGCGTTTGGCATGCTTTTGGTATGCTTTTGACCCCAAAGTACAAATCAATTGCATGTGTGTGTGTGTGTGTGTGTGTGTGTGTGTGTGTGTGTGTACACACACACTAACATACATGGGCATTCACAGATATTAACCCATTGCGAGGAGTGCCTTTTGCCTGGTCGGCCTTGTCTCCCTGCGAAATTGTGTCAATTGCAGTGGCCGCTGTCCACACACACACACACACACACCATTCCCCCGCCCATCAAACACACACTCTCACACACTCTCACACACACACACATTGTCCCCACACACTCGCACAACGCAATGTCAACAACATGCGCAGGTTGCGCGAAATATTCGCAAAAAGCTAAAATATGGGACTGGGAGAGACAGAGACCACTGGGCTCTCCGGTCGGTGGATGGGTTTTTTTCGGGGGGCTTTTCTATGGCTTTTCAATGTCAAGCTAAGGTTAAAGGCCATGTTAATTGACTTCTGGTTAAATTACTATTTAAATATAGTACTATTTACTATTTAGTAGTAACTAGTTTCAAGAGCTCTCAGAACAGAAGCCTTTAAGGATTGTTATTAAATAGAACAAGGCTGAAATGCATGTGAAGTCCAGTTTAACAAACGTCTGGTTTAATGTTCTTGTTTAAATTATTACCTAATTACTGCAAAACTTATGGTGAAACCTAGTTCTATACCAAAATCTTCATTGTGTAACCAGTTTTTTTAATAATAGAAATCTAGCTGGTGGCTAAAAAATAATTATTTCATTAAAAACTGTACTTAACCGGCAGTTGAATACTTTTGCTATTTCCGAAAATAGTCTCTTTTAACCTTTGATTTAATTTCATTTAAAATTATATATAAATAAATTCCAAATTAATACATTGTATTTATTTGATAAATAACTGCAATTAAAAAGTAAGTTTAACCGGCGGTTAAGTATTTTTTGAAGGTATTTAAATATAATTTAAAGCACTTTAAAGAAAGAATTGCACAACCAAAATTGAGAATAAATCTCTTAAAGCACTTTGTACTACAAAGATTGCGGTTATTTTAGGCTTCTTTATAAGTTATCTTTTAATTCTCGTGAATGTTCTCTTAAATTTCTCCAGAAGTTCCCTTTAAGTTCTCTTTTAATTCTCCTTAAGTTCTTTTTAAATTCTCCTTAAGTTATCTGAGTTTCCCCTTAGTTTCTCCCGTATATCAATCACTTTTTTGCGTTCAATTTTCCCTCATTTTCCCCTATCAATTTCCCGTTCAAACTGAATTTCTTTCCTTGAAACTGCATTTAATAAGAATTCTAAATACATATATCTTAATGGTTTATCAATTCGACATTCCCGTCATCATCGTCGTCGTCGGGCATCCGCTGAGCGGTGACCTTCAATGCGAAATCAAAATCAAAATCGAATGCTCCCACGCATTCAATGGCTGAATGCTTGATGATCTTTCCAGTCGCAGAAAATAATACAAAACGACGACAAACACACACACAAAAAATAAAACCGAAACGAGGCGAACGCTTAATTTAATTTCCTCCAGACAAAATGTGAAATTCGATCGAAACAAAAACCGAAGCCAAAACAAAGAATCGCTCAAAGCTAAGAGGCGAGCTCTGTGGCTTCTCCTCGCTTTGGTTTTTGCATATCGACAAGGGCAAACAGGAAATCCATGTTTATGTTTAAATTAATAATAATACAAGAGGCCGAAGCACAAGTTTTTATATCGAGGTATCAATGAAATGGTTCTCCATTGAACCCACTCTGACGACGACGACGATGATGATGATGATGCTGACGTTATGCGGGACAAGCATTAATACAATAAATTATATTATGGCTCTTCCTGTTTGCTCCGATAAAAAAAAAGAACAGAAAAAAAAAACGAAGCACAGAAAATTCGAAATTGAACAATATTTTTTTCCGCTCTTTTTTTTTTGTATTTTATTTTGTACTGCGGGGGAGGGGCTCAACTGATAATAATGCGTCGTCGTCGTTGTCGTTGTCGTCGTCGTTGGGGCTCTGGGATCTCTCTGGCAGATCTTGAGCGTCTGATTTGTGCAAATAATTGAAATTTGCATATAATGAAGGCAACACACTGCGAGAAAATCAACTCAGGTCTAAGAAAGCGCTTTGAAATCAATTTGATAAAAAATATTGCATACTTTCGGGCTTTCAAAGGAGAGTATTGAATTATTAGACAAAAACCTTTATGAAACAGTAAAATTTCTTTAAAATTAAATATCATTGCATACTTTTTGGCTTTTCAAATAAATAATTAAATTACTTTAAAGACAAACCCAAGTTTGTAATTCTCACATAGAGAAACCTTTTCTAACACGCCCGAGTTTTGTTTTAATTAACCGTTTAACTTTTATAACTTTTTATAACTTTTATAAAACTTTTTTAATATAATTTATTCTCTTTAAACTTCTATAAAAATCATTGCCTAATTTTTGGCTCTCTTCGTTTATTTACAACTTCTTATTATTTGTAATTTTGTAATGCCTTAGTTTTGTGTTAGATTTTTCTAAATATATTCCTTTTGTAACCTACTTTTTTACCTTGTTAAATTTTTCCTTAATTTTTTCCCTACATATTTTTGTTCCACAATTTTCCTTCATACTTTAGTTTCTTAATTTTTCTTTTCATAATTTTGTTCCTTAATTTTTTCCCTCCATAATTTTGTTCCCTACTTTTTTTCCCTGCTTGTAATATTTTTTTGTGAATGAATCATTTAATGCACAGTAGCTGCAATCAAGTCGTGTGCCAACTCTTTCGGCGGCCCCAGGATCAGTCTATTGTGAGACACCGAACATAAATTACATTTAAGGTGAAGTAACTGAGGCCTCCCCGGCCTGCTTCACCTTGAAAAAAAAAAACGAGAGAGAGATAGAAAAAAAAAATAATACTAAAAACTGAAAACTGAAAAACCTTAAACCTTAAACCCTTGGAGCAAAAGCCCAAAAACTGGTCTGCAAATTGATGATCATCGCGTAATGAGCATGATGATGCCGTTGCCGTTGCGCCCACTTTGTGTGGGCGTATTGTTGTTGCCGGCTCCAAGTGTGTGTAGTGTGTGTGTGTACTGTGTGTGAGTGTGTCTGCTGCTGCTGCTAATGGCAGACAGACGAGACAAGTTTTGACATATTTTGTTGCAGGAGAGGATGGCGAGGACAGGCGGCAGGCAGGCAGTGGCAGTGGCAACGGCAGCGACATGAATGAAACGCAAATGAATGAAATGCGGCTCGAAGCGAGAAGCCTGAAGCCCGAAGCCAGCAAACATGCCAAACAAAAAGCGCAAAAAATATATATATGTATAAAAATATAAATAATAAAAAAAAGGAGGGAAAACAGGACCCCGCATGAGGTAGTTATCATTATAATGCCAGTCGCGACAAACATCATTAGTTCCTCACCGTCTTAAGTGGAGCAGAGTGTGTGTGTATGTGTCTGGGCAATAAAATTTCCTGTTTCTGGTTTATTCCTACTTTACCCTTTTTTCTTACTTATTTTTAGTTTTAACTTACGAATTTTTATTTTTGGGAATATAATTACCTGCAACGAGAAGAAAGGGAAAAATATTATTAGTTTGGGTTTTGCTAAATGCAAAGTTAAGGCTTAAATTAAGAAAAAGCTTATTTAATATGCTTTTGAGATACCAAATTTAGCTAAGAAATCCTACGTTTTGTTACTAAAAAATATAATTTATTGTTATTTAAAATGTTTGTTTTTTTTCTTTGTATAAAATTGGTTTTCATAAAAAAATATATTTAAACTTTAATTTGATAAGTTTTAACAATTAAGAAATTAACCTTAATTTAAGATTGAAACCTTATCACTTAAAAATAAAGTCTTTAAATAATTTTAGATCATTTTTAAACAAGCCCAAAATTTGTACTATTAAAAATAAAAATTTTATTTGCATTTGTATATATTTTATCATTTATTTATTTATTTTAATATTTCTAAACACAAAAGGAAGTTCTTGAAATATTTTATAGAAATTTTAAAGATCCTATATTAAATTATTTAACAAACTTTAGATGTTTTTACATTTCAAATGTAATTTTTAATGATAAAGACCTTATTTTTGTTTTTGAAATATTTTATAATAATTTTTTAGATCCCATATTAGTTTATTAAAAAAAAGTAAAGATGCCTTTACTTTTAAAAAGTCATTTTTAAATAATAATGACCATAAAGTTTTAAATTCTTTGATTTATAACAGACAAAGTTTTGAAGTAAAAACTGCCTAATAATTTAAGTAGTTTAACCCGTTTCCTAAAACTCTTTAAATATTAAAAAAAAAATGCTTAGCTCTTCTGTGAATTATATAAATCTAAAATTCACAAAAAGTGAATCACTTTGCAAAGAATTTTCATTTCCGCTTCCGCTTACTAACTTGAACTCACTGAATCAATACAAGATGACACACATTCTTTGACATTTTCTTGAACATTTTCACAGACATTTACTAACTTGCATTACGCATACGCCGTGTGGTTTGAATAAAAAAAAAACTTAACAAAAAAACTTCCTTTTTTAGCGGCGGTTAATGGGAGTACACACGTCGGTAGCCGATATAACGCGTCAAATAGCAATTAACAACTGATGTAGATAATCACTGGACAAAATATTCGGAGCGCGAAAAAAACTTGAGCCCACCGAGAGACACACACACAGGCCATATAAATATATATATCAAATTCATATTAAATCCCACTATGTGACTGTGTGTGTGTGTGTGTGTGTCGCCACACACGCAATGGCCGCAGCATTTTTTGTGATAAACGAACACAAAATAAAATCAAATCTAAAGCTCCCAAAAAAAAAACGAGGCAGAGAATGAAATAAAATAATCACAAGGCAGCGACAGAAGCTGTAGAAGAAGAGCAGGGCGGAGGGGGGACAGCAACAATTTCTAAACAAATACATCATCATCATCATAATTATAAAATTAAATTCCTGTTGCTTATAATGTTTTTTTTATCAATTTTATTTGTTGCCAGAAGCAGCAGCAGAGGGTTGGGGATCAGGTGCTATAAAGGCCAGGCGCACATACATTTTAAATATTGCTCAAGATACAGATACAGATACAGCTACAGCTACACTTAAAGATACAAATACAAATACACTGAAAGTTAAAGCTATACTACACAGATAACTCGTTAGAGTCAAAGACATATAGCTGCCATATTTAAACAGAGACGTAATCATGTCAGTCAAGTGGCCTGAGTCCTCCAATTGGTCGAAGATACACCAAGATACAAGACTGTACCCCGTTCTATATGCTATATATATATATATTCACAGATAACAACTGTATCTGTATCTGCCTTATCTGGTCATATATATATGGCCAAGATATCGTCCCCGCTGCTTAGTGGACAAACAAATAGGTGTATAAATAAAGGCGAATTACAACAACGTACGAAATGAGCGAATGATAAGGGGGCTCCGAATAAAAAAAAAAAAATATAAAAAACTGGCAGCCATATCTGTGGTGCTGACGAGCAGCCCCCAGCCCCAAAGATATGGCCATAGATATAGCCGTGATATCAGTTAATCGGCGGCCCATATATACATACACACACACACACACGACGACAGTCGTCATAAATTGTTTAGTTGTTGGCTAAACATGTTGAAAGATTTATGGTAGGGCTATACGCGATCATATAGTGATTTGTAAGAAATCGGCCAGATATACAGATATACAGATATATATATAGCGAGGTGACTATGTGCCGTGTGCTCCGATTAGGCAATGGCGTCGTCGCTGGCTAGTTAGTTGGGTGTGAAAACTGGAAACCTTGAGCTACTTGGGACAAGCCATCATCATCATCATCATCCACGTAATTATTATCATCATCATCATCTCGACAACAGTGTTTGCCTTTGACAACGACGTCTGGAGGTTTTTTGGACCAAAGAAAAATAAAGAGAAAATGGTGGGTTTATCTTTATAGGGTTTATAGAAGATTTGGTTAACGGAAACGTATTTAAAATTCACAAAAAAAAATGCACCAATAAATTATCATAAAACCTATGAAAACCAACCAAAATCCTCTTAAAATCACTCTTTTTATTAAACTAAAAATATGTTTTGACAATTTATTTTAGCTTTCTAAATAAATACTATAAGGGAAGTATTACAACAAAAAGAGAGATTTTTTAAGACTCTTTATAGAATCAAAAACACCAACAAAAACACAAAAAACACCCCCAAAAATCCCCCTAAAAATTATTCCTTTGATTTATCACCATTTTCCTTGATTTTCACACTAACAAATCCCATTAAATAAAACAAATATTATTTATTAAATATAAAGAATCCCTCAAAAAGGTATATCAATCACTCTCTAATTAAAATTCCCCCTAGAATATTAATATATTGCATATTATCTTGAACTCCTGACCACCTCTGACCATAAATAAATATAAAACCAAACCAAAAACGAAATGACATCAAATGAAATACAGCCAAAAAAAAAAAAAAACGAAAAATATATAGAAAAAAAAGAAAGGAAAGAAAGAAGAATGCTATATATCTATACAGCATATAAAGCAGCATACCGATATATATATATATACATATCCATCTATATGTATATGTAGCAGGCAAAGTCCCTACAATAAAACGGGGCGGAGCACAAGTGGCAGAAAAAATCAGCAATAAAAAAAAGAGAGGAAAAAAAGGAAAATATATCAGAAGCAAAACGAAAAAGAAATGGAAATGGGAAATGGTAAAGAAAAATCTGCCAAGTGAAAAGAAATCGGAGCCAGCTAAAGCACCGAAAGGTGGTGGGAAGGTGGCCAAAGGGGAGGCATTCAGCAAATCCTGATGCTCCTCGCTCAGTATCTGTATCTGTATCTGTATCTGTGCCTGTGTCTGTGTCTGTGGCTCCCTATCCCCCGTGGCTCTGTGTGTATCCTGTATCTGTAGCTGTGGCTGTGGCTGTATCTGTATCTGTAGCACTCGAATAAAATCGAATAAGCATAAAAACGCATGCGAGTGTGTGTCTCTGCCTTTTTGGAGTACATAAGCAGCGATGCTGCCGCTGCTGTATCCATAAGATACACATGTCTAAGCTGGCTTTGGGTTGGCTGATGCTGCTGCTGATGCTGCTGCTGCTGCTGATGATGCTGCTGCCTGTGCCTCGAACGCATATTCAATAATGACATAAATATACAAGCACAAGCACGCACCTGGCTCGCTCCACACCTGCTGCTTGCTGCATGTTGTTGCTGCTTGTTGAGTGCGCTGCTTAGCACCTAAAAGCATGCTACTATTTTTATACAGTTGAGCGCTCAACAACAACAACAGCAGCAACACCAGTGAGAAGGAGGGTTTCAACAACAACAACAACAAGGCGAAGTATAAAACAACTCTAAGTAGGAGGGTTTTAACAACACCAACACCTACACCAACAACACCACTACACCAACACATCCTCTCCCACTTGATTACATTTCCCAGCTCCTTTTCGTAGAGCTACAGCTTGCTTATTTTTTTTTTCTCCTTCTCCTTCTGCTTTGTGGATGATTTTTTTTCGCTTTCGCTCCCTACACATGTATATAATATATTGACGTAACCCCCCACCCTACACCACTGGCTATATTCCAAGCGCTCATCGCTGGTTGGGCGCCTTCGGAACTTTGGAACTTGTCAACCTTCCACACCCAATCCTCAATCCCCAATCCCCAAACCACCCCAAACCCAATCTTTATAACCAACCCCCCCTCAATTCAATGCCCCAAAAAAAAAGAGGGTATGGGGGGGGGGAAAAAATAAAACAAGTAAGAAAAAAAAAACCGAAGCTTTAAGGGCTCTAAGCGAGCGAGAGAGAGAGAGTGAGTGAAAGAGAGCCTCATAGCCATCGACAGCAGAACGAACACACGAGCCCGAAAAACCGAAGAGCTCCCTCTCAATGGCAAGAGGAGGGGGGGGGGGTCCTAAGGGTGGTCCTTCAGCCTCCACCTCCCCCCCCTCAGAACTCTAGCTGTTGATGGCTTCCCAATCGAAATCGATGTTCGTATGTATATTTCGCTCCTTTTTCTCGGTTACGTTTCGGTTTTTATACATATATATTTTTGCTTTTTTTTTTCTTCTTTTTTTTTCGAACCGAAGCCACCCTAAAATAAGGAGAAAGATAGAGCCGACGAGTGGAATTTCTCTCGCTCGCGCTGGGGCTCTCGCTCCTCTCGAAGTGTGGAAAGGGGGGGGTTGTGAGGTTGGGTGCCTGCCTTTGGGTTGACATTTCCTTTGGGCAACTTTAAGGCTTCAACGAATGTTCGGGCATTGAGTCGAGTGAAAGTGCCGCCTTGTACTGGGTTTTCTTCTTTTTTTTTTTATGGCTGTCTGGTTTTTCACCCCAACCCCCTTTCATTGGTTTTTCTCACTCATTTTATTTCTTCCTTTTTTTATATATTTATTTCCTCTTTTTTTTTTGTGACGCCAAAGCTTCGGTTTTTTGGGTTCGGGTGCCAAGATGAAAAAGGACAGCGAGAGAGTTTCCCAAAAAAAAAAATAAAATAAAAGAAGGAAAAGGGGGCGGGTTTTTTTTACGGTGAGTCGGGGAGGTAAAGGAAAAGCTAAGCAGCAACAGAGGAAAATACAACAACAACAAAAAAAAAAAAAAGGAAAACCCATACGGGCAATACCAAAATTGGATTGGTTTCAGTTTCGGTTCGTTGGGGTTCGGTTTTGGGTGGGGTGAGGGGGTATTTCTGGGCTTTGGGTGCTCTTTGGGGGGGTTGGTTTTTGGGTGATTGGATGTCGCACACACACACACATACACACACACAGCCTGGGCTCTCCTTCACCTTCCTTTTGCTTGTCCTTTTTCCTTCCTTTTTTTTCGCACATAAAAATTTGTGCGTCAATTGAATTCGATTGGACGAATCCCGAAACGCACCAGCGAGCTCTCTGCCTCTGTGAGTGTGTATGTGTGTGTGTAGGGGGTCCGGGGAAAAAAAGGAAAAGAAAAAAAGGCAGCGCTGCTGGCAGCGCAGTCAGCAGCTACGAAAAGCTGTTAACCTTTCGCACATAAACACACACAGAGAGATACACGCACACACTCACTGAGTGTGCTTTATATGGATTGCTTTCAATACATATTGGCAACGCCTTTCGGGGCCCCACTTGTGATTGGTTTTCACCGCACACACACACACACTCAGACACACCCAAACACACACATAGCAGCGTATGTATATAGCCTGGACTGGGGTAGAGAGCACAGAGATATATTCAGAGGGAGTATGGTAGTTTGACCCCAAGTAACTCGGCTTCCACCAGAGCTGGGCAGATGAAACTCTAGCCGGGTCCTTAGCCGGGCTCAAGGCGTCGAATTTGAAGCGTTGGGCGCAGGGCGGCCATTGGGTGGCGGGATAATCGGAGAGATATGTGCGAGTAGGGAGCCTAATCCCTAGGATTTTACGAGGTTCGGGCGGTTGTAATTAAAATCAAGGCGTTTTTATTGAATTTTATTGGGGATTTTAGCTTTATGTGGAGCTTATTTTGCATTTTAAGTTGCTATTAATCGAATTTAGGAAATTATGGAGATTTTTATCAAACGTTGCGTATCAATATATTTTATTTTAAGCCCCATTTATGTTCAATATTTTATTATATAATAAAATTAATATTTGTTACTTTTAATGTTGTAAAATAAATTATATATTTTAATTCTTGAGTCTTGTTTATTCATATTTCAGGTTTAAAATATAACATTTTGATTTTGTATTCTAAAAGTAATAAAAATATAAATATTTTTTTTTTATATTATGTGAATATTTTGCTTTTAAGTGTTTTATTATAAGATATTAGAAGGATCTTTTAAAAGATATATTTTTCTTGAGATTATATTTATGTATTTTTTAGATGTTTGTATTTTATTATTATAAAAACTGTGTATAGTATTATTTTAAATAATTTAATATTTGTTTTATTAAATATTTTCTTATAAAAAATTACACATTTTCTTATCAAAAACATTCAAGATAGTTTTATAAAGTTCGTTGCTTTTGGGGACAACTCGTCGTGTTCCCCAGCGAGTGTGAGCGAGCGTGATGAATCACGTCAGCTTTATCGCAAAGCAATGATGCCAATACCGATCGTGAATCAGAGCACTGGCATGCAGAGAGAGATCGTAATGGCAACGATATTGCATCGTAACGGTATTGCATCGTATCGTATTGAACTCGTGAGTTTTGCTCTCGTCGTCGCCTGTCCATTGGCCCCTCCGCTTGCGTAGTTCTTTCTCCCTTTCGCCTCGCTTCGTTTCTTTTTCGCCCCTCTTTTATTTTATTTTCTTTTTCGGTTCGCCTGTCGATAGCTGATACACACATGCGTGTGTATGTGTGTGGAAACCAGTCAGGCGGAGCGAACGAATCATCGCCCGGTGGCCGTTCGGGGCGCGTGTGTGTGTGCGCCAGTCAATAACATCCAATCAGGTTTGTTAAAAATCTATCTATATATGATGTTCATGATGACGGCGACGCAGTCGATGTCCGCACACTCACACACTCCTCGCTGCCGCCGCCGTCGCTGTTGCCGTTGCCGCCGTGCACGTGTGAGTGCGAGAGAGACCCCTCTCGAGTGCAGTGGCAGCAGCAGCAGCAGGCGCGCTCCCCTTCCCGCTTCCACTGCCTCTGTCGGCGTCGCTGTCGACGACGGGCTCTTTCATTCATTTGCTCTGGGTTATCGAACACACATTGAACAACGGCATGCGAGTGTGTCTGTGTGTGTATGTGTGTGCTGTCTTATCAGCTGCAGCGGCTCTCTTGCGAGCAGGCGCTCTCTCTCAAGCGCTCACTCTCTCTCAGTCTCTTTGGCAGTTTCACTCAATGATTCGCTGGGTATTGAGCCTTATTTTGAGTGCTGTGCTCTCTCTCGCTCACGGGATGCGGCGATGCTTTCGTTGCCCTCTCTCCTTCTCGCATGCTGGCTCCTGAAACAATTGTTGTTGTTGTTGTTGTTGCCGCTGCTGCTGGCCGTGCAGTTTCTTGGCCCAAAACTTGCAGCTGCAATTCGCAAGAGAGTGTGAGAGAGAGGTAGAAGGAGTGCAAGAGCCAGCGGGAGGAAGAGAGACAGCAAGAGGGAGAGAGCCAAAAGAGAGCGCGCCTCTTATTCCTCTGCTTTTTTTTTTGCTTTGTGTCTTTTTGTTGCTTTTTTTACTGATTGATTTTCCATAATATCCAACCCCAGGCAGCGAAGTCGGCAGCGGCAGCGCTCTGCTGGCGGTGCCAATGGGTGTGTGTGTGTGTGAGTTTGTGTGTGCCTGTGTGTGTGTGTGTATCGAACTCTTGGCCAATCGCAAAAATTTCCAATTGCGTACGATTTTCCAATCAAAATGGCACACAATGAAAATCAACGGTAACGACAGCCAGCGCTGCGTGCGGCAGAGGGATGCTCTCATGAACGCATATGTGTATGTGGCTGTGTAGGTGCCAATAGGGGCAATGCAACCCTGTTTTAGTATTATTTTTTTTTTATATTTTAGAAGCTCCTCAAGGGGCTATACTGTCCCACTTGTGGTCTTACAACCTCCTAACTGTACTGTATAACCTTTGAAAAATGATACTACCGTGGAATTTCGCCATGACTTTTACTATATAACTTTAAATATATCGTAAATTATATCCTATAGTCAATATATCCTATTATTAACACCTAGATCGTTTGTGTTATAAATGTTTGTACTCTTGAGAGTTATTTATACGCTATAAATATATAATATTTTAGCATTTCCTATGTATTAAAGTTTTAAAGTAAATTTTTACTGAATATATTTCCTTCTAAAAATTTAAGGAACTCCCATATCATATGATATAATGACTTCATTACTATTATTATAGTATTATCCAAAATATATATCCACAGTTTTCCATAATATAACCTTTTTCCTGTGTATATAAGCACCATTATAAACATTATTATGTTAGGAACCTTATATCATTTTATATGTATAGTTTATACAACTCATTTAAATCCGGGTATTATCCTACAATCTTTTCCCAATACAATATTATTAATTTATAATTTTTTATGTATTCACAGTAGTACATTTTACTTACTATATCTCAACTCAAAATTCCTTAAAGTATCCCCAAAAATATGATCCAATACCTCTTTGATCCCTACCAAACGAACCCCCTAATAAACATAACCAAAATATTACCCATATCACTCTCTGTCCATAGAGGAGACCCCACCCCTAAATTCCACGAGCAAGAACACAACCCCAACCCCTATCCCCAATCACAACCTTAAGCCCCAATTCCCCCCTTCTCCGATATATCAGGAGGTCCGAGCGCAGCAAGTGCCGGCTCCTTGTGCGCATCTCTGACATATTTCCAATATCATTGGTCGATAAATACGGAGCAAAACGAATCGAAACGAAACGTACGAAAATGTACGGACAGAGGGGGGGTCAGGGCTCGTATATAGATCCCTCCCAGGACTCACTCACACACACATATACCGAAGGACATTCGGGAGCAAGCAGCAAAAAAAAACCGTATGAAGTAAAGTGGATGTGAAAGGACGCGCTTCGTTTGCCACTTTCTATATATATATATATATAGATATATATGTACATATATATCGAATACATGTGTGCATATATAGCATGTAGTAAGCTGAGCTGTATACATATATCCACCACTTGTTGTAATTGTTGTTGTTAGTTAGTTGTCGATGTGTTGTTGTTGTTGATTTTCTTTTGTTGTTGTAAGTTAGTTGTGGAAAAAATCAAAAATTCCTACAGTTCAAGGACCCATCAAATGCCTTTTTTTAAGGAGAAATTTTTATGATTTTTTCATCTTTTTATACTAAAGAAGTTTGATTTACCAAAGGGAATTTTATATTACGAAAGCAATAATAATATCCCTAACTACTGAGAAAGGGAAATACTAATATCCTTGTCTACTTGAAAGGGGAAATATTAATATCCTTCTCTATATATAATAATAATATTCCTATCTTCTTAAAAGAAGAGATAGTAATAAATCTATACACTGGAAATAAGAGATACAAATATTTTAGAAAGGGAAATATAAATATTCCCATCAACTAGAAAATATCCCTCTCTGTTACAAAAGAAAGATACAAATATCCCCTTCTACTCAAACTGAAATCTATTAAATCCCCAAACTTAAACTAAGTTTCCAAAAAGGCCATGCGACTTGAGGATTTTTAAGGATTTTGCTGCAAGGATTTAACTTAAGCTTGCTGCAGCTATTTTGGTTGCATCTTAGGAAGGTCCTTTGTTCCTCCCAACATTTCCGATTACCAATTCCGATTGGTTTCCGATTGCCCGAGAGTCCTCCTTCTCCTCCACACGAAACACACAAATCCCTCTTTTTATCCCCATGGCCATAAACGAAGTCTGCCAATACAAAAAGAAGGCGTTGTACTGAGAGTCAGCTCCCCCCCCCCCACTTTTCCCCACTGCTTCCCCTCTCTCCTCTCACCATTCTGCAGAGGGATACCCGCAAGGTCTTGGCGAGGATGAGGCTGTGAGGGAGTCAGTGTCGACGCACTCAGAACAGAACTGAACTGAACAGGACATGGACATGGACATGGACAGCCATGGAGAGCAGTGTGCAGGAGGCGTCGTCCTTCGTACGTAGTCGTAATAACGGAACAAGGGGATTCACATCCATGGAGAAGAGGAGCCAAAGCCAGAGCCAGAGCCAGAGGAGCCTCTGCCGAGGACTACAAACGATGATGATGACGAGGACGAGGACGAGAACGACGACAACGACGACGACTACGACTACGACTACGACGACGACAATGTCCTTTCACATTTGTCGTTTTGCCCGAGACGATGGCTTCAGCTTTAGTCCTGCCCCTCTCGCTGTCCCTCCGTTCATGTCCTGTCCTGTCCTGTCTGTCTATCTGTGTGTGTGTGTGTGTGTGTCTGTATGCTAGGGGGTGGTGGTGGTACTGCCACTGCCACTGCTGCCTAGGGGGTGGCATAAAAAAGTTTACTTGTCTGCGATGCTGTCTGCCCCAAACTGCTGCCAATTTTTATGCGCTCCCTACGTCTCTTTTTGCTTTTTTCTTCTGCTCCTTCTTCTTCTTTTTTTTCTGGCTTTTCCAGAGAACATAACCTCACTCTCCATGCCACCCTTAGAGCACACACCCTACACACACCCTACTCTTTTTCGGCTGCTGCTTTATTTCATTTCATCTTCACTTTCGGGTTTCGTTTTCTTTCTTTCTTTCTGACGTGTATAGATTTTTGTTCGGTAGGGATGATTGCCAGCCAGGAGGGGCTTTTCCTGGGGGGGGGTTTGGGGTTTGGGGTTGACTGGAGGAGGAGCCCGTCGTACATTCCGATTCAAGGATATTTCCCGATATGTGTAAAAAGAAGAGCCCAGGCGCAGGAGGAGAGATGGAGCCAGGAGCAGGCAAAAAAAAATAAAAGAAAAAAGAAGTGAAATAAAATAAAGAGAAACTCGAAGCGAAAGAAATAAAGGAATGGGAATGGGACTGGGAATGGGAGGGAGAAAGGAGAACGGAATGGGATGGTGTTGGGAGGACTTCGGGAGGTCCTAGGAGTCGAACTCGCTCTCTTGCTCGCTCTCGTGTGTGTGGCCGGGGCTCCTGTTCTTGATTGCGCGCGTTAGCAGAAATGAAAATCGGGAGGAAAATATATATACAAAAAATACAAAAAAAAAAGGAAAACAAAATAAAAACGAGGGAAAAATGAAAGAAAAACGAAGTTGGAGAAGAAGAAGCAATCGCGGCATATAAGAAAAAAAAAAGCAGTAAAGTAAAGAAAAAATAAGAAAATAAGGGAATTTATTTCTTTTGGAGCGCGCGCAGGATTTTTGCCATTTTTCTATATACTTACATACATAGCTCTGTGCATATATATACATATACATATATGTATAGATGTATAGATGTATAGATATAGATATTTGTGTGCATGCCATTATATACCATGGAGCATGGAGCACTTTTCTGAATAGCTTTGGCCGTGTACATGGCAATAAATTGCCCTCTGCCAGCGCTATTTGATGATTTTTAATGCTCCCTATCCCTATCCCACTTCCTGGACCCGAACTCGAGCCCCCAGAACCCCCCATAGTCCCCATAACCTCCCCTGACTAACCTCTCGTAACTCGGTTACTTGAGTGGCTATGAAGCTGAGACTTGACTTAGGCTTAAGCCCCTCGTTCGGTCCATCAATAATAACTGAGAATCTCTAGACTGTCTCAGTATGTGTGCAGGAAGCTTCCTGTTGCAACTAGCCTTTAAGAACTTGAGTTCTGCATAGGCTACAGATCTGAATTTTGTTAAAATACTAGCTTGTATTGATATATAACACTATAGTACAAAACTAGATGGATTCCCTTACCATAAACTTTGATAATCATAAAAACCAATAAACTAATCTGACGAAACTCGCCTCCTGTAGGTTCTATTGATCTGAAACTTGTTACAATAATTGCTTAGATTGATATATAAATTATAATATAAAACTACATCACAAACTCTGATTATCACAAAAATCTAGCAAACTAACCTCTAGTAACTCGACTTCTATTCAGTCTAAAAAGCTCAAATTTTGCACAATCAAAGCTTTGATTATGTGGGTAAGACGTATAAACAAATCAATGAAATCGCCACATGCAAAGCCATTATAATTTGATTCAAACATATAACAAAATCAACACATACACAGAAAAAGAAATAAAACAGAAGCAAACAGCTTAAAACATCCGGTAGTTAAACAATCTTACAATGAGCCTAAGCTCGTCTAAGTTGACTTCAATTATCAGACTCGGTTTGGTTTCGGTTTGGTTTGACTTTGGGTTTTCGGTTTGGAAATGGGAATGGGAATGGGAATGGGAATGAGAATGGATTGGGGATTGTCTCGTCCGGCGGCCAGATAATAATCATTAGTATGATCAATTGCCCGGGCAGGCCGAGGAGAGCAGAAAAAGTGTTGCGTTTAACTGGTAAATCAGTTCGAGACCGAAACCAAAACCGAGTCCAAGTCTCGAGCTGAGATATGATGAGACGCGGAGATCCATGCCGGACGTTGGCAGCGGAAAGACACTTAATTGAATTCGATTTGACGACTGACTACTAGCCACTATCCACTACCGACTACGACCCTGTCAATGTAGAACAAACGGAAGTCGCTCCAAAAAATAAATTGAAAGCGAGGCAAAGCCCGAGAGCTCGGCTTCAGCTTCAGCTTCCAAAAAATCAAAGGCAATCAGGCCTCCTCAGTGAAACAAAAGTCGAAACAGAAGCGGGGCCAACATTTTTATTGTTCTACCCCAGAGAGTGTGTGTGTGGTGTGTAGTGTGTGGGTAGAGAGGCCGCTTCCTGTCTTCATCATAAAAAATCAAAGTAATAATGCGTGTACTTGCGTTTGCCACTTTATAGATTTATTAGTCGGTAGTATATAGAAGGAGTCTTCATCCAGAGAATACACACAGTAGACACAACACACACAACTGTTTTAATGCTCAACGGAAATTCAAATTAAAATTGAATGCCATAAGGGAGAGGCAGTGGTAGTGGTAGTAATATTACTTCTCTACTGATGATGATTCTGCTTGCTGCAGATGATGCTTATGCTTATGCTTATGCTTATGCTGGTTCTGTTCCTGCTTTTGCTTTTGCTTTTTCCCTGACACAATGATGCGTTTCGCGCCCGCCTTTAATTTGATTTCTTCAGTTGAGTTGGGATTTGCATAAGACAGAAGAACACTGAACCGAACCGAACTGAACCGAACTGAACCTCTATACCAGACTCTGATCGAATATTACTGGGGGATCTGGTCTGGGGGTTCGGGGTATTAAGTGCGCGGGCGTGCATATAAATCAAAATGCGGACTTATGTTTCTTCAACAATGAAATATGTGATTCAATGACTTCCTCCCAATTAAAGGCTCTCCTCGCTCGCTCTCTCTCTCACACTCTGTCTATTTTTGGCTTCTTCAAGGAATATTACAGAGCTCATTTTCGGGGTGTAAAAGGTGTGCGTGTGTGCCCCGGATCTGGCCATATATCATATCATATATATACGTATATATGCTAGTGTCTGCGACGAATTCAATGAGATGCGCTTTGGCATTCAAGGAGTATCGGGGGAGTTTAGGGATCTCGGGATCCAGGGATCGTGGCATCTCTAGATCTGGGAACCCGGGGAGCCCAATGCTACGCTTCTTGTGCTTCTTGTGGGAAGTGTTATGTCCAACAGATGTTGTTCGATAAGTGCTACCAAAACAATAGCACTCCGTCCTCCTGCTCCTACTCCTGTCTCATAAAAAACTATTAAGCTGAGTACTTAAAACAAATAAATAGCTGGCATTTCCTTTGAACGCAAGACATTCCTGTGAACTAAGGTGGCAATCTTAACATTTTTTTACATTTCTTTAGGTCTTTAGTTGAACTTACTTAGTTTTCTGTTGTAATATTAGGCTTAATGGGGGATTTTCAAGTTGGGTTTGTACACATACCTGTAAATAAAGTAAAGAAAATTGGGTTTATATCAGTATTCGGTTTATTCTGTATGTTTTAAAGATGGAAAATAAAGTTTTAACAAGAAAAAAACGGTTTTAAAAAAAATTATTTATATTTCTGATATTTCCAAATTAAGTTTTTTTTATTTAATTCTTTCTTTTATTTTTTTTAATATTTTTTTTTTATTTATCTATTTTTTTAATGAATGTTTCTTGTTTTTTGTATTTAATTTTTTATATATATTTTTTCTTTTTTTTTATTTATTTATTTATTTATTTTGTTCTTTTATTTAATTTATATCATTGATTTAAATTTTTTTTCTTTATTAAATTTTTTCTTATATTTGATTGTATAAATATTTTTTTTATTTGTAATTTTTTCTTCATCTTTTTTACTATTTTTTTTTCATTTAAAACTTTTTTTATACATATTTTTAGTTTTTTTTTTTAATTCTTCTAATTTTTTCCCCTCTTCTTTTTATCAATTTTTTTCTTTTCTTTTTAAGTTTCTATTTTACTTAATTTTTTTCTTACAAATATATTTTCTTATACAATAAATACTTCATTCTTTCCCGCACAATTTTCCCTTTAGAATTTAAAATATCTTTTAAAGTGCCAACGGAGGCCTTGAGCGGAGTTTCTTCTTCTTTTGCTTGAAGACTTTAAGCCAGCCCGCCGCCCAACTGTTGCCACCCCGAAAAGAGTGAAATGTTCTAATTAAAGCCAGCAGTAAAAAGGCACAAACAACACCAACACACACAGCAACACACACACACATAGACAGAGAGGGCCAAAAACCAGACGGGGAAAATGTGCCAAGAGGCAACGGCAAATGCCGGGCGATGATGATGACGCCGTAGCCGTAGCCGTCGCCGTCGCTGTCGTCGTCGTCGTCGTCGTCGCTGTTGCCGTCGTCGTCGGCAGTGAAAACTAACCTCAGACAACAAAACAATAACGAAAATTCTAAGCAAGCCGACAGCGACGACGTCGTAGTCGTCGTCAGCTGCTGGCCTGGCGAAAAACTAGCAAAAGAAATTAAATTTAAAGGAAAATGAGAACGTCCCGAAAAAAAGGAAAACATAGCCTAGTGTAAGGCGCCCATGGAGTAAATTAAACGCTTTTCTCTCTCTCTCTGTTTGAGTGTGTGTGTGTGGCAGGCAAAGTAGCAAAATTAGTAGCAAAAAAGCAAAAAGCAGAAGCAGAAGCACAGCCGAAGCAAAAGACGAACAAGACATGGGTAGTCAAAGGGGGGAAAACCTGGAGTAGTAGTGGAAAATGCGGAGGGCTTTTCCCAAAGACAAGGCACTTTTGGCTTTGTACTAGTCTCGTTGTTGTTTGTTCTGTTACTGCTTTTTTTTTTCATTTTCAAATATTTTTGTTTGTTGCTGTCTTAAACTTAGACCACGTCCTTGAGCTTCAATATGCCAGGATATACATATATAATCAGAGGGAGAAGGGAAAACACACACAGCTAGAGAAAGAGAGAGCAAGTGTGTGCTTGAGCCTACATCTAAAAAGGCTCAGAGACAACTTTAAAGCCAGCAAGCAACAGCTTAAAGGCACAATGACATAGGCTAACTAGGCTAATTCAATTTAAAAATTTAGTTTACTAAATACAAAACCATTAGAAACTGTTATTTAAGATTTTTTAAGACATTTTAGAGAAATTTCTTTTAAAAAAGTGTGACCATACATGTGTATTTTAAACAAGTTTAGTCTTGTCGGTTACCTAATAACTTTGTACAAACAAGTAATAAATATTACTCCTTTAATAACTTAATTTATAAGTTTAGCTTCTTCTAAAAAATGCTTAGTTTCTGAATTCGAATATATTTATATTTTAGTTTTCTCTGTTTTTATTTAAATTTAAATTTAGCAACTATCTCATTCCAAATATCTCAGTTTACCAATTTTAACTGTTAACTTTAAGACTTGCTGTAACTGTAAACACACACACACACACACTGAAACACTTTTAATTACGCACGTTTTGCGGTGGCGACAGAAAGAGACAGCCTAAGAAGAGTAGAGTGAGAGAACGAGAGGGAGAGAGCTGTGCGAACGGGATGGGTGGCAGCTGCTGCTGCTTCTGCTACTGCTACTGCTGCATGTGCGCGTCTCGGAAAATGCCGCATGAAACGCATGATTCTGCCAGCTCCCCCCTCCCATACCCCAGCCACGCCCCCTTTGCTACTGCATTGGATGTGTCCTTGAAAGTTTTTGGCATAGTTTTTGGCTGGCACCAAAACACAGGCCAAAGCAGTTAATGCTCTCTAAAAACCTTCTATGCCGTGTGTGTGTGCGTGGAGCGGAGGTTAATGACACAATTGGTGAATGGAATAAGCAGCTGGTCACACTGGCTTTGAGAGGGCTGATAAAGGTAACACTGGATTGAGAATTGCTAATACCAGCAGAGAGGAAACTATCTCACACTAACTTTAATCTCTTAACTAACAATATTTAAGGGTTTTTGTAAAGTTTAAGAGCAAACTTGAAAAGCCTGGTCACATTAACTGCCACAGCAAGGCTATTGGCCACACTAAACATTCAAGAACAACCTTGAATCAGATTTTCATATCAATAAACCCAATGGTAACAATTAAATTTAGTAAAATTTAACAAAAACTCTATAAAACTATTAAACTAAAACCCTATAATTCAAACGAAAAATAAAACCAAAAAAATCAAATTAAACACTCAAAAGACCCTTCGGCGGCCACTTAAGATTCATCAGAGGTTGACCCTCTCCGTATTGTTGGTTTTATGGAAGTTTGGCTTATCATAAGCCACCGATCTGGGCCAAGAGCATGATATGACAGAAATTATGACTTCATAAACGGTTTACTCGAAGCGAAAAATAATAATAAATAAATAAATAAACACATACACACACCACGCAGCACTTCGAAGAGGATTCAATAGAAATTTACCAGAAAACTCCGAACCCCCGACGACCCTTTACTACGGATGCCAAAAATGTTTGGCAATTAAGCGGCGAAGTTTTTGGGACCCCCAAAACCGAAAAACATTATATCATAATTAAAGGGAATACGAGTTATATGTATATATGGATGTGCTTATCAGTGCTTGCCAATTATGAGGGAAGGGAGTTGGGATGGGTCCTCGCTTTTATGACCTCTTAAATATTTATGGATGCCCCGAT
Organism: Drosophila punjabiensis; assembly: GCA_008042585.1. Classification (NCBI taxonomy): domain Eukaryota; kingdom Metazoa; phylum Arthropoda; class Insecta; order Diptera; family Drosophilidae; genus Drosophila; species Drosophila punjabiensis. The sequence goes on along the minus strand of VNJR01002460.1, from coordinate 75,083 downwards.
ACCGCAGCCAAATGAGCAAAACTATCATGGACACGGCCATTAAGTCAAAGAACGAAGCACCACCCCCCCCGGAAAATGCTACAATGGGAAAATGGGGAAAAAAATAAAGAAAAACACAACAACAAGAAAACTATTTGAAATAAATTTTAACAAATTAACAGTGGCAAACCTAATCCCCGAAAACATAACAATGGGCCAACGCCCACGCAGCACATATATACTATTGGCAATCACCATAAATTGTCACAACTGATATCCTAGACTATGGCCTAGCATACAGATATATATAAGATATAGCAGCGTACTTATAGATACATTTATACTACATGTATATCTAGCGAAAAAGTTATAAAATTTTATGACAAACTTTGCTTTCCTTTGTTTTCGAAAAAAAAAAAACGAAATAAATAAATAAAAATAAAAAGACTTTCAATAAATTTTCGGTTTTGTGAAAGCCCAGTAAAAAATTATTATTAGGCGGGAGAGGTGTTTGAAAATTTATTTGCCTGGCCCAATCGAAATATTGTGAAATCAAAAAAACAAATAAATTAAAAGTAGAATATAGAAACAAGAAAAAAAAAAAAAAAAAACAAGAAAGAAACGAGAAAAACACACACACAGAGCGCAGACAAGACAAAGCGTGCAGTGCGCTCTAGTTCCCATCATCGAAGAATCAGAAGAATTGAAAGCAGAAGAATCTGTGTAGTGCGGGTTCCCATCGGAAGAATCGGTTGGGAAACTATGCCAAATTGTTGTTAGAACTCGAATAGAACTCGATACCGAAACCGAACGAATTTCAAATTCTATTGATGTGTGTTGGATATTTTTATCAAAGTCCCGGAGCAGATCAGTTGATCACACTTTGTCATGTGTCGGGTCTTTCTCACTCTGTCTCTCTCTCTCTCTGTGTCCCATTGAAATCGAGAGCTATATACATATATATATATTTAGTACAATATAATACCTTTTAATTTAATATGCAGCTGACGTGCTCTCTTGGTGCTCTGTGTATATCGTTCGGGTTTTTTTTTTTTTTTTTGTTGTTTTCGGTTGAAAGAAAATAAAATAAATCGAAATGACAGATCATTAAAATTTACAACAACACTCCTCCTCCCCATGCCCCCATACACCATTATAGCCCATACTCGATACCGATTCCGATCCCCAGAAAAAGGCAAATATACATACTACACAGGCATTATACTGAAAAAGCGCAGTCCCACAGCCACCGAGAGTTTATATATTTTTGTCGTTGTCGATCAGTTTTTATGTCGTTCGATATGCCAGCAGCGAAAATTTTTTATTAGCCTCTTCATTTTCCCCAGTGACGACGACGATGGCTGCCAACAAGTGCAATTTGATTTTATGCATCTCTATATATATATATAAATTCCTATATATATATATATATATTCCTATATATATATATATATTCCTATATATATATGGAAATTGTGTGCTATGTGTTCCTTGTTCTTAAGGAATTCTCTGATCACAACAACACACTGAGATCATCACAAATTTGGAGTAATTTTTAAATAATAAGCAAAAATTATTTCAAGCTTCAAAAACCTTGTAAAAACCTTTATAATAATAATAGAGATTATAAGAAGCTAAGAAATTCCTAAAAGATTTTTTTAAGAGCTTTAAAGATATATATTTCTAGTAAGAACTTAAAAATTTAGTTAAAGACTTTTCCTTCTTTTAATTTTCTCTCTCTAAAATTTCTTTTTAAATATTTTCTTTCCCCTCTAAATTTTGTCCTCTTAAAAACCCCAACATTTTCTTTCCCCCCCAAAAAAAAAAACCATAAATTAATAAATGAAGATGTTTTCCTTTTTCCCCACATTAAAAAGAAACCGTTTCACGCCCCCCGGAAAAAAGCAGAAGACCAAACCAAACCGAATCATCAATGAAAATGCATAATATTTACGTCCATAATTTTTTCTAATATTTTCAACAGCTGACACACACTCTATAGACACCCTTTGTGGTGTGTGTGTGTGTGTGTGTGTGTGTATAATTGACACTCAATTATGCTTGGGATATATCGGATATATGTTGTAGGGCACATTACGCTATGCCATTATCCAAGCTACTTAGCAACCGTTCAACTGCCACTTGTTGGAGGAGAACCCCAACCCCACATTCGTTTTTCTTTCTTTCTTCTTTTTTTTTCCAAAAACAAGAAACCGAACTAGCTAATAATACAACAACAACAAGAAGCCACGACCACTTGAGGCCACATATATGTACATATATCTGTATATATATATATATATATATCTTAGAGTGGCACAAAAGATTTCCGCTGACAAAAACAGCAGCCAGCGAACAAAATCTCTTTCTTCTTTCAAAAAAATAACAACAAAAAACAAGGCAAGAAAGAAAAATTGAAGCACGATTGATCACATTGATCGCTGGCTGCCAAGCTGAGTGTGTGCGAGTGTGCCAGTGTGTGTGTGTGTGTGTGTGTGTGTGTGTGTGTGTGCTAGAGTGTGTATCTAAACAGACAAAGTATTTAGTAAAACACAAGCACCAACAAATATCCACAAGAAGAGCTGTCACTGCTACTGCCACTGCTTAGAGCACTGCGAGAAAATTTGGGGGTACTTTAAAAGCATTTTATAAAACCAAAAATATGTTAGAAAATATTTAGAAGAGGAATTTGCATTAAAATTAAAGTATTTTTTTAGTAGTTTTTTTTTTTGAGCTCACCAACTTTAATATTTCAATTTGAATGCTCTTAAAACCTCACTTGAGAATTATAGTGCCAAAAGCAAATCTTTTTGGACTACAAACATTTTAAACCTTTGTTAGCTTTTTTGTACTATAATTTTTGTAAAAACACAATATTTTTCAAAAGTTATTAAACTTTTAAATTCAACTTATATGCTTCCGAAATCTCACTTGGGAATTATAGTGCAAAAATAAGCGTCAAAAGCAAAGTTTCCTTGTGTTTTTAATACTTCCAAGATTTTTAAAATTTTAAAATTAAAAAATTTAACCTAAAAATTAGAAAATATGTGTTCCTAAAAAGCTTACTTATTAAAGATATTTTCAGTAATATAAAAATCCCATTTCTGAACCTTTATCAGTGCTAAATTTTTCTCAGTGCCTCGCAATGCTCCCCCATCATTGTCTCTGTACATTTGCAGCTCTGATCTATATAATAATTCATATGTTTAAGACACAGAAGAACAGAAGCAAAGATGAAGATGATCTCCGGCAGCTTGAGAAAAGCCGCGTCAGCAGCAGAAGAAGAGGGGTCTCTATAGACGACTTCCAGTCTTCTCTTCAGTCTTCCCAGCTCAAAGTCTGAACTGAGCTGTGAGAAGTTTGCTGCAAAGAAAATCAGAGAATTTTTCCGGGGGCGTTATTATTATCGCAGGCAAGAGATCTGAAAATCGAACTCTTGAGTTATATTTCTCGAGTATCTGCTGCTATCAATCGTTCAAGTTGCATTTCACAGAAAAGCCAAAGCCACACAGAGATGAAAAACGATATGGTGGCCGGGCCAAGAGGAAGAGTTACAAAAAAAATCGTGTGATCAATATATATGCTATATCTCTACATATATATATATATACATATAGGAAGAAGTAAAAGGGAGCCCCGACAAGAAAAAGAATCTAAATATAGGGGAAGAGGAGCCAGAGCAGCAGCGGCAGCGGCAGCCACATGTGCGCATTGTTTGTCACTGGGTTTTTCTCAGCCACCGTGCGGCAATAATTAAAAACATAAAAAAAAAAAAAACTGAAAAACTGAAAAAATACAGAACGAGGAACTAAGGAGCACTGGAACGAGGAGCGAGGCACGAGGAGGGACTGGAAAGGAAAGGGTATTTTGCCTACTTAATCATTGTCTGTGTGCGTGCAACATGCAGCAAGGCTGCGCGTTCCTTACTTGATTTGATTTACGCCTGCCAATGCTTTATGATTGAGTGGGGCCCGGAGATAAAACGCATAAATGTGTTTTTATTTTACCCGAGAACGGGATCGGGAACGGAATCGGGATCGCTATACCCATATGCCGCAGATATATATTCTCTTTCTCTCTCTCACTCTCTGTGTGTCTGTTTTTTTAGTGTAAAAAACATATATATTTTTACGTCTGTTGCCTTGCAATGAGGCGCAGCATTTTGTGGCAACTGCTGCACAGGCTAGAAAATGCAACAAAAAACAAAATGTACACAACAAAAATCTATACAACAAAATATGCACTAAATGTTTGACACAAAAAATCAACACTAAAAAATATACACTACAATATATACACCAACAATTATACGCCAAAACTTATACACCAACAATTATACTCCAAAACTTATACACCAACAGTTATAGACCAACAGTTATACACCAAAACTTATATACAAAAAATAACCACCATAAAAATCCATACAAAAAAAATTAGAAAAATAAAATCTACACATTAAATCCACACTAAAAATTATACATCAAAAAATCCTTAACAAAAAATTTACCCAAAAAAACGAACCAAAAAAAAGCACCAAAAAATTCCCGAATTTAAGCCCAGCTGTCCAAAAAAAAAAAACTATATAGAGAATATAGAAACGAAGAAGGGTCGGCATACATATATAATTTCATTTGATTTTTTGTCGAATTTTTTTGTGGAATTGCGCTCAGCTCATTGAATAAATCAAACTCATTTGCATACCAACTGATAAATTATAGCGAAACAGGCCCGACAATTGACAAAACTGGCCCAGGGACAGGGAACAGGCCCGAAGCCAATCCAATCCCACCCCAGGAGCAACCCTTCCTCCAGTCCTCTTCCTCTCTCTCTCACTCCGCAGGAGGGGAAAAAGAGCAACCACCCATGTGAAAGGGTCAAACAGCAGCGACAAGATTCCCCATTCTTTAACCCGGGAATCCCAGAGAGAATCCCAGAGAGAGAGTCTCCGGGAATTAATCGACGAAGCTGACAAGATGCAACCGGGACCGGTTCTCCTTCACCTTCGACAGGGATTATAGCCAACCCCCTATATATATACATATATATATATCATGCAAATCAAAGGGAAACTTTTTATGAAACTCTAACAAATGAAATTAATTCGCTTAGGTTAACCATAATAAATTTTTATAAAACTAAAACTAGTTAAGAATTTCCGGAAACCCCGAAACCCTCTTGAAATCAACCATTAAATCTCTATGGATTTTAATAAAAAATCAGCAATACCTTCTGGGGTTTATAAAATATAAACTATACCAAAAACTGCTTAAATTTATATAACTCTAAATAAAAATATGAAAAAAACCCTGAGACCCTCTTAAAATTAACCCTCAAATCTCTATGGATATCAATGAAAAATCACTAATATTTTCTCCGTTTTATAAAACATAATGTATACCAAAAAACACTTGCTTAAAATAATATATTTTATTATAAGAAAAGTTTAAGCTTGAAGGCTTATCGGCAACTCAGTGAAACTTGCTTGTAATGCAGGGTATATATATAATTTTGTATTCCCTTGTGCAAAACCGCAAAACCGATATGGATATGGATATGGTATACCGGAATCTTTGGGCAAATTTCACATAATTAATTATATAAACAAAAAAGTCATTTCGAAGGCGCTTACAAACACACAAGCCAATATTTATGCGGATTTTGTGTGTTATTTTGTGCAACTATAAAGCTCAATCGAGCGTCTGTCGAATTCGCAGGAAAACCCTGACTGACTGAAAGGGGAAAAAACTATACGCTGTTGATTTAGCTTGAATCTAGATGCTACACATAGGTAAACACACACAGAGAGAGAGCAGAAAAAGTTATGCCACATCAAATATTTCAATAACATCAAATTAAACATAAAACTGCAAAAGCAGAGACAGAGGCAGCGAGACAGGGGGGAGGAGGCCTGCGAATGGTTTGCAAATGGTAACAAGCACTCAAAAGTCAAAGCGAATTAAATTCTAAACTAATTTTCATGTCGTGCCAAAAATAATAAAAAAAAAAAAAAAAAGAAGAACGCGCCAGACGGCAGACGGAATGCATATTGAAGAGTCGTCTTCTTGGGGGCGTTGTGGCGTGTGGGCGCAAAAGCCAACAACTTAATTAAGGCATCAATAAAAAATTGTAAAAACAAAAAGGAAAGAGCAGCAAATATATATGCTGTAAAAATGTAAATGTAACTAAGCAAAAAAAACAAAAAATTTCGGTGAAAAAAAAAAAGAATTCTGCGTAAGAAAAGATCAAGAAGGCTAATGGGGACTCCATTCCTACGTATAAAAAATCCTTTATCCCCTATACTCGCTGCCAATAATGATGATTCCTTTTTAATGTGCACTCCCCAGGCGTTGGTCATTACGGACTGAAGGCTTTTTTTAAGTCCGCTTTTTTTATTTTACATTTTTTGAAGCATTCAGCATATCGATCACCACACAAAATGTTGCCAATATAAGCAACTTTTGCTCCTGCTCCTTGTCTCCTCTCTAGACTTAAAACTCATCATCATCACATCACATCACATGGTCAGTTCGGTTCTCGAAAAAGGGGCGTGCACAAAATGATATTTTATTCAATATCCTCTGGACTCCTCTCGACTCTTTTTTTTCTCGGCTTTGGCTTCCCCCTTAACGATTTGTCCTTTTCAAGCAAGGAAATCAAATTGATGGACACTGGGAGAGGGGAAAGAGACCCAGACCGTAGACTCAACTGCCATTGATGGCGCACATGAGAAACCTGAAATTAAAAACTCATAAGATATCGACTGATATATTGAGCTGCACAAATTACTGACAACTGAAAGATGAAAGAGGTACCAGCGCGCTGGCACAAAAAGAGATTTTCAAGACAGGTTTCCTGTAGCCCGTTTTTTTTTTTGTTTTTCTCCTTCTTACTTTACTTTTCCTATATCCCTCCCGTACATACATATATATATATATGCATATAAAAAGACAATTAGTTGTTATTAAGTTGTACACAAAAGCCGTCGAATCTTTTCTTTGCCGCTTCTTCATTTTTGGCATCGAAAGGCTGGGCTTTTGTGAGGCAAACGAAGACGAAGACGAAGACCACGACGACGACGATGTCTAGATGCGGAATTAATGATGCAATGACAATTGATGCACACCACGCAAAGCGCATTTAGCATTTATGATATTTATGCTCAATTAGTGTTAGCTAGAGCTCTTTCCCCCTCCTTGATCTACGAAAGTGTGAAGTTTCAGCTGGATTTGATGGCTCCAGGCTACTACAGAGGTTACAGGAGATTGAGCAAAGTTGCTCAGGAGGTTTTCAGCTGAATACTATAATATATTTACAAATTATGGTATTAGCCAAAAGTATGCAAAGTTTCAGCTGGATTTGGTAACTCCAGGCTGAGTTACTTGAGGTTTCTACTGGAAACTATGATATATTTACAGAAATTAAGACTCCAGGCTCATGGGAATTTATATATATTCACAAATTTTATTATTTAGCAAAAGTATAAGAAGTTTCAGCTTGATTTAACAGCTATAAGCTGAGTTACTTGAGGTTATTCTCTGATGAGGATAGTTAGGTACTTCCCAAACTTAACCATTTTTGGTATAGCTACATTTTCCCATAATTTGCTCAACAATAAACTAGAGAAACTAAAGAAAACTTGAAGCTTTTACAAAAAAGTTCTTATAAAAGTTATTAAAAAATTTGTTCAATTTCCAATTGATTAAGAACATTGGTTGTGTGAGGTCACCTAATTACATTCACATTTGGGTAGTTTGAAGTTTGAAGTGCGTTTCGATGATGATTAGTTAACCCAAGTTAGCTGGAGGACTTCAATTAGCTTCAATGGCTATTCATAATTAATGGCATATAAAAACCGGAAAAGAGTGGAGGGGAAACGGCCAATGATCATAATAAAAATTGATCAACAGACACACATACACACACACACACATATGTATATACTGGCACACACACAGTTCATGAACTCAATTTTTAATAATAATTTCCAAATGATTTTTTATTTCACATTATTAGTTGTGTTGCGTGGCTCGGATCGAGTTCGAGTTCAGATAGATCGGCATCTCTTTCCACCCCCACAAGCTTTTTTAATTGTTCGATTTTCATTTCGAATTCGTCTCGTTTCGTCGCGTTGTTATAGATACTTTGCCAGAGATACAGATACAGATACAGCTCCGTAGCTGCGGATATTTCGGTCGCCGCTGCTGTTGCTTCTGTTGTGTTTTAATTTCCGTGCTGACAAATTAATTTAATTATATTAACATATCTTTCCAGCGATCGAACGATTGAACTGACTGAAATATTTTCGTTGTATCTTTGTATCTGTATCTGTGTGGGTGGTTGCTTGAATTCAGTTCAAGTTGGGTCTTTGGTCTGTGATTCTTAATATTAACCCCTTTATTTTCTCTGATATATGTATATGATTTGCCCGTGTGACTCATTAGCTTGGGGGGTGCTGCCTGTGCACTTAAAACGCTAAAAATTATGCGACACACGCCGATCCGTATCTGTGTATCTCAGTAGCTCAGTATCTTTGTATCTATGCCGCTCTCTGTGTGTGTTTTAGGGCTTAGAGAGACAGACCACCACCCCTTTTTTCACCGGCTGCTCATTTTCGGCGACGCCATCTTTGAAATTAACATTAACGAAAAAAAAAAAATTATAAACTTTATACCCTATAAACTATCAATGCCCCGTACTCCCGTATCCGTATCTGTGTATCTTTGTATCTGCATCTGCATCTGGCTCTGGTGGTGGCCTACCCTATATAACCGGTTTCAATTCGATTAAAACGGAACCAAAAAAAAAAAAAAAAAACTAAAGAGAACCCAAAACTCGAATTTCTATCATCTTTTTTTTTTTTGTCAGCAAATGCATTTGGCAATTAGCTTTGTTTTGTTTTTCCTTCCACTTTTCCACTTTTCAGTTTCCCGCTGATCAGCAGAAATCGTACTTCTAGTAATTATAGAAGCCCAAAAAACTTGGTTCGATGTTAATGGGTCAAGTTTATAGATTGCATTACGGAAATTCAGTTTTTTCTCTTAACCACTCTTCGTTCTATATTTTACAAAACTTTATGTTAATTCAAGCACATTTTTTATTGTTAAATTTTCAATTTCGATTTGTGTCAATTTTTTTGTGTTGCTTTTTTTTGTTTTTTGTTTTTGTCTCATTCGTTCCAAGTAAATAAATAAATAAATAAGCCAAGAAAGTATTTCATTTCATCAAGACAATTTGGACAGCTGTAGACGGCGTCTGCGGCTTTGTCTTGTTCATTTACTTAGTAAACTTTTATTTTTGGTTAAAAATAATACAAAATTAGTCTGGAGTTCTAATTCGGAAACGGGGAGAGGCAAAAGCTTGAATATTGATTCATTGATTGCCATCGATCAGCGATGGAGGGGCTCCTCAAAACGATCATTATAATAAATCCCCAGACAAAAAAAAATAAGGAGGAGAAGAACCCCATATATCTTGGCCTTCCTAACGAGTTCTGCGGCTTCTCTTTAGACTTTTTTTGTTATAGGTAACAAGATATTTATATATATATATATATATCTATATACCGGTTTTTGGTTAATTTGATTATTTTAAAGCTGCAGCAAAAAATGGCGAGTCTCGAAAATGCAATTTACCGACGGCAAAACTATAAATTTTCCACCTAGATTTTCCCCTTTGCTGTCTGTGTCTGCCTCTTTTTCAGGATCAATCGAAGAAGAACTCCAATTAAAAATGCCTAAGCAACCTAATTAACTTGCTATATATATATATATAGCTGGATATATATCCCTATAGATCTGGCAAAAAAAAAAAAGAGAAATATACAAGTTGATATTTCCATGTCTGGTCTGGCTTTATATTTTTTGTTTTTAATGTTATTTTGCCGCCTTATTTGTTGAGAGTCTGGCATTTGGCCAGGGAAATTTTTGCAGCATCGTCTGGTGGCCCCTTCCTTCCCTGCCTCCCCCCTGAATTTTCCAGCACCTCCCCTTCTTCCACCTCTCCTTCTGACTCAGATCTTGTCTGGTTTATTAGCTGATATAGCTTTAGCTTTCGTATCTCAGTTATTCAAGCAATAAATTGTTCACTTACTTTTAGCTTGTTGCACTTTGCATTTTTTTTTTTGCTTTGCCTTTTGTTTTGTAAACAAATTTTGTGCAAAAATCAATAATAAATAAATTAACAACAAGAAATTAGACAACAATAACTGGAGGGGAGAGGTGAGAGAGGGGGCAGAGGGGAGGTGTGCTCCTCCAGCAGCAACAATAAAAACACATTTGCCGTAGACACGCAAACTCAATTAGTTAACTTAAGTTAAGTTAAGCAGTTACCGTGGGGGCGGCTCTCTGGGGGCGGTCGGAGGGGGTTATTGTTGTCAGTTGTGGGAGTTGGATATAAGATCGCACTGAATATATATCTATATATATTTTAGGGAAATGGGAAATGACATTAGATGAGCCCTAATTTTGGTCAACTTGCAAAGGCTTTTTGAGGCATGAATTTTGGGTTGGATATTGAAGTTTAGTTTGTTTTAAGGATTTTTCTGTATCGTAAGTATTACAATTTGTTTATAAATAATATTCAAGTTACTCTTTTAGGTATATTTTTGTTAATTTAATTTGTTTTTAATTAATTTTTAAGTTATTTTATCAATTTATGTATTTGTTTATTTTATTTAAACTTTTTAAGTTACTCTATCCGTTAATGTATTTATTTATTTCATTTAAAAATTTTAAGTACTTACAAATAATTGTAAATAGCTTAAGAAATTATTACTTAAAGGCCTAAGATTATATATTATTAATACCAAAACATTAGCAAGATTTTCTTGATCAAATATTTATAATTTATAAAGCCTGTTCTATAAGTCTATAAAATTCGGAAACTACCATTTTCTTTCCTATTTATTAGAAATAAAATACATTTAAATATTTTAATGATTTATAAAACCTTTTCAAAATAATATAAAAATCTATAAAATATAAAAACTTCTATTTCTTTCTTTCTTAAAGAAATCACATTTATTCCTTTCAACAAATAAATATTCAAGAAATGAATAAAATTAAGATTCACTTTGAAATGAATTTTGTAATGATTTCACTTGTAAATAAAATAATAAATCACTTAAAAATTGGTTTCTTCATAAGAACTAATTTGAACTTTAACTTTTTTAGAACAATGTACTTTGTTCTTTGATTTTATAAAATAAATATTCATCAACATATTTATTTATAAATTATTTGCAAATGTTTCCACTTGGTTTTAAAATTGTTCTCTCCAAAAATAAAGTATTTGCTTCCCTAATTACTAAACCATTTCTAAAGCAAATTATATGTATTCCTTTTAAGAAACAAATATATACATTTACATATTCCTTCACAATTTATTTTTAAATATTTTCACTTGTAAATAAAAAAATCACTTGAAAATTAAACCTTCTTCGAGATAAATCCGAAATCCAAGAACTAACTTGTCAGTTCCCTAAAATACATACACTTTATTTTTCCCACAACTTTTCACAAACACTTTATTGGATTCCCTTACGTTCAGATACATGTATATATATTTCACCGTTGTTTGTTTATAAACACACACTGCATTTCATTCATTTAAAAATTCACCAAGAGACGACACAAACCCGCCCATTAAATGCCAAAGAAGACAGGGAAAAATTCCAAGATTTTCTGGCATGTGAGGGCAACATGTGATATCCAAAATATTTGTAAGATCTTTCCTCCCATTGGAGAACCATTGGTGTAATGTGGTGTAGTGGGGTGTGGTGTTGTGTTGTGGTGACACTTACCTGTTGCCAAAATTGTGCCAATAAATAAATTTGCTCCTTTTTGAAAAACCAATCGTTGATTGATTGAACAGCCGTCAGATCCATATCGGCTGTCCCAGCGGCTTGTGGCAATGTTGGCTGCATTCGTGGGCTTTGCTTTCTTCGGTGTGTTTTCTCAGTCAGTTGTTGTTGTTGTTATTGTTGTAACTTCGTTCTTCGTCGTTGTTCCTTGTTGTTGTTATTTTGTTTTTTGTTGTTTTTTTAGCAATTGCCAATAATATTATTGCCAATATTCGATTGGCTAAGGCCTGGCATTTGGGGGAAAACACACACTCCTTCCTGCTTTGCTGTTAGTTTTCGGTTTTAGTTTTAGTTTTGATCTCTGTACTTGCTTTGTTTTTCTCTTTTTGGAAGTTAGTTTCGTTTTAGTTTTGGTTTTAGTTATAGTTTTAGCATTTGTTAGTGGTTTCTTTGTCACTGTTTTGTCATCACATTTACACCTTAAGTATGCTATTTGTTACTGTTGCTTTTACGTGCCCAAAAAAATTCATAAAATACATAAATAAGCCAATTTCCAATCTCCTTTGCTTCTTTTTAACTTTGTATTATTTCGTTTAATTGAATTCTTCTGCCTTTGTTTTTTTTTTTGTTGCTGAGTTAAAGGTGTGGTTTTTGATTTGTTGTTGTCGTTTTTGGAGTTGGATTTGGATTTGGAGTTGTCGTCGATGTTGTTTTTGTTGTTGTTGTTGAATGTGTTGTTGGTTTGGGAGTTGTTAATGTTGAATGGTGATGGGTGTTGTTGTTGTTGATGTAGTTGTTGTTGATGTGTGTGAATTTCAAGCCATCGATGTTGCTGTTGTTGTTGTTGTTGTTTATGTTGTGGTTGTTGCTTATTTTGCACATGTTTCAGCTGGTCGCAGTTGTTGTTGCTGTTGCTCTGGTTGTTGTTGTTGTTGCTGTTGTTGCTCACACTTGTCACCAATACACGCGCACATTTTTCGGTTTTAACAACAAAAAATCACTTGAAAAAAAAAGCAGCGAAAAGCGTTCTTTCCTTGTGTCCTTTTCTTTCTTTGTTTTTACTTATTATTATATTTTTGTGTGGTAATATTTTCGTAAGTGATTTTGTGTTTCAAGGGAATTTCTTCTTTTTCTTGTTGCGAATTTAATAATTATAAATAATGATTATTTGATTTAATTTCATTTTTAATTTTTTTTTTTGGTGATCACACCGCGAAGAAACTAACACACATCGCGTCGCACACACACCGCACACACTCAGCCGCGCCAAGAACACACACCATACGCAGCGCACACCACACACAATACTACCGGGAATAACGGGCAGGTAGGTAGGAAGGAAGGAAGGAGAGCGCGAAGAAGCTGGCGGCTAAGCGGCGTGTGCGATATTATTATTTCTCAAATCTCTGGGCCGTCTTCTTTTGGGGCTCTGGCTCTGGCTATGGCTATGGCTCTGGGCTCGAACTCTCGGACGTCTCGTCTCGTCTCGTCTCGTGTCTCGTCTCGTCTCTCACACGGGGCGACGTGTTCAGTCACGAATGCTGTTGATGACTGAACAAATCGAACCCTAACGAAGCGCCGACAACCCTGCACAACGGCGTTGCTGCTGCTTTGCGCCACTAACACACACACACTGGCTCGCTCGCTCGCTTGCCTGCTGCGCTGCTGCTGCTGCTGTTGCTGGCTCTGCCGCACACACCGATGTGTGACAAGCCGAGCCGAAGCCAACACGAGCACCGGACCAAGAGCAAGAGCGAGAGCGAAAGAGAGAGCGAGCGAGTGTGAGAGAGTGGGGCCCTCTGGAAAGACTCACTCAATTTCTCAGTGCGGCGCTGCCACTGCTTTAGATTTCTTCAATAGATTTTGATTTTTCCCAGCTCGTTTCTTATTTTTCCCTATTTGTTTGTTTTTGTTGCTTTTTTCGCTCCTTTTTTTCGGTTTTTCTTCTTGGTTTTTTTTTTTTTTTTTTGTTTTGAGTATTTTTCTGCGCCGCCGCTGTCAGAGTTGCATGTATTGAAATTCATTCATTCAAGGTACTCGCACTCGCACTCGCGCTCGCTCGCACGCTCGCCTTTTTTCTTATTGGGAACAACTTATGGGGGGGCTAAAAATTGAGCCGCAAATTGAGCGGTTTTTTTGCGGCTTTCGGCGAAGAGCAGTGGGGGGTGGGGGGATTTCGGGGACTCGGGCAGTTCGGGGAATTATCTCGTGTTCGAAATTGAGATTTTAGGGTTTTACAAACTTTGGATTTGTGTTTTATTTTATTTATTTATTTTTATTAAAATTTATTTATTTATTAAAATTTTATTTTTTAGGAGCTCGGTTCTTTGAGGGGTTAAAGAAGGTTTTAGAAACTATGAATTGGTTTTTTTTTTTAATTATTTTATTAGTTTATTTTTATTTATTTATTAAAAAATAAATGTTATTTTTTAGTTTTTTAATTTTTGACTTGGTTTTAAGGGGTTAAAACAGAAGGCTCTCAAATTAATATTGTATCTGGGTTCTTTGTTCAGTTATTTTTTATATATTTTATTTAATAAATAAATTTGCCAGAAAGTTCTGTTTAATAACATTAAACAGTTAAGTAAAAATTATTTTGAAAAATTATGTTTATTTAAAGATAAATAAATTAAATATAAATACAATTAAAACGAAACTCTTAATATTTAAATATTAATATTTATATCAAATATAAATATAAAAATAACTTCAAAGAAAGTCCCATTTAGGAGTTTTTAAAGATAAAGTTTAAGTAAATAAAATATTATGAATAAATATACATAAAATATAAAAATAAATTTATAAAGTTTACTTATTTTCTTTTTATATATATAAGAATAATTTACACATTTGGAATTATATTTGTATTTATTTATACAAAATTGCATTAAGTAAATTAATTTAAAATCTCTGAAATATGGGAGTTTGCACCGACAAACGGACAGACGGACAAAGCTAAATCTGACGGACAAAGCAAAATCTGCTAGCTGTATAGAATTATGCTTCCCTTATACCTTAAAGCAACCAGTTATAATTTAATACATGTATAATTATGATCTTTGTTTTGAAAATATCCCTATCTTTTCCCCCATTACAAAATTCCGCAATTTCCCATCCTTTTAGCTGCACCTTAAATTTGAAATTTGTGAACTTTTTCTGCGCTTATTATCCTTTGTAAATATCCTTTGGAATATTAAATAGACGCGACGCTGTTGCCGTTGCGGGATTTTCGCATAAAGAAAAGTTCAAATTGTATCGAAGTGCAAGGCAGACGCATCCCCTCAGTCTTAACCCCCTGCAGCCAACCTTAACCCATGGGGGGGGGGGAGGGGGAGGTGTTGTGTGAGGGTTAAGGAAAGGAGGCTATGGTTATGGCTTACACCTTAGGCGGAGATGGAGACTGGCGACTGGCGACTGGAGAACCGAGAACCGAAGTCGCAGTCGCAGAATGCGTTGCTGCAGTCTGAGAGAAAATCTGAGAAAATGGGGGAAAATCGGGGGGAAAATGTATGGAAAAGAAAGCAAGGGGTTTGGGGGTTAAATCTGCTCGGGGACTTTGTCGTCGTCGTCGGCTGTGTGAAAAATAACGAAAATAACGGGAGAGCCGAGGGCCGAGGGCCGAAAAACCGAGGGAACCGAGAGAAAGGGCAGAGGCTGCCACCTACACGAAGGCAAAAAATATTAAAAAAAAAAAAAAAAAGAAAACGATGCTCGCTGTCGACGTCGCTGGAAAATCCCCTTAACCCTTAATACCCACTCCCCCTTAACCCTCTAAAAGAAATGCTATAAAATAATTATTATTTTACATTTGTTTAAGGCAAAAAAATTACATTCGACATGTTTTTACTTAAAAAAAAATTTTACAAACAAAACTACACAACATAAAAATCATAAAACATATTTTTAGAATATTATTTTTAACCACAAAATACTAATAAATTAAATTTTAGAAAGAATAATATACAAAAATTAATATTTTACTTTAATTTAAATCAAAAATATTACTTTTCAACTGCTTTTATAAAAAAAAAACAAAATTACTGAACATAAAAAACATAAAACATATTTTTAAAATATTATTTTTAACAATAAAATAATAATAAATTACATTTTAGAAAAAGAAATACTATCAAATAAATAAATGTTTTACTTAAATTTAAAGCAAAAATATTAAATTTCAACTGATTTTGTGAACAAAACAAATATTTTATAAGTAACAAAAAATTACTAAAAATAATTCATTAAATTTTTCATAAAAATCTTTCAACTTTTACAACAAAATTTATTTACAACTTTAAAAAGTATATGAAAAAAAAACAACAACAAATGAAACCCTTGCTCTGCCCTCTCGCTCGCACCGATTGACAATCAATGGGATGCAATTGGAATGCCTCAAAATGCCAGGACAAGTGTCGGCCAACCAGCTAAATTCCAACTGGATAAAAATGCAGGCGCAAAAACCGAGAACCAGAAGCAAAAAACCACTCAATGCCAAAGCACTCACTCACTCTCTCACGCAACTCACACACTGCCGCACGAGCTCTCTCTCTCTCACACTCTCTCTCTCCCCCCGTTTGAGTTGCAGTTGCAAGCGCGAGCAGGGGCGCGCAGCAAGTTCGAAACGTTTTTCGAACCATTTTCGAACTTGTTGAGTTGTTGAGCGGGAAAATTGGAAAATCATGTTACCTGTTCGCTTAAGTAATTAAATATTTAGAGCTAATTAAACTAAAAAAGAAACCGATTAATAATTATTAAATTTTTAAAGAAAAATAAAGTTAAATTCAATGAAAATAAACATTTTATATTAAAAAATATCTATAAAATTAAGTAGATAAGAAAAAAAACATGTATTTTTATATTTAAATATTTAAAATTTTTCTTATAACTAATAAATACTTTAACAAATCGTAAAATATTAAATTAAAATATCGCGCTTTTCCATTTGCTTCCTTCTTACCGCTTCCTTAACACTCGATTCCCCTTCGCTCCCCACCGCCATCCACTCACAGCTACTCCCGTAAAAAGCTCACTCACTCACAGAAGAAAATCACTCACAATGACACAAGTCGCTCTCAATTTTCGATAATTCCCGTAATAAAAACCAAAACCAAATCCAAAGCACACACACACACACACGTGCGCGCACTCACAAGTGTCACAAAAAAAGTCAAAGAAGAAGCCAGGCGACAGCGACGCCAGCCGAAGCAGCGGCAGAGCAAGACAGACACAGGCGAGGAAAAAAAAAAAGCGAAGCAAACGATTTAAGCCCCGCCCCATTTGATTGGCGAGCAAAAAGCAAAGCAAGGAAGGCAAGGCAGAAAAACAGACGACGACGACAACGTCAATGGACAGCAACAACAACGACAACACACACGCGCTGGCCCCCCACACACACACACACATGTGCGAGTGTGGCGCTCTGCCTCGGCCGCTGCCCGCAGCTACCTGCGCTGCGGCAGAGGAGGGTCGTCGCAACATCATTCATCGGAAAAAGAGACGCAGCATCTGTTTTGTTGTAGTTGTAATTGTAGTTGTAAGGATATTTTTGTTATTGCCTTCGGTTTTCAGTCTTTATTTACATATATGTATTAGTTACAAATATATCAATAAAATGAAAAATAGGGAAATATTTAAAAATATTCATTACAAATATTTTTATTAATAAAAATTCATAAAATATATTATTTTTAGCTAACTGGGGTCAGTTCTTTGTGACATTTTAAATTCTTTAATTTTTAATATTCTTTATTATTTAATATTTATGGAAACCATTAATCTATTATTAATAATAACTAATATTAAATATTAATATACTTTTAATATCATATTAAATATCATTCTATTTAATATAGTTTTATTCATAATTGATACATATCTTTAACCTAATAATCCTATTATTAATAAAAAATTGCGAATGCTTGAAATCCTAAATACAATTACATTCTTTTCAAATACATTCTTCTTTTCATGTTAATTTGTTAATTTGTATTGTTAGGCAATTTTAATTTAAAATGGAGTCAATGGCAAAGAAATATATATATTAAAAAAATATATATAAACGATCAACCTATTAAAATGCTAGTTTAACAATAAATGAATACCTCAAGGCTTTAAATTTTCAAATTGAAGAAATGAGAACGTTCATTTATAATTCCCAAGTGCTTCTAGCACATTTAAGGCAAGTATGTTTAAGGTTTGCTACAAATTGCAATATTAATTGTTAATTATACATTTTATCAAGTAAATAGTTTTATGAATTCGAATTTTGAAATTTAAATGGAAAAAAATACAATAAAATACAAGTACAAAATCTAATAAAGATAAATAACTGAATAAAAGAGAAAATAGACTCAAGCAAATGCCACAATTTAAATACTAAAAATATATAATACTAAAAATTTAACAACACATAAAATTATAAATACCAAATAATTAGGTTTAATATAAGAAATTCTAGTTAAAATATAAATATAGGTAAAAACGCCTACAAATATCTAAAAAATATATAGAATGAAAAATGAAAATGAGTTTCGTTAAATTTCAAACATTTTTATGAATTAAGTTTAAACACAAAAAGAAATAAATATGAACAATAATTCATATAAAAAATAACTTAAACCTAAAATCAAAATAAATTAAATAAAACAAGTGTAATAAATTGAGAGAGGGAGGGGAATATAAACTAACAAGCGCATTTAATATCGCCCCCTCTCGCTCACACCAAACGCCATTGAACGGCTCTTCTTCTTCTTCATCTTCTTCGCTTTTTGTTTTCTTCGTATCGGTTTTTTTTTTTCCGAACAGCTTTTGGCTTTGATTTTTCTTTGGCTTTCAAGTTTACTTTTTTCCCTCTCTGTCACGCGCGCTCTGTTCGCCCTCTCGCTCTGGCCGGTCGCTCACTCACTCACTCCACACACTGCCACACACACTCCTCCTCGCCCACTCTCTCTCTCACTCACTGCCGCTATCTCTGTGCGCGCGCAAGCGCTCTCTCCTTCGGCCTTTTTGAGTGCTATTTTGTATTTTTTTTTTTTTCGTGTGTTGCTGCTGTGCTGCTGCCTGCTTTACTTTTATTTATTTTTTTTTTTATTTTATTTCTTTTCGGGGCGCGCTGCTGCGTCGACTGCACTGCCGACAGAGCTCAGGGCTCTGCCGCTCCCCCGAAGCCGAGTGCATAGGTGCAAGCGAGCGAGCGATATGCAGGTGCCGATGAGTTGATGCTGTTGCTGCCTGCTGCTGCTTCTTCTTCTTCTTGCTCTTCCTCCTCGCTCGCTCGCTTTTCATTGTTGTTTTTATTCGCCTCTCTACTGTTGTTGTTGTTGTTGTTTTTGTTATTGTCTCTGATTGAAATTATGATTTTTTATTATTAGTTGTGCGTGTGTGTGTGTGAGTATGTGTGTGTGAGCGTCGGCCGCCTAACTGTTAAAGTGTCATATTAGCGTTCTTTTTGGTTGGCTGCTTCGGCATGTGTTCGTGTGTGCGTGCTCGCATGTGTATGAGTGACGCAAATTGATTTGATTTGTTTCGAGTTTCGACTTCGAAACGAATCATTTCGCTTGATTTGATTCGATTTTTGTTGGGTTTTTAACTTAAAAAACTATATAGAAAATGATTTTTGGTTTGAATATTTAATTAGGTAGTTTAATATCAAATTAACTAACTTATTCTTAAGTTTTGCCTGATTTAATATTTAAAAATCCAGGAATTTTATGGATATTTTATGCTTAAATCGAACTCGTAAAAATCCTTTAATTTTTTTCGCACATAATTTATAATATTCATATTATATAACTTGTTAACATGTATTTATAAGCATTGCTTTGGTTTTTATTAATTTGTTTTTATTATTTAAAATGTTTTTCACATTTTCTCACATTTGTTCTTTTTTTTCCTCTAAAATTTATTTATTTTATTTTTCTTTTTCTTGTTTCACACACATTTCTATAATTATTTAAGGGTCTGCCAAAAACACTTTCACTCTCACTCACAAAAATCAAAGAAAGAAAAGAAAAAACCCATACACTCGCCCATTTAATGCGTTAATTACTGCTAATTAGACATAAACATGAAAAAATCACACAATACGAAAAACCGAAAACAAAAAAATCTGTTGCTTTCCCTTTCCCAAAAAAATAAAAACACTGCAGAATTGACAGCAATTACAGGAGCCGCCTCAGAGCCGGCGTCAGCAGCGCCGCAGGACATCGGTTGCCCTTTGACCTTTGTGCCAAAAAAAAAAAATTTAAAGAAAACAGAAAAGAGCAAGCTACATATATATATATAGAAATATATTTTTATTTAGAAAAAGAGAAGGAAATTGCATTAACCAAATATATAGAGAATGAAATATAGAATAAGTATAAATAAAAAATATATAGAAATACGAATAAAGTATAAATTATAAAAGGGAATTTTGTTAATTCTTAAATAAAGACGATTAAATAAAAAGTTTGTCTAATTTGGTGTGTGTTTTTAACGGTTTTAACTGTTTCAGGAGGTTTTTCAGTAATTCAGTAACTCATATAAAATATTCTTGATCGGCATTAACAGCCGACTTAATCTAGCCTTGTGTACTAGAAAAAAATTAATCATTTTTAAAAACATTATAAGGGGTTACATCATCAAAACTGTTAAAATTTCCCAAATATATTAATTTTCAACATTTTTAAACTCAATATTTATATATATAAGGTTTATTAACTGAATAAAAATTAACATGGGAATGTTTTTGATTTAAGATCATTGCATTATTATGGCTTAAATATGATTTCTTTTTTACTTATATTTTTCCACACATTTGTATATCAATAAATATCGATTTAAAGTTCATAAAAAGCTGATATTTGAGATTTATATCAATAAATATCGATTTAAAGTTCAACAAAAACGGATCTTTAAGATTAAGTCTTAAAGGCATAAAATAGCCAACTAATTAATTGTAAAACATCAGATAAATATTGAGTCGCTATTAAAATCTCAATTCATTATTCATAATAATCATTCATTCAATTAATTAATAATGAGCAAAAATTCAATTCATTAGAAATAAAATTCATTCTTTAAATTCCTTAATAATAAACAAAAATTTAAAGAAAAATTTTACCCAATTTTAAAAAAATTTAATTTCATAAAAATGTTCAAGAATTCAAAATAAATATAAAAAATTAAAATGCATAAAAAATAATAGAAGATTTTTTCTCAAATTGAAATAAATGCTTTTTAGAGCTTAGTTAGCAAAGATTTTCTTTAATCAATTGCAAATTGCAAAATTATAAAAACTTTGTTCTCTCAAACTAAGCTTCCTCAGTTGTCTCTTAGTTGCTTTCCCTAATAAATATTATTTTTTTACAGTGCAAAGTCCAAGGAAGCAACAGCAACAGTTTGATACAACTGGACACCTTTGTTGCTGTTGTTGTTGCTGCTGCTGCTGCCGTCGTGTGTTTCGCATTGTTTTGCAATAAACGCGCGATAATTGCACACACACACACGCACACACACCTATGAGGGGAGAGGAGAAAGCGCGTGGGGTGGGGGGTGGTACTGGAAGGGATGTCAAGGTGTTGCAATATGTGTGTGTTGCAAGGCCGAACTTCGGTGTCAGGGAGAGAGGAGGGGTTGCAAGGGAAAAAGGGGTGAACCTTGCCACCAAGTGGGGTGCGTTTTCCAAAGACACGGTGCGTGCCATTGTTGTTGTTGTTGTTGCTGTTGTTGTTGTTGTTGTTGCTGTTGCATTGTTTTGGTGGTTTTTGCAACAACACAAAAAAAATTACACCAAATTTAGCAGTGCGAATTTTTGCGCACACAAGAGGGGTTCGTTCCTTCCTTCGCACCAACAAAAAAAAAAAAATAAAAAATAAAGGGTTAACAGCACAGCGAAAAAAGTAGCAGGAGCTGAAAAAGGAGCAAAAGGAGCAACAGGCGGCAGGCAGCAGCAATTGTTGCGCCGCAGTAATTGCGTAATAGATAAACGATTCGCGAACGATGCAAATTAAAGCCGAAATGCAACAGTTTGTTGCCAAAGAGGGGTTGTTGCATTATTGCCTTTTGGCTCTATTTTGGTTTTGAGTAGTAAAATTAATGCTAGCAGGTCCTTCCTTTGCTATTTGAAGTTTACTAAAGGGATTTATGATAGTTAGAGGGGATTTGGGATACTTTTTAGGGACCACAAGTATGTAAAAAAAAAATATAAAAATGATCAAAATAGACAGCTTAAATTAATACTTAATATTTTTATAGGATTATAGGAATATATATTTCATAAATAATAAAAAATATCTATATGTATCGTACAGCTTAAATTCAAAATATTATTAGTTTTACAGTTTAATAAAGGGATTTTTTTTTGTTTAAAGATACTTTTTAGGGTTCCCAATTAACATATAAATCATATAAAACTGATTTAAATAAATACAGCTTAAATAAATACCTAATATTTTCTAAAGAATATATGTATCTGTATACCTGTATTTTGTAATCATTTAATATGATTTATGGTTAATTTATTATGTTATTAATAATATTTATTTATATATTAAACAGTATAATATAAAATGTATAATTAGGAGAGTTTCTTTTACTAAAAATGCGAAAACTAGCATTTTTATATAATTTAAGCCTTAGTTTATGTATTAATATTCGGGAGTTTCCTAAAAATATATTGATTCCGATTTTTAAAATTTATTTTTTTACTTTTTCCTGACCAGCTTAAAAATATTACTTGTAAATTCTTAAATTAAAAAGTTTAGTTACCAAAATTTATATAATATATATTCTTTCTTTCTTTTTATATTTTCTGCTTTTATATTAATTTTATTTATATTTTATATTGAAAGTTATCTAATATTTACTTATTTTTCCCCTAATTTCCAACTTATAACTGTTATATTAATAGTTAATATATATGTTTTCTTAATATTATCTTAACTTTCCCTTTATTTCCAACTTAAAAATGTTTTTAATATTTTCCTTTTCTGCAAAAATTGCGTTTCAAAAAATTTGACACCTTTGATTGCGATTGATTCAGCTTTTATTTATTTCGTTTTCGTTTTCATTTCCATTTCCATTTCCTTTTTATTTTTGAATTTTATATTTTTTTTTTTGTTATAGTTGCCGATCTCCAGCTGCCTTTCGTCCTTCCCTCCCCTTCCCCCTCCCTGTCCGGGACAATTAAACACCTTTTGCTCATTACCGAAGGGAGCTTGGACCTACGAGGGTTTGTCCTGCGCGTTGCTTTCCTTGAAGGAAATCGAAAGGGTGCCGGGTACAGCCTGCTCTGTGTTACTGGATATTGTATATAAATATATTTTTTGGATTCAAATTCGGATTCGGATTCGGATTCTCGGCTCGTGCTAATTTGCATATTGACAGAGGAAGCCGGACTCTCCTGGAAACCATCCCACTTCCTAGGCACAAACACAATTTCCTTGTCCCCTTTCTTCACTCGGCTTCTTCGGGCTTAAATTATAATAATCAGGCGGAGTGGCGGGGTGGCGGGGTGAAGGGGTGTCGGGGTGTCTAGGGTGCAAGGAGGGTGCGGATATACCAGTCCCGATCTCCGCCAGCTGCCTCAAGTTTCGATAGCCGCGAAAATCGGCAACGTTGCTCGATCCCGATCCCGATTCCAATGATCACGCGGACAGCAGTGGAAAAATTATAATAATTCCAGTCAAAAGGAGGAAATAAATTGATTTTAAATGAATTTAAATTAAAAATAAGACTAGAAATTCATATTTAATAAATTTATATTAGGTATTTAATATGTTTTTAAGGATTTAATAATAAATAAATTCTTCTTAAAAGGAGACAGGAAATTTTTAACAATTTTAAATTAGGTATTTAATAATATTAATAATATTTCCAGTAAATAGAGAAAATAAATTCATTTAACATGAATTTTGATTAAAAGGAATTTATTTTCAATATATTTAAATTAAATTTTAATGGTTTATTTAAATAAAATAATTAAATAGGCTTTGCTTAAAGAAAGTCCTAGAAAAGTAGTTTAAAAATGAAAAAATATCTGAAAATCTCAAGAAAAAAAACAAGAAAATACTCTGAACATTTCTTATTCATTTTAATTAATTTTTAATAAATTCCTCATTAATTTGTAATATTTCTCAACTATTTTTTCAGTGTCTCTGTTGTCTACCGTCTCGTATTACGCTTTGGTAATATTCCTGCAACGCCTGGGTAAGCGCCTCTTTAATTGGAATCCGCCAGATGCATTTCGCATCTTTTTCGAGCTTTTCGTTCTAATTACGTCCAATGGACACCGATACCTGGGACAAAAAATACAACAACAACAAACAAAAAATTAACAACAAGCTTAGAGATTCAGATGCAAAGGCAATAGATACAGATACAGCTACAGATACATCCGAAGCCAGAGATAGATAGAACCGACGTCAGCGGTCTCGGATTTCCTTCGCCTTTGATCGTGTTTTGTTTGGCTTTCTGTGCCAAAACGTGATCTTATGGCCACAGTAGCCGCAGTCTTGCCACAATCCATCTACAGTCTCCTTTTTTTTGTGCATTTGCATTTGCATTTCAATTAAAGCCCCCGAAAAAATTTGCATAGAAAAAGCATAGCTCATCATCAGCAAACTCGAGACTTCGAATTCAGATTTATGGCCCTCGCATATGCCCAAACATTTAAATATATATAAAAGTATCTGCATGTGTAAGTATCTTTGCAATTACCTATCGCAGATACATTACAAATATTACAGATAGCGGCGAGTCCTGCGGGAACATCAAAATGCACAAATGTTTGATTTTTTCAACCCAGCTATGACCTTTTCCTAATGAGCTGCCTCAACCCCCTGTTTTTGTTTTTTTTTGTCTGATTTTCGTTTTGTAGCCAAGGAACAACAGTGGTATTTATAAGGTTTGTATATTTTTGTATATAAAAATAATAATAACTTTAATAAAATAATATAGTAAGTCAAGATTTTCTTTGGAAAAAAATACACCTCATATATATTTTTAATAAACTCTTATGAAAGTGTGTTTCTATAAATACATATTCATACTTTAAAAACATTAAAAATGGTTAAAGTCAATATATTTTCAAAAAGTTTTAGACAAAAGTTTAAGAAAAAGGTTAAAAAGTAAGTTAACTTTTTGAAAATAAACTAAGATTTATTTTTTCATTTAATAAATAAATAAATTTCAATAAAATAAAAAAAGAAATAAAAAAACTAAGGAGTTATTCAAAAATATTTTGTAGGAAAAACATTCCACAATGTTGAATTTGTTATTGAAAATGCAGTACTTTTAATGTTACAAAATCTGGGCACACTTTACACATGCATCAGAATGTAAGCTGGGCACACATTTATCTATTAACCGCTAAGTTATCATATAATCTAAGCTGGGCACACTTTTTTTTTTTATTTGCTTATGTTTTTTGTATTTAATTAATATTTCTTATTTGTTATATGCAATATCGTTTGTTATGCATTTTTTTAATCAATTTTATAAAGTATTTTAAAGTACTTATAATTATTGTTAAGTTTTAAATATTATTTGTAAGTTTTAATATTATTTGAAAGTACTTAATATATTTATGAAGTATTTAATTTAGTTTGTAAGTAATTAATATAATTTAATATACATTTTGTGATTTTTTGAACCTACTTTTAATTAATTATTTATTTAATTTAAATGTAACATTCAAGTAGTAAGATCCCATTAGCTTTCCTTAATAATTTCCCATATTTCCTTATACTTTTCTGTCTCTATATTCTTTCCTTTTACCCCACTGTGCCTCCTTTACCCGAAAAGTATCTGCGTGTGTGTGTGTGTGTCCTGGCTATCAGTGGAAATATGCAAATTTTCGCTCCGTTCGAGTGATGATCGCTGAGAGGACACTTTCGGCAAGCTGTTCAATTTTCAAGTTTCGAGTTAATAAATAATAATAAATAACTAATACTTGGGATGCTGCCCCGTCATTTAATATTATATATATTTAATTTTTTTCGATACAGCTTAAGATCAAGACCGAATATGATTATAAATTGTGGTTTTCCCACAGCGAAAAAAACTTTCTTGGGAAAATTATTATGGGCAACCCGGCAATTTGTCCGAAGGGGGGGCAAGGGGGCGTGGCTGGTTGGCGGAGTAAACTGTGTCGTTGGCTACGCATTGACGCTCGCCGGCAAAAGCTAATAATAATAAATACAGAAGGAAACCCAGATACAAACGTATCTAATAGATACATGTGAAAATCATGCCTTTGACAGGGCTGGGAAAGCCAATGAATTGTACTATTGGATGTGTGTGTATGCTTGTTTTCTTAGTTTTTTTTTGTGCATCCATGAGATACAAAAGCGACTAAGCGACAAACTGCACGGAAACGTGTGTTATGACAATGGAGGAGCCGAGCCATCAGCGTGTTCTGGTCTATTAAGCAATGCTGCGACCTGGGGCCGCGTATCTTAAAGATAGAAGTTAACTAATAATTAGCTCTCTGCCAGCAACCCACAATTGCAGACTCTTTTTCTGCGTTTTTTTGTTGTATTTTTTGTTTTTGTTTTCAGGTTACGAAATTTGTGGGAATATTTTCCCGTTCGATTGTTTCAGTTTATATGCGATGCGAAGCTGAGTAAGCTGGGTTTCAAAAGGTTAAAATGGGGAGTTGTAATGGAAATGAAATATATAAAAATATAAATGTTTAAAATAAATCATATAAATATTTGATGTATAAAATATTCAATATAAATATTTGTTATATTAAATACATAACAATAAATATGGCTAAAATATGTAAAAATATCTTAGGAGTTAATTATAAAGATGAGGGTTTTTTTGTGGATTACTTTTGGTTAAAAAAAGATACTATCCTTACAGTTTTTAAAGAAAAATCTCTTTTAATTGTAATAAAACTAACAGTAATAATAATGTTAACAATTATTAAAGCATTTTAATTTCTAAATATTTTTAATTTTTGGTCTTCCTTATAAATTGAAACTGGAAGCTATAAAAGCAAGATCTTCAGAATTAATTTTTGAATTCATTTTGATATAAATTTTGCCCAAAAATAAATCTTAAAAATTCAGGGATTTTTAAGGTATTTTAAGTTTAATAAATAGCTTAAAATAAAAAAAAAAGTAAAATGTTATATTATAACCATTTTTTGGTTTTGGTTAATTTTAAATATATTTTTTAAGGTATGTTAAGTTTAATAAGCAGCTAAAATAAATATTATTTAATATTATTTTGTTATAACTATGTTTTGATTAATTTAAAATATATTCTTTTCCCCGTTTATAAAACTGTTTGGTTTTCACTATATTTTTTCCCTTTTAAAATATTTAAAGAAAATATATATTTTCCAAACAAGTTAAAAATAAATATTCAAAACAAGTTTTTCTTTAGCTTTTTTAGACATCTTGAGTACCCAAAAAATATATCTTAAATGTACCCAAAACTCCCAAAAACTTTGCTTTATTTATATTTTTGTTTAGCTTCACTCTGGCTGTAATGAAACGCACTGTACTTGTACTGTGTACGACGCGTCGTGTGAGTAAATATACTAACTCCTTGACTTATTGTTTTCATCTTTCGTTTTTCGTTTATGGCTTGCTTTGTACTTTGAGTTTGACTTTTATGGCCAACTTGTGATTATTTTCAGCTTCTTTTTTCTACGTTTTTTGTTGTTTTTTTGTTGTTTTTTGTTTCCTACGTGTATTTTTGTTGCTGTTTAATTTTTGGTTGTTCGACTTTTGGCCCTCTCAGCGTTTGGCAATAGCTCGGAATCGCTCTCCGGCCCCCCCCCCCCCCCCCCCCCTCTGGCATCCATTTGAATGCAATTTTCGGTTTTTGGCATAGACTATATAATGGACAACAATTTTTATTGACATTATTTTAATTAGCAGCTTCGGGTTTTCGAGTTTTGAGTTTCGAGTTTCAAGTTTCGAGATACAGATACATGGCCTAGCCATTGTCTTGCCAAGTCACTAATTGAGGTTAATGGGGCTTCTTGAAATTGTCTCTCAGCTGGAAACTATATAGTATTGTCTCGCGGCTTCTGTTAATTCCCATTTATGGCTTATATAATAATTTAGATTTGATTGTTCGGTTTCCATCACTCTAAAGTGCCACTCGGGGGCAGCACTCGAGTTCGGTTCAAGTATCTTTTTTTTTTTTTTCTTCTGTTTTGCTGCCAGGTTTGTTGCCAGGTGAGACGAACGCTGGAGGCTTATTAATTTTCAAGTGCCAACCAAATTTGAGGGACATTTGAAGATGTTCCTCAAGCTCTTAGCTTAATCTTTATAGGTTTTTATCAATATAAATTGATTTATTATTAATATTATAGAATAAGGTTTTAACTAGATAATTATTATAAATAATTACAAAAGTCTAATTTCATTATTATTTATTTTTCTTATTTACAAATTCTCAAATTGCCAAAATATAAAAGTAAACAAAAGCAGCTGCTTTCCAAATCAGAATATTGAGAACCACAAAAGTGGATCCTATTTAAGTGGCTCTCTCTCTCTCGCTCTGAGGTTTTACTTTTCAGCGAGAGAACAAGCAAAGCCAGTAACGGGACTTTCAACGAATGCAGATATTCAAGGACAAGAGCAGAAAAAAAAGCACGCGCAAAGACACAGAGACACAGAAAATAAGAGAAAAATAAAAATATTTCCGTTTCACTCACTCGTTTGCATTGGTTATTGCTGCAGATCCCAACGGCGAATTAGTGGACGCACAAACCCAAATACACACAAATAATTAAAAGTTTCCAATAAATTAATAATAAATAAATAAAACCTTCTAATTATTTAAAGGCACGGAACTCTTTTATATACTTAATTCAGCCGCTCCTTCCATATCTCTCTCTCTCTCTCTTTTTTTTTTGTTTCTTGCTTCACAGTTGCATGACACTTTAGTTCTGGATGAAGCAAAACGATTGAGAGCAGAGAAAGAGAGAATGAAGAAGAGAATGGGAATTGGCGGTAACTTTTTACACTTTTAGCACTTGCACATAAAAAAATTAACACAATTAAATAGCCAAATCAAAACGCATAGATCTTGGCTACATACACACACAAATGCAAATACACATATGCACGTATGTACGTGATTTGGAAGCAAACAAAAAAATACACAACGGCAGTTCAGCTTCTTTTTTCAGGCTTTTCCTTTTCACTTTTCACATTTTTAACTGCCAAGGCTCGCTGTTTACACGCACTTTTCGCACTGCTTTTTCCGTCATAAGTTTTCCGCTTTTCACTATTTTAACCGATCTTCCTGCGTATTTTTTCGTTTATAATTTGCATTTTCGTTTTTTTTCGGCCGTTTCGGCCGAAGCCATTAAAGGAACTGATTTCCAATGGTCAGCGGGAGAGAACAATTGCCGATATTGGAAAGCGGCGATGTTTTGGCGATGTTTAGGCTTGTGGGCGAGAGAGAGAGAGAGAGAGAGAATACGACGAATTTGCCAATATCAGCATTCCACCTTCAAAGAAACTTCCATTTTCGAATTGGAATGGAAACAGGATCCAATTGTAACGATGCCTTGGATTTTATTTTCCTAAATTATTCAGATAAAAAATCTCTTTTTTTTAAGAAAATAACAGAAAAGGTTTAGTTTTTTTTTCTAATAATTCTTGGCTATATTTGCCTGATTTCCTTAAACGTTTCCTTAGCGTTTCTTTTAAAATTTTCCCCCAAATATAATGTAAAAAAAGGAATGCTTAAAGAGAAATCATTAAAAAACTATTTGCAAGCTTAAGAAGAAAAACCCTTTGATTTGAAACCAGGACATACACACTGGGACACTTCCTTGCATCATTAATTTGCATTAATTCCGAATCAAGGAATGCGAGCGAAGGTCCTTTCGAATCGAATTACACGAATCGAGCATATGTGAAAGGACTCAGTCTCGAAGCGAAAGCAGAGCACGTCCTGTGCCTAATGTCCTAATGACATTTTTGAGGTTGACAGGAGTGGAAATATATATACATATATATATATATATGAAAAAAAAGGGTTCTCTGCAGATGCGCAGCGCATATGACATTTGTTTATTTGCATCATTTACCTTACGATTTTCTCGGTTTCTCGGCGGCTTTCCACCGACTTTTTCCTATGGCGCAAAAGTAAAGGATTATTAATGATGCCGCTGACAAGTGAAGTGTACGAGCCGCAGTCCTACTCGTTCCTCGTTCTCTCTCGTACATGTATGTGATTTATTGGCATTTTCTGGCATTTAGCAAAAAAAAAAAAAAAAAAAATAAAGAGAGAGAGAAGAAAAGCCCGAGTCCTTGAAGCCAAAAGGACATTAGCATAAGAAGCCGCATGTCAGCTCGTTGAGGCTATTGATTAATGGCCAACAACAAGTGCGTGAGCCAATCAATGCCCAACCGACTTTATCTGTGGGAATTTCCCATCGCCAGGACGCGTTCCCATTACGACCATTATACAGGCATCGGCGGTGGCTACCAATTTGCATAACCATTCAGGATAACAGCAGTGCCTCTCTCTCTCTCTCTCTCTCTCTCTAAATCCGTGAGAAGCGGCCTGTCCTTGAGTTCCTTCCCGAGCACAGCACACACACACGCATACGCTTATGCCAGGACAGGCAAAGGCTTTGCCAGGACTCTGCCTGCGAATACCAAGCAGGATATACACGGTGTACCAGGGGGCTGGGGGCAGAGTGCAGCCGCAGTGGCAGGATGCACGCATCGATATGCCTGCAAAAACGCAGGGCAACAAGTGCGTGACGATGGTGTTAGGGAGAGTGTGTGCCTGCCAAGGATACCCTCTACAAAGGAAGTTCAGGGGAAAATGTTCGAAAAAGTTCTTTGGAAAGTAAAAGAAAAGTCAAGCTAACCTTCAAAACCTTAAAAATTCAAAAAGTTACCTATTTTTTTTTTTTTCTTGTAAATTTCGCTCGTACTTGCAAGCAATATATACTTTAGTTGAATTTTTAAGCCAAATATGACCTACAAAAAATTATAACTAAGTTTGGTTTTGATTTTTCAAGCAAAATATGAACTCGTTTACTAAGAACAATCATATTGTACTCACAAAAAAATAGGTTAAATTATTAAATATTATAAAAATATAGGTAAAAGTTTTTGTACATGTACTAAATTTATAAAAAGGAACTATTTAAAAATCATTTTATTTATATATAAAAGGTATGTATAAATTTATTTAAAAAATAATGTTATTAATATATAAAAGGCTCTTATAACTATAATAGATTTATATATAAATTTTTCCTGGTTTCTGAGCACCAAATGGGCAACGCTTTCTTTTTAGAACATTTTTTGTTGTTAAGTCTTTTAGTAAACTTGTGGAAATTTAAGTTGGGGAAAAATGGCTAAAAGTAAGTACTAATTTTACCTTAAAATGGTTACTTTTATTAGTTATTAAGTAATTTGAATATATAGTATATTTATCTCTTTTCTAAGCTTCAATTACATGCCACTATTTTTGAGAACATTTCTTGTTTCTAAGGCTTTTTAGTACATTTATTGAAAAATTATACACATAAAGTTAAAAGTAAGTACTTATATTCCATAAAAATGTTTAGCTTTAAAAGTTAAGTAAATGATATACACTTTCTATATATTTTTAAACCTTTTTTAAGCTCCAATTGATCGTTACTTTTTCAGAACATTTCTTGTTTTCCTTAAACTCTTATACTTTTACTGAACCTAAGTTAAAATAAGACACTTAGGGTTAAATAAAACTTCTTTATTCCACCAAAAATATTTAAAATTCCGGCATACCCCGCTGATAACCTGTATTTAGCAAAAACAGACAACAAAAAAAAAACCAAAATAAAATCAAGGGAAAAGGCGAAAAACAAACAGCGACAGCGGCAACATGCTCATTATTAACTACTAAATAACATTGGCCAAAAGGATAGGTGGGTGGGGGATTGGGGGCGCCAGTGGGCTTGGCTCTGGCATATGTAAACTTGCCGCGGTATTTTGGTATTTGTATTTGTATCTCATAGATACGCGGCCAGGCTAGGCGAGGCGAGTGCAGCGCACACACAGCGTTCGCGACGTTCGCATAACGGTGCATTTTCAGCTATGCCAGCAAGCAACAACAACTAGAAAAACACCAACAACAACACCAACAAGTGGCAACAATAGCAGTAGCAACAACAAACAACAACAACAACAACCAGAACAACAACAACAACAGCCACAAACGTCGACCTTTTCAAGCCTTAACGTCTGGTTTTTATCAGTGCCTGGCAAATCTGCAATGCCCTCCGTCGATCCAAAGGCCCCCCCACCACTGGCCCCTTGGCCATAGCACCCCCTCAAAATACACTGACAGAAAATATATGTAAAATTAATAATTATAAAATAAATATATAAAAGAAATGTCTTGAGGAAAATAAACTATAAAATCTTATAGCTAAAATAGGAATTTGTTGGTGAAATAATTTCTTGTAAGAATTCTTTTTACATTTGCTTTCTCAGGAATATAATATTAATTTTAAAATTGAAATAAATAAATAGTATTTCTTGAACTCAATTTAAACACAAAAAAAACCTAAAGTGATGAAAAACTGAAATACGAATCGTTGGTGCATTTCACCAATATTTCCAATATTATTTCTTTCTTCATTTTATTTTCAAAGAAATTTACAATTAATTTTACATTTAAAATGAATAAATATATATAAATATTTTTTTTGTAATAATTCTCTAATTAATTTGAAACAAACAAAAAGAACGTAAAGTGATCGAAAACCGAAACACGAATCGTTGGTGAAATAATTTCCAATATTATTTCTTTCTATTTTTTCTTTTCTACAAAATTTTAGTAGTAAGAAAATCAAAACACAGAATGTTTTAGAGTAAAAATACATATTTATTATTTATATAACTATTTTTTAGTATTTAATTTTAGTAATAACAAAATTGATTTTAAACAAAAAGAAAACTGAAATACAAATTAAAACTATAAACAATTCATTTTAAGGATACTTCTATTAAAAAAATAGCCAACAAACAATCTCCCAGCTAATTCTGATTATTTAAATTGTATTTTTAATATTTCCAAAATTGTTTTTTCAGTGCACTTGTATGCCTGCCGTATAACCATTGCACTTGCCGTTGGAAATTAATTTTCGTGCAACAGTCGGAGTTGTCTAGAACAATAGACAAAACAGTTGCGACCACAAAAGCTTACGTGAACCCGGGGTTTCCCCTCTGAAATCCGCACCACCCCCCCCTCGAACCGCTCACGTATCTCATAGATACACTCAATAAAAGCTAGAAAAAAACAAAAAAATAGAAAACTAAACTCACACACACGTTCTGCGCCAAGAGTACGCCATCGACAGTTGTTGATCTTGGATCTTGGATCTTGGATCTTGATCTGCCGGGAAACCAGATTGGTTATGGATGCATCTAGAGCGGCCATAAAAAACTAGAGAAAAGAGCTAAAAAATAGAGAAATATAATGGAGTTGTAGTACGCAGAAATATCCGGTAGTGTGGGTGGTTACTGGGAATAATACCGGGCAGACATTCCTCAGCCTCATCGGCGAAATATATAGATGAAAGCGCAGATAAAGTGGGAATTACCCAGCGAAAGACGAGATGTCTTCGTATGAATATCAAAAGTACATGCCGCAATTGTCATTATGGCCATAAAATACCTCAAGACCAGGCCCAGATATTCAAGGGAATTGAATAAATAGAAATAACTTCAAGTCGAGCTATAATCCTAGATATCATATATCAAGAGATGAAAAGTACTAATTGAGCTGAAAAGGTTTGAAGAAGAGAGGTTTATTGTTAAAGGGTTTTTTTTTTAAAGTTGAAATAAATATATTATAAAAATTGTCTTGATATTGAAAGATTAAATATGTAAATTAAGTTAAATAATAGTTTTTATATTAAGAAACTGATTATATCATTTGAAAGATACTTTTCTTGTAAGATACATAATAATATAAATAATTTTCTGGTTGTATATATCCTTAAAAGTGCTAAGTTGTAATTGCTTAACCGATTTTTTAAGGTTAATACTTATTAATTTTAATAATAAAATAAATAAAGTAATTTTTGAAAATAGAAAATATATAATATATATCTAATTAATATAGAAAAACAATTAAATCAACAGAAAATATTGAAAAAACACTTTAAATTCCCTAAAATTTCCTCAATAAGTACAAAAAGATGTCTAAAATTTGTATTATTAAATTTTTAAACTATTTTTGTAATTTAAGAATTAGTAACTTAAGTCTAAAAGTGAACACAAAATACCATAAAATATTTAACAAAAATCAAGAAACCATTAAAATCTCCACAAAAGTATAACTATTTCATCAAAAACCTCTCATTAAACCCCATTTCTTCCTCAAACTCTATAAATAAGCTGTAAAAATCAAGTGAAAAAAATCAGATTAATCTCCGGAATGACACAATCCCAGCGGGATTTGAGTATCTATAACATTTTGGCACATGCTGAGTGATCCGCACATATCACAAAGCCTGCTAAACGATGCCAAAGTGATCTCATTACACGATATATTACAATCCTTAAGCCTTGCTGGGAAATCTGGGAAAATCATTGCAAATCTGGGAAAAGGGTTAATCACTAGCACTTTCACCCCTTTCGCTGAAATCTATATAGCTGCGTGTTTTGCCAACTTGCCATTCTTTGAGCCTGGCAAATATTTTCGCACACAAAAAAAGGGTTTGGGTTTTGATTTTGGATTTTGGCATTAGTGTTGGGTTTGAAGGCAATATCAATTACCACAAAATGCCACTCGAAATTGTCGCAAATCGCACAATGCGAACAATCAATTTGATTTTGGCAAATTTACACAAATCGCCAAGGCTCAGAGATCCCTGGAAAAAAGGATATAGAATTTCAACCCTTGATAAAATCCCAGCAACGATTTGCATAATCATTATCTTGAGGCAAAAGGCCAGGTACTTCCTTTTTCCTAAGGGTGGAATCTCCATCTCCAACTTTACCTCGATCTCGATCTCGATTCCGATCTCGATCTGAGAGTCTCCCTTTAGCCTCTTGATTCCGATTTCAATACACTTCCGTATCATTTGCATATCAATGCCTCACGGCGGATATTATTTATATTTTCAGGAGCAGCAAAGGTTATAAAATAAAATATATATACACATACATATATATTTCGCCAGAGAGTTGGGTGCAGATGCTTCTGGATCGATGATGAGTGCGATTTTCTCATAATTATAAATGCAGGCCCCGGATTTTTTAAAGGCTGTGTGTCGATATTTCACGTATTCCAGATGGAAAGCCAGACTGCAAATGGAAATGGTTCATTTACATAACCGAAACTCCTATTGATTGATCCCTGTTCTCATTTTTTTTTTAAAAGAATATCTTGTATATATATTCCCTTCGTCAGTTTGTTTCTTATGTAAATCCCACACAGCAGCTGAGATTCGATAACGAAATGCCACTTGATGGTCATATTTTTGGGATTTAAAAATGAATACAGACCTTGAGTTATGCTCTGAGCATAATATTTTATGATATCAGGAGTTTCTGCCTCCTGAAAAATTAATATCTAATAATATCTAATATCTGTTGAGCTTGAAATGTGTGTTTAAGAATTTTTTAGAAAAGTAAAACTCATAGAAAAATATAATATTTAGTTAGAAATTTATATTCTTAAATGTATTAAAGGTTTGTTATACTTAAAAAAATCTAATCTCTATGACTTACGAATTTTTAATATAGTAAAGAACTTAAAATATCCTTTAAACTTTAAATACTCCGAATTAAGTTCAAATTCGATTGTTTTCCAGTCCAAGTAGAAACTGGAAGTTTTTGGAAAGATGGAATGCTGATATTGACTAATTCGTCGTATTCTCTCTCTCTCTCTCCCGCGCACAAGCCTAAACATCGCCAAAACATCGCCGCTTTCCAATATCGGCAAGCATCCTCTCCCGCTGACCATTGGAAATCAGTTCCTTCAACGGCTTCGGCCAAAACGGGCGAGAAAAAAACGAAAATGCAAATTATAAACGACAAAAATACGCAAGGAGATCGGTAAAATTAATGAAAAGCGGAAAACTTATGACGGAAAAAGCAGTGCGAAAAGTGCGGGTAGACAGCGAGCCTTGGCAGTGAAAAATGTGAAAAGTGAAAAGGAAAAGCCTGAAAACAGAAGCTGAACTACCGTTGTTTTTTTTTTTGTGTGCTCCCAAATCACGTGCATATATATGCATTTGTGTGTGTGTGTGTATGTAGCCAAGATCTATGCGTTTTGATTTGGCTATTTAATTGTGTTAATTTTTTGTATGTGCAAGTGCTAAAAGTGTAAAAAGTTACCGCCAATTCCCATTCTTTTCTTCCTTCTCTCTTTCTCTCTCAATCGTTTTGCCAGAACTAAAATGCCTTGCAACTGTGAAGCAAGAAACAAAAAAAAGAGAGAGAGAGAGAGATATGGAAGGAGCGGGTGAATAAAGTGAAAAAAAGAGTCCCCTGCCTTTAAATAATTAGAATTATTATTTATTTATTTGTTAGAAGTTTTTATTTATCTGTGTGTATTTTGTGTTTGTGTCCACTAATTCGCCGTTGGGATCTGCAGTAACAACCAATGCAAACGAGTGAGTGAAACAACATTATTTTTATTTTGATTTTATCCTCTTTTTGCACTGTTTTTGCGCTCGCGTCTTCTCTTGTCCTTGAATATTTGTTTCGTATAACTTTCGTAGAAAGTGCCGTTATTGGCTTGGTCAGCTCTCGCTCTGTGAGAGAGCCACTAGAAGTAAGAGTGCCACTAAGAGCGAGAGAGCCACTGAAAAGAATACGATCCAAACTTGTGGATGTCAATTTTGATATTTTGTGTGTTGGAAAGCTAAACTTTGTTTTATTTTTTTTTTCTTAGCAATTTGTAAATATGTGAAAAAAAAAAATAAACAACTAATTATAATAAATAAATAGTAATTCTTAAAAAAAGAAGTGAAATAAGCTTATAATAAGCTAAATCGAAGTTTTAAATGCATTTCTTAGGCATCTAAAAAGTCCAATTAACAAAATGTATAAAAAATGTATAAAATATAAAATGTAGTTTAATGTTTTATTACATTAAACTATAGCTTGTAATATATATAATTTATTTATATATATTTTAAAATAGTTAAAACGTATAAAATTGATTAAAAAACATTAATTCTTAACCTTCAATACAATATTTTGGCATAACTACAGAAAACAGGTATTACAATTTCTTTATAGAAATATTTCCTAGCTAAAATATATTCCCATAAATATATATGATCTCGGGCAAAAACCCAAACTAACCATTTATTAATAACCTTTGAAAACTCCTGTTAAATGCTAATTGGAAGCTCGTGTGCTGCGCTCGATTTCCACCTAATTATCGTATATCCACGGCGGAGTTAACAGCTCCCCCGATAACTTTGGGATATATGTATGTACCTTATATAAGGGTTCTAACCCTTAGGAAACCCGCCACCGGGCACCGCCACACTTGACCACTCACACACGAACCTATAGAGGCGGATATATATGTACATATATATACACATAGCTTATGCTAACCATACACACCTATATGCCTATATAAAATGCTAATTTATGGCCAAAACCGATCTATTAACTTGAATGTCAAAATAAATGCGACCGCGTGGAGGGAGAGGGAGAGGGAGAGGGAGAGCAACCCCCAGAATTCGGAGCTCGGGGCCCCTGGAACAAGGCCCAGGGGTCAGTCCAACACGGGGACTCGATATGCCACCATTGGGTGTCATTTGATTAGCATAATGCAACTATAAATGTGCCATAGCTTACCTTTTACCAATACCGCGCGACCTTTTAGAGCCTAGCCTCAGCGGGCTACACTGGGAAATAAATATTAGTTTATATGGAGAAAGATGTTAAAGTTAATTTTAGTATAGAGATATTGAATAAGAATATTTTAGCGAAAGTATTGAAAACTGTGACGTATTGAATTTTCAATAATATAAGTCATAAGCCTGCAATGAAGTGAAGGAGTCGTTTCCCAATCCGTATATCATATATGTTCTTGATCAGCGTTAAAAGCCAAGTCGATCTAGCCATGTTTGGACGGAAACAAAATTTTATAAGGGGTCAAAGGTCGTCAAAATTGTAAAAAATTTATAAGAAGTTTATATATTTTAAATTTTAAATTTTCAGTAAAGATTTTTAAACC
This sequence comes from Drosophila punjabiensis, assembly GCA_008042585.1. Classification (NCBI taxonomy): domain Eukaryota; kingdom Metazoa; phylum Arthropoda; class Insecta; order Diptera; family Drosophilidae; genus Drosophila; species Drosophila punjabiensis. The sequence continues at coordinate 37,126 of VNJR01002460.1, read as the reverse complement.
TAATAAAAACTAGCATAGTAAAGCTTTCCGATTTAAAATTAATCCATTTTTGGCTTACTTATGATAGATTTTCATGCACGTGAATATAAACTTTGGCTTTTCGAAGTTGGCTTTCTTTCTTGTTTTATTATCAAACAATATCATATTCAACACTAAAATATCGAACATTATGGTATTTATCATTAGAATATCGAACAATATCAATGGGAAATTATATTTAGTTTTGGTTTATAGATTTTCAATATCAATACCTTATCGAAAGTATTGTTAACTGTGATATATTGAACTTATATTTCCTTAAAAATTATTTTTAAAAATTTTATTGATTCGATATATTAAATATAATATCGATTTATTGAACATATATCAATATATATATTTAAATTCTCCCTATTTGTTTCCTATAATTATGGTTTAAAATAAGTTTCGATGCTTCTTTTGGGCTGTAATCGATTTATTGCAACTCGAACTTCGCCTCAAATAATGATAAAGTATCGATAAATCTTTAATATATAGTTTGTATGTATCGAAATTCTCCTCAAATATCAATTATATATCGATAAGTTGATATTTTCTTTAAAATGCACCAAATTAAGTTACCCAATTAAACCACCGATTAAGATGTAGTTTTTATTCGCTGTGCACTTATCGGTGGTCGTGGCTATTTGGAATATATATATATATATAGATGTAGGTGTAGAGGGGGTTGGGGGGAGTTGGCTTGATATATACATTTAGTTGTGTTAATGTTGACGTTTGCGTTGGCCGGAGAGGAGGCCAGGTGGAAAAATGGAAATTCGAAAAAGAAATGGCCGCTCGAATGGAGAAGGAATAGGTGTAATTTGAATATTTATTACGTTATTACTGTTACCGTGTTCCCCCGACATATGCCATCGGGGAGGATTTTCATTACGTGACACAATACCCTGCACATATATATATAAACTATATACGCTAGCATATATGTATATATGTGAGTATATATCGTTATTTGTAATTAAGGAAAAAACGAACTGAGGAGGCTTGTTCTCGTTCTTGACTTCTCCTCCGGTCTTCGCTTATCTGTCATCAGCCTCTTCTAGCCGAACAATTTATGGTTCGCTCTCCTCCGCGTACGTGATCACCCATAAAGGTGTAATAATTTTTATTAAGTCCACTTCCCTAGCCCCCTACCCTACCTTCCCTTTCCCTTTTGACTTATGTGAGATGCACTGCCGGATCATCATCGTCATCATCATCGTCGTCGTCGCATCGCCCTGGGAAACCATTGAGAGATGTGAATCTCTACGCAGAACTCGAGCAAGCTTTCAATGGGGGAGGGAAGGGCACGTGTCGGTATTCTTGCTCACCGATTTTTCTGGCATTTCTTTGGGATCGTTCGACTATCGATTTTTTTTTTGGGGCCAACGAGCAGGCAAAGGTTTGGTACTACATATATAGCGATCGACGTGCCAAAATGGCGATAATTGTTTACGACCAAAAAGCTAACGAATGGAAACTCTTGGAAAAAAGTAGTAGTTTTTGAAACAAAACTTTAAATTAAAATAGAAATAATAGCTTTATTATTAAGATATTGTTAGGATATAAAAAAAGTATACTTTTATAGTTGAATAATTTAAAAAACGGCATTTGTTCATTAGAAAAATTAAATGGAATAAAAACGAAGTTTATATTTTAAATGATTATAAAAAAAGGATATTTTTATTATGAAATAACAATATAAGAAACAAAAAACTATAGTAAATGGAATATAAACGATGCCTTTATTTATACATTTTTATAAAAAGGGATATATTTAATATTAAATAATAATTTAGAAAGCAACAAACGATAAAATTAATTATCAACTAATTTTAAGAAAATACAAGACAAGAAATAAGTTTAAGGAAGGGAATAAAAGCAATATAAATATAAAAATAAAATAAAAAATAAATTTTAACAATATCTAAAAACAAAAGAAATAATTAATTACGATGTCTTTGTTAATAATTCCTTAAATTATACATCTTTATAAGTAAATCAAAAATTAACAAAATTAAACAAAATGAATGTAATAACAACATCTTCTTTGTTATTATTTTATTAAATTTGAAATCATTATTAGTAAAATAAAAAATTAACAAGTAAATTATTTTTAAATTTTATCAAAAAAAACAAAAACAATTAATACATTTGTTCAAAAATTAATTTCAAATAATATTAAAGCAAATAAAGAAAGGTATATTTATAACAATATTTTCTATAAATATTCAACAACTTTACACAATATCTATTTGATGAAATAAATATTAAAATAACTAAAATCTATACAACATTAAATAATTATAAAATTAATACATTAACAATATCTTTTTATTTCTAAATTAAACCCCATTAATTCTCCCTCAAAAAATTCCAAACAATCTAAAACTGACCGATGGACTGGGCTTTAACCTTAACCACCTTAACCCCCCCTCAATTAATAGCCCAAGTTTGGTATGCCCAGACATGAGTCCCCTCCCTCCCCTCTCCCACCTTAGACTAGAACTTAACCCCGTTTAACACTTCTGGTTAGCAGCCACCCCTGGACTCCGTCCGTTATCACCTTTCAATAATAAAATGCACATGACTCCCCGTTAAGGGCTACGAAAAATGACTTCAATTAACCATTCGACTGACCAGTGACTAACCAAAAAATTGTTAGTCCAAGGAGGGGGGCAGAGAGGGGGAGGGAGAGTGGACACGCACATGGGCAGCAGGCCGCACAGGGGTTGAAGGGTTGACAGGTCCTGTAAGTCCTGAAAGGCCCGAGTCCTGAGTCCTGAAATTAAATGTCGCTTTCGACCGGGTGGCCGACCCAAATGATCGAGGCGCCTAGCCTAACGACGACTCTAAATAACTTGGCCCAATGGATGGATACCCCTTGCCCCCCTCGTGCTGCCACCGCCAACGGCTTATCGATTCGCATAAATTAATTTTCATTTAAAACGAATAACGAATAAGGAATAAAGTCAACGACAACGACAACGACGACTGCGACTGCCATGGCTTTTGTGACCCTTTTTTCCTTTGTAGGTTATAGTTGTTGTTAGTTTTTTTCTTTTTTTTTTTTTTGGTTGGATCAGTGGCGGGTTTCAGAGGGGTCTAAATATTTTATAAAAATAATTTTAGAAGTATGTTTAATATAATAAGTATATAGAATATAATCATTTTTGAAATTTGTATTACAAAAAGTTTTTTTTAAGGCTAAACATACATCGATAAAATAAATAGAAAATTTCAAAATAAATTACAAGAAATTTATCTATATTTTATATTATATTAAATATAGTGTAAACTTTGAAATATCCAAAATTTTACTATCGAAAATGCTCGACAATAATCGAAAATATTATTAATTTTTGTTTTTAATATTGATATCGATAGAAAATAATTTTTTAAATTATTTGTCCCTGTTTTCGATTATATTTGTCGATATAAAATACACAAAATCGATTTATTGCAATAAAAAAAGTAAAAATAAATATTTATAATATCGATTTTCGCTGTAAATATCTATTATATCGATATTTTCTCATTACCAATAGTAATAAAGAGAACCCTGCTAAAATTCCTAAAGCCCCTGCCCCTGCTTCTAGTTGGCGATAATAGTTGACTTTATATTTATCGCATATATATTTACATATTCTGTGTGTGTGTGTGTGTGTGTGTGTCGCGTTTGCATATAGAGCCAATAGATGACGAAAGTCGATGTGGCCACCTCACACACATATTGCATGTGAGAACTCATTCGTTAGCCTTTGTTTAAGAAGTCCGAAAATTTTTGGTGGCAACAAGGCAACAGTGGGTTAAGTTTATGATAAAAGTAAAAACAAAGAATAAAAAAATATACCAATAAAAAATTAATTAAGTTAAGTTTATGATAAAAGTTAAACAAAAAATAAAATAATACAAAAAATAAACAAAATATACTAATAAAAAATTAAATATGTATATAAAATATAAATTAAAAATAATATTAACTTAAATAAATAAAATATATTGTATTAAGCCCCAGAAATAATCGATAATATTTTTAATGCAATTACGATTATTTATCAAGAAATAGAGAATTCTGTTGAAAGCTCATACTAACGGTTTAATTTATAAAAAAAATATTAAAGTTATAAAACATAAACATTTTTTTAGGTTTTAAATGACAACGATAACATTTTCAATAACCATATCAATGATGATTAATCAATATCAATTCATATTTTCGATATATTCGTAATTTTTCATATATTTATATCTTTGATATTTTCCTATTTTAAATAGTTCCTTCAACTTAAAGCAATGGTAACCGATGGGTTAATCTGTTTATTGCCAGTATGTAACAATATATATTCTATGAAAATATATAGAAAAAGCCCCATGTATAAATTGAAGGACCCGAGAGACGCCAATTTTTGCCCATTTCTCGGGACATGTGAAGCGCATACAATTCATATGCAAAGCGACCACATACTCCATATATATATATACATATATCTCTAGCTATATATATATATATGGGTATAAACTTGACTAAAAGGACTCGAGGGAGATATTAATCTACTTTTTTTTGTATTCCTTTGGTGCGCCGAGGGAAACGCCAAAAGCCAAGCGTTTCATTCGTTTCATTTCGCCTCCTCGTTCATTATTATTACCAACTATTCGCGGTGGCTTTAACCCGATAGCCGAAACCGAAAACTGAACGGAACCCGGTAACAAGTACAAGTATATATATATATATTTGTATATGTGCATATATATCGTACCCCTCAGTCGCCGTCATTTTCACGTTTTCACGGGCTTTCACCTGCTTTTCAGTCCCATTTGCTCCATTTTGGCCACGCTCTTAACTTTTATTGTTAACATGCAATTCATTTATTAATAACACTGCTGTGCATATGTCATGTGAGTGTGTGTGTGTGTGTTGTATCCTTGTCAGAATTTTTTTTTATGCCTTCTGCAAGTTTTTTACTCACTTTTGTTGAGTTTATATATTTATTACTTTATATTTTGCAGGGTCAAAGCAGCTTTAAGGTCAGAGGAAATGTATATTTTATTGATTCAGAAATATTAATAATTCTGCTATGGATAAAAAATATTGGTCAAAATGAGTATATAACTAAGACTAAGTTTTTATTAATAATAAAAATATTTATTTACTCATTTATTTATTCATTAATTAGTTTATCTACTAATTTATTTATGAACTTAGTTTTGTGCTTGTAAAAATGTGCCAAGCTTAAAAAGAAAAAGTTTTTCCTATAAATATCAAACCTTCGAAAATGTTTAAATATGAAATAGAAATTTAATAAATATACACTCCAAAAAATAATTTCTAGGCTTTTATCGAAAAATATAAAATATCTCTTTCTACCTCTTATATTTATTTATAATAATTACGGCACATTTATGAATACTTTTCTGGTAACTCTTCTTTCACCAATGCCAGAAATTTTCCCACCGCCCCAAAAAAGAGAGAGAATTCCAAAGAATTCCCGTAAGAAACGTAGAATCCATGGTGCAAGTCCCCCCCAAAAAAAAACACAAAACGAGAAAGCCAAAAAAAAAAAATAATAATAATAATAATAAAGTTTGTGGTGAGTCAGGGCCCTGGCTTTGGCTTTAACTTTGGCTTTAACTTTGGTTGTGTGTGAACTAAAATCATATTTTGTAATAAACTTGTACACGGGTTTAATTAACTTCACACGTTATATATGCCGAGTGGCCCCTCCCCCCTCCCTCTTAAACCTAAAAACTAAAAACTGAAAACCTTAAAAGAAAAAAAAAAAACAAAACTTAAATTCAAAGTGCTGTCTCGGGTCTGTCCGATCTTTTTTGAACGGTGAAAGAGCGAGAGAGACGGAGGGAATCGCTCATATTTTAACGAGTTTAATTTGAAAAACCTTTAAAAGGTAATTAACGTATATTTTTGGCAGTTTTATGACAATCTTTGTTGCTTTATGCTGTTGCCTAAGTAAGACACACATACAGATACGAGATCCATATTTGTTTTTTTCTTACTTACTTGGGACTGGGTTTTTTTTCGTCGTATTTTTTGTTGGATTTTTGGGCCTGCCTGCTACTGCTATTGGCCAAGTGGCGGAGAGTGTTTAAAAAATTACTTAATTGCTGTCATAAACTGGTGACTTTTTTCCACTCTTATTTGCTTTATTGTCATGACTTGAGACACTGAGACAGCAACAACAGTGAGTGCCATAAGTAAGCTGCGACTGTACTTTTTGTCACAACTTTGAGGCAGCCAGCAATCACAATAACAATAACAATAACAATAATAATAATAATAGTCGCCGGGGGCAAAACTGGTTGGTTGTTAATAATAATATAATATTTTATTGTTATTGCATTACCTGCTAAATGATTAATTTGAGGAAAAATGTTGCCTCAGTTTTAGGCCGAAAAAAAATAAGTTACAAGGTGGTATTGTAAGAGATTTCGTTTAGGGAAATAGTTTATAGCTAAAAATAGTTTGGGTATGTCTTCAATTTAGTCTAAAGAAATAATGAGAATGAGTTGGAAGTATTAAAAAAAACTTGTAGAACAAATACTTGATTCTATATTAACCACAAGTTAAATTAAGGTCACTTTAAATTGAATTTTTAACGGCGAAAGGTACGTAGTATTGATTGTGTTGATCTTGATGTTAAATTTAACCCAAAGTTAAAATTAATTTGCACCTCTACTCCCTTTCCTTATGAAATATACAATTTAAACAGCACTTATCCTTGTTTTATTTTTAACCAGGGGTCTTGCATTTTTAACCGGAGATTAAATTTTGTTTTCCTGTTTAAGTTGACAATTCAATCAATTTATATTTAGATTTTTGTAACTTTTAAAGATTTAATGAAACCTTTAGCTTTTGACCTTTTTAACTAAAGCACTCATTTAAATTTTTAACCGGCGGTTAAAATTTTTTTTGTTTTAATATAAAATTTTTATAAATATTTGAAACTATTATAAAAATTAGCATGGCTTCTTGACACCTATGTTTATATTAAGATAATTTTTTTTTGTTATCTAACCGAAGGATAAGAAAGCTAATTCTTGTGTTAAATTTAACAACAGGCCTTAAAAATAGTCTTAATCTAGAACATTTCTCTTTTATTTTTAGTTAAAAATTAAAAAAAAATGCTTTTTCCTGGTGTATATTAATTTTTGTATCTTTAGTCTCCGATTTATTAAATACATTTCCTCAATTATTTAACTCTCCTTCAGTTTAATTAAACCGCAGGATTATTAAGTAACTCTCAAACTCGGCTACTGCCACGGGGATTCAAAATGCGGGTCTGGGGTTGCGTCATAAATTCAAATTCAAATAATGTCGAAAATTCACATTCACTTACTCATCATGCTTAATTTATATATATGTGTAGATGCGAGTGCTTTGTGATCTTTAGATTCGGATTCGGATACGGATTCAGATACAGATACAGATTCGGTTTCTGTTTCTGTTGTTTCGGCGATGTCTCATTATTTTGTTGCTTTCGTTTTTTTGGGGCTTTAATCAGGAAGTTTTTAATTGCGTCGTACGTTTTAACTGGCAGCTAACCATATTAACCCCCCCAAGCCCAACCCTCCTCCTCCTCTTGCTCCTCCTCCCTGTGGCGTCATTTAATTGAATTATTTCGAACAACAACAATAACCATTATGGCGATGAAGAAACTCAACGAGAAATCAACGCAGAAAAAACGTCGTCAAGAAATCAAAAAAGATTGCTGTGCTTGATTTTTGTATATATATTTATATAGTATGTTTTTGTTGCTATATTATAGTACCCCTTTGTTGTTGTTGCTGTATATAATTAATTTTTAATTTGACTCGCAGAAATTGGGTAATAAAAATTGTAAAAAAAGAGAGAGAGAGAGAGCGAAGAAGGGCTTGGGTTTGATTTTTTTGTTGGGTTTGTAGACTTCAATCATTAGTTGGAAGGATTTTTAGGAGGGAAAAGAGTAGGCTGGGCCATTTTTCTAAGAGCTTATTGAGCCTTTTTTCACTACAAAAAAAAATGTGTAAATAATATTTATAAAGAAAATATTAAAATACTGAAAATATTAAGCTTTAATAACTTGAGTTTTAATTTTATAAAATAATGTAATTATATGTCAAGAAGAAAATAAAATTATTAGTAAGAAATTAATACAATAAAATAGAAAAAAAAATATTAAAAATAATTTATTTAAATTTTATCATATCTTTAAACCATTTTTAAAATTAATTAATTAATCATTAATAATATTAGGATTTTTTTAAGTCCTTTTATATTTAATAAAATTTATTCAGTAGTGTTTTCGTTTGACAATAACCATAAAAAATGTATTATTTAAGTGTATAAAATATTGTTTAGGTTTTTTGATATTGATATAATTTTATATTGTGTTATTTTCTGTGTAGAAATGCCAGAAATTCACTTATTAGTATAATTATTAGTTTAAAATTTTTAAATATTTAGAATATGTATTTTCAATTTAATTCCATTTATTGTATGATGTTTTCGGGCAAAAAAAAACACTTAGTCTTCGCCTTAATGTCGGAAATTGATTACTTTATTAATATATTAATAATAAAGATCTAAAATATTGCAAAAAATTCCCACAACTTCTTTTGGAGCAGCAAAATTAGTTCCCCTTTCAATAACTCATTTATTTGCCGTGTGTTTTCCTGGTTTCCTGTATTTTCTCCCTTCGCCTCAATGTTCAATGTTTAATTTTAATTTTTTTGTACATTTTTCGCTGCCTTTCGATTGCTGCTTTTGCATTATTAAAAATGTAAACAGCGATTCTTAAGCAAGACTAACAATCTGCCGCCAAGGCTCGCGGCTTGCCAGCTGCCGTTTGACCAGCAAGAAAAGGATATATATATGTATATATATATATATATATAGAAAAAATTAGGGAAAAAAGAAAGAAAGTTTATTATAATTTCCCTTTTATTTTAGGTTTTTTTTTTTGTTTTTTCTCCCCAAAGTAATCGCCTTCGATATGCCTTCGTCTTCGACGGAAACGGAAACGCAGCCAAAATGCGACGCCCTGCAGTCGCTTAACCCCCTCAAGCCCCATCCCTCCCCCCAAATTGTTGTTATTTTTCTGGTGTAACAATAAAATTTCCTTCCCTTACCCATTTTTTTTCTTGGATATCCTTTGAGTAAAAAAAAAAAAAAATAAAGAAAGAAAAGAAAAGCGAAGCGAGGAAAAGTAAATGAAAAGGAATCAAAGGCTGCAATATGCCGCCCAGCAATGTTGACGCCGCCGTCTTAACCCCTTCCCAGCCCTCTTAACCCTACACCGTCTGTTGCTGTAGTTAAAAAAAGAAAAAAATAAGTAAAAAAAGTATATGAAAAAAAAGAATAGAAAGAAAGCCACAACCGACACCGACCAGCAATTGTTGTGCTGTGTTTTGGGTTATTTTTCCGTTCGGTTCGGTTTTTCCTTTCCTTATTTGTAATTTTTCTTGTTGTTGCTCTTCTCCCCTCTCCCTTGTTATTTTCATAAACTTTCAATAATTTTTTACTGGCTCCTGTAATCGAATTAGTGGGGTGTATATATTTTTTTTAAGAAATAGGAAAAATAAGCTAAAATAATTTAAATAGAAATGTAAAAGGAATTTGGGGTTTTATTATTAAATCAATATAATTATATAAGATCTATTTATATACCATATTTAACAAATATGTATTCATATTTATTTGTATATATTTTATAGTTAAATATTTTATCTTAGTAATTTTATTTTATATATATATTTTTTTAAGTCACTTATTCCATTTTTATAGATTAAATATTTTAAAAATGTATTTATTTATTTATTTATATTTAAAAAATTTCTTTAGGTGTTTTTACTAGTTTTATTTCTTGCTTTAATATATTTGCTTAAGCTTTACACAAATAAAATATTTATTAGTATTATTATGTAATTTTTTTTTTGATTTAAAATATATTTTAAAAAAATTTTTAGGTGCTTTTATTTCTATATATTTTTGCTTTAATATTTTTCTTACACTTTACACATAAATAAAATATTTCTTTATATGATTATTTTTTCGAGTTTAAATATATTTTAAAATTTATTTAGCTTTTATTTCTTAATTTCTTTCTTTAATATTTTTCTTAGATTTTTACATAAATAAAATATTTGTTAGTATGATTATTGCTATTTTTTCGAGTTTAAATATATTATAAAAATTTCTTAAGGCACTTTTATTTCTTTTTTACTTTCTGAAATATATTTCTTAAATTTTTACATAAATAAAATATTTGTAAATATATTATTTCTCTGAACATTTTCATTTGTAGCGCATCCTGTAAGTGTCCTAGGCCGGCAGCTTTTTTCCTGATTTTCTGCCAAAGATTTTGTTACCCAAGTTGAAATTTCTTAGCTTCTCCTGTTTCTTTTTTTTTTTTCATATATACATATATTTTTTTGCCCGACTCCTTATTAATTTTTGGTGCAATTTTTCGCCCCTTTTGCTGGTGGAAATCCCCGCAGGACTTGCCGTGTTTATCCTTGTTTTTTTTTCTCCTTTCGGTGGGTGGCCGCCTGCTGCTTATCGTAATTCATTTGCAAGGCGGTCCAACATTAATTTCTATATTGAATCCTTTGCTTCCTTGTTGCCTTGTTGTTCTTAGTATATACATACATATATTTTTTATATATATATTTTATAGACGTAGACAAAGGCCCCAGTGGTTCCACCTGGAAAATACTCAGTTGCGTGCGAGGGATCGCGTTTTATATTTTTATTTCCTTCCATCTTTCGCTTAAATTGTCAGTTAAGCGACTTTCGAAACACAATGCCGCGACAAAAGCAAAACTTTACACGCACGAAGCCAGTATTTCGGGGGGCTTGGGGGAAAGGGATCGTATCGGTATCCGGGGGTTTCCCATCGTGCTTGGTAATTTGCGATGGGAACCAAAAAAATTGAACTCAGACAGGGAAAGATGCGACCTGAGATCCCAGGAAAATGCGTGAGTATTTTCTCTCATCTCTTCTTGTATTTGTTTATCAGTTTCCCATTTAATTTATTTTGTATTTAATTGAAGTTGTTTTTGTTTCCCTTTAAAGCAACAGCTCTAAATTTATTTGAACTGTTTCAGTATTCAATAAATACGTGATTATTGCCAAGCATTATAGTCACGATATCGTCAAGTCGGAACTATGACTATTATTTTCTAAATTACCCGAAAATTGATTGTTTTCGGTTCGTGTAGCAAATATTTTTTAAAGGGGTATTTACTTAGAGTTTTAAATTCAACTTTTAATGCTAGAATTGAATGTTTAATGTGTGTGATATTTTTTAGGGGTTTGTTTTATTTATTTACACTTTAATTTGTTGCTAAAAATGCAAGATATATATGCTAAAAATATATTGATAAGTCTATAAATAATGTTATATGACTTATATTATATTATTTTGGTGTTTTTATATATTTTTCAATTTGTTTTATAAATGTCATGGCATTTCCTGAGCTTTTTTTTTTATTAGGCATATTTTTAAAGTAAAAAAAAAGACAGATAAATTAAAATATAATATTTCAACAATTTTTTAAAGTATTTTAATGTATTTATTCCAAGTTTTTAGGTCTTTTTATATACATTAAAGTTTATTTAGTCATATATAATATTTTTTTTTAGATTTTGTAATATTTATTACAATTTATGTTGAGCGTTTTTTTTCTTTTTAAAAAAAAATCCAATTATTTACTTATAAGCAAATAATTAATATTTAAATAAATATTTATTGTTCTAAGCCATAAATATTAACTTTATTTTTATTTCCTTTCATTTAAAAATATTTCCTGTGTATAAAATCGTAAACCCATGACTTCAATGCCAAAAAAATTAATATGTAACCTAAATTATTAATTAAAAAATTTACTTAATGATATTTCCTGCTTGATTTTCCACCAAAGTTCACACATTTCCCACGACTCCTTGGCGAAAGTGCCAAGTGAATGACCAAAAGAATTCCCTCCCAAAATATAAAAGGTGGAAAATGCAATGTTCTGAATGTGATAACCAGGGCCCCCTCCCTCCTCTTGTGTGACCCAGTGAACTTTTAACGTGTGGGAGCGGAAAACTCCAAAAAAATAGTAATAAGAAAAACTGCAATTCAAGCCAAGGAAAGAACTCAAAACCGAAGAAAACCCAAGACCCACAAATAAAAAAAAACGGAGACTCACTCCCAGTCTGGCCAAGGGCCGGATGTGGTTGCGTAGAAAGAGCTCTAAGCGGTAGCTGGAGCAGCCGGAGGTGATCCCCAACACACACAGACACAAAAATAATGTTATATATATATATATATGTATGAAAAAGTATAAACAAAAGTAGAAATGTCAGCGGCATGCAAGGCGACTTTCTGTTTGTCCAAGACCACCACCGCTACGGGTAACTAAAATAATAACAATAATACTATACAATACAATACTAAGTCAAAATGCCAACTTCCGAGGGCCCGAACGTCATTACTCCATTTTTACCACAATTAAAAGGTGGATGTTGGGGTATCTGTCAGTCTCGGGTCTCCAGTCTACAGTCTCAGGTCTCATGTCTCAAGTCTCAAGTCTCTCACCTCTCTCGGTGAATGTCTTTCCTATCTCTCCCCACTCTCTATTCCATTCCATTTCATTTCGTTTTATTTATTTTTTAATTTCCATGTGCAGACCTTTCTTCTCGCCACTCGCTGTTTGCTTTTCTCTTCTCTTTGGGTTTCTTCTCTGGCTTAATGTCAACTTCCGTGGCGATCAAAGAGAAGCTTATCGATAACAGGGAATGATATATATACTATATTTTGGGATTTTATATTGGGAGGAAAATGGTGTATGGTATATAGACAATTACACCCAATATTATACAGAAAATTCTTACAGCTGCGACTTATCACATTTTTAATCATCGAAAAATATCGCTTTTTATTTGAATATATCAATGTTAACCAGAAAAATCGTAAAAATTAATTTATTATTGCATTGTTCCGATCGACACAAATATCCCGGTCAATATCCTATCAAAAGTATTATTAACTGTTATTTATTGAATTGTTAACTATAAAAAAATATCGCATTTAAATTCCGAATCTTGATATTGTCGAAAAATATCCCAAAGGCTTAAAATATAGTAGAGGAAAAATCCTATATAATAATAGACAATAAAATTACGCTCATTATTTCGAAAATACTTAAAACTGTGATTTATCGACTTTTTAATCATCGAAAAATATCGCTTTTAATGTTAAAAAATCGATATAAACGTGAAATATCCCAAAAATTAATTTTAATAATCGCTTTGTTTCGATTATAAAGGTCCATAGTAATACCTACCTACCTACCATGAATTATATTTTTATTTTTTATATTATAATTATTAATATAACCTTCATTTAATGTACTTCTTGAAATTATATCATTTTTGAACCTATTTTTTGTACTTTCTTCTTCTCCTTCTTATAGTCTCACTTCTCTTCCAGTGCTTCTATCAGGTACCTCATGGTCGGGGCCTTCTTCCTTATACATATTTCTTGCACTTTTTATTTTTTCTGTTCTTTTCTGTTGCCAATTTTGTTGTTTATTAAAATTCGCATGTCGTCGAATTTGACATACGCCTGTCAGAGCCTGGAAATTACTTTTATTTTTTTTCCTCTCTCTCTCTCTCTCTCTCTTTGGAATCGTATTTTTTCTTGGCTTTTTTTTTCGGATATATTCGGATGTAAGGATATATGGCATGTGCTGGAGGAGGGTGGCCAGGGTACTGGCAAGTCCATCAATCATCAGTCACATATATAGCCGAGTCGGAGCAGAGCTGCGCACTCAACGTAACATTCAAATCAATCAAAATGCGACTGTAACTGTTCTGTTCTCTCTTTCTCTATGTTTTATTTTTATTATTTTCGCAGAAAAAGAAAGAAAAAAAATTAAAGGGGGAGGCTTTGGGTGGTTGTATGCAAAACGTAAATCTAATTTTTCATCGAATGTGCTATAGTTCTTGGCCCCGAACTGCTGTCGTTTCCTGTTGATGAAGTCGTTTCGGAATAATGAATAATGTGCATAATGCCGTTGGGGGAAGAAAGGGAGGATGGGTGGGTGGTAATGCTCATATGGCGTGCCCGGAAAATATGGAAAATATCCATATGGAAAATCCATCCAAGTAGGCCTTGAAAACCTCACAAGTAGGCCTTGGATTAGATTTCCCTTGACCTATAGGGCTTTCCACTAGCCAAGAGTCATTCCATTCCAGTCTTTCGAACAGTTCGAATCAGCTCCAAAAACTATAAAAAATCTCAGTGTAAAATTATTATTTATTTTTAGACTTTTGTAATAAAAAACGTTGATTTCGAAAGTAAGATTTCATAGTTCACCATGAAGTCATTTGCCAGGACCTTGCCACTAAGCTCGCTCCTTGCCGTTCGTCAGCTGCATCTGGGCAGGACCTTTCCCATTTTGGCCAAGAGAATCAGTGGCGGTGAATCTGGAACCCTTGCTTCCAAGGAGGCACAAAAAACCAAGTCGATGCTGCCAGAGGAGCTAAAGAAACCCTTGAACTCTGGTGTCACCAGTTTCTCCAAAAAGATTCTCAACAATGGCAAGATCTCGGCCGCCGTTCGAGCCAGTCTTCTGTCCAAGGAGGAGACCCTTAGAACCGAGCAGGTGCCGGAGGAACTGCGCAATCCCTCGGAGGCCATGGCCGGCTGCTCCATTACTCCCCGGCGCAGTGAACTTGATCAGCGTCAGAAGCGAAAGGATCAGTATGCCAACCAGCTGCAGGAGCTCCTTGCTCACAGGAAAGCCAGCTCTGAGGCGACCGTACAGTGTGTGCCATTCGTGAAAATGTCCCCGGGAACGAATAATCAATTGAGACGCTGCTACGAGACGCCGGAGGAGCTGTTGGCACAGGAGCCGAATCCGTTCAACCTTGCCAAGGCGTTGATCAAGGCCAGGCGAGAGTTGCAGACGGAGAAGGAAAAGTCGGAGGCCATAACCGAGATGTATCTGGACTTGAAGGCAGAGTTGTATGCTATTCACAACGAGCGTAAGGCCACAGCTAAGGGAGAGTCATCTGGGAATAAATCCTCGTTCTTCTCCCAAAAACCAGGCACTAAGAAGACCAAGTAAGGCTCTGGGATATCTGGACAGAATTTTTAACTTTATATTGATTCCAAATTTGAGGTATTCCTTTGGTCCTCCTCTCCATTGAGAGTATTAAAAATCCTGAGATGAATGTTAACAATAATTTTAAAACATAAATACATAAAATAGATACATAAAACTATATAATTTTGGTATATAAAAATTGGTAAAATAGGCGTAGAAAAAATGTATAGATTATTTAATAGCACAGCATTCTAGGAACCTAAGAAACTAACTAAAGGGATTATATTTTTATTTTTAAGTATTTAAAAGAACTATAAAAAGTATATAAAATAGACATTTAAAAAGTTTATAAATATGTGTATAAAAACACATATAAAAGGATATAAGAAATATATACAAATAAATATGAAAAAGTATATATAAAAATAGACATAGAAAAGTATAAAAATAATACATATAAAAAATATATAAATGGGTATATACAAAATATATCAAAAGGTTTATGAAAGGTATATAAAATGGTATTAAAAATTATATATAAAAATGTATTTACAAAATATATAAAAAGGTATTTAAAAAATATATGAATATATATGAGGCATATAATAAAATATATTAATAATTATATAAAAATGAACCAATTAAACTAAATAATTTTCTACAACTAAATATAAATTAAAACACATGTAAATATATATATAGTTTTTAGCTAGAAATTAAAATTTTAATTATTCTACCATATTAAAAAAAAATTAAGTAGTATTGATGAAATAAATATATTTTAATATAATATAAAAATATATAAATACATACCTTCATAAAAATATATAAACAATTAAACATTTATTTAAACATTTCCTACATTTGTTGAAATAAATAAGCGGATGCCCCACGCTATCCACAGGATGTCTTCAATTTGTATCTGTATCTGCGGCAGCGGGCAAGCGAATGTATCTGCTGGCGTATATTGTGTATCTGGATCTGTGTATCTGCATCTGCGAGAGCATTAGCCTATAGCCTGCTGCTGCTGCAATGCAATGCAATGCAATGCATTTTTAGTGTAAGCAATAAAATTTACTTTTATTAAAGCAAAAACGAACCGAATTCTAAAGAATTTCTCGCGTCTTGTTTTGGCGTCTCGCCGCAAAACGCGACAACGACAACGACAACGACGACCGCATAAATTTAAAACCACCTACACATAAATTTCTAGCTAGATAGCGCGTACTGCAAATAAAAAGCGAAATACAAATAAAAAATCAACTGCAATATTCATAGCACTATTTGCACTATTTGCAGTGTGCAACTGTCAACTATTAAATGACATTTAACATGCCCACCGCCAGCCTTTAGCTATATCTATATAGCTATATAGCTGTATAGCCGAGGGTGGATAAGATACAGTCCTCCTCCTCCTCCCACAGCCCCCGCACAGTCATTCCCATTCCTAAAATATCACTTCAGATTTCAAATCAAGTCATCAGCAGCAGCAGCCGCCGTGCGCCGCCACAGTGCCTGCCACTTGCCACTTGTTTGGATAATTTCAATTATAATTTATATGCGATCATGGCGCTATTTTTAAACAAGTGACATCTCTGGATCTCGCTGGCATTCAAGGGGAAAATGCAGGAGGGAAATGCGGTTGAGCTGGGAAAAGCGGTTAAAGCCAGGATTTTCCAAGGCAAAAGGATGTCTCTTAGTACTATAAAAAGCAGTTTCCTGAAAGGTATTCCGCCTTAAAAAAAAGTAAATATTAAATAGGTAATATATTATTTGAGGTACTAGGAATATTTTAAGCTAAGTTTTTCTATTAACAAATATATTTTTTTTTGCATAAGAACATTTAATAAAAAAACAAAGAAACAGAGTTAGAGCCTTATCCTCATCTGTATTTATTTCCATATATTATTCAAATGGCTTAAAAATCAAATAATGTATATAATTATGCCTCTTGAAATTAATTTATTATTTGATTTTTAGTACTTAAAACAGTAATAAATAAATTCAGAGGGTACTAGAAATTTTATAAGCTAAGATTTTCTACCAAAAATATTAAGAATATTAATTAAAAAGCTAAGTAATCAAGTCCATATTTTACTCTATTAAATATATGTTTAATAAATATATTAATATATATCAGAGAATAAATAAAGTATTATATTGTTTTTACTGGTGAAAAAAATGTATAATAATTCTTTTAATAATTTAAAATATTAATTTTTATATGATAGTTTTATGAAGAAAATCCAAGTTGTTTAAATATTAGAAGTAAGTCTAATGTTTTAACTTTAAATCGCTTGTTTTTATTATTATTTTTATTATTATTATTGGATATTTGAATATTTTTAAAGTAAAATTTTAATTTTAAAAATTTTTAAGTCTTTATATTGAATTAAAAATTTAAAAAATCTAATAATACCTTGTAAGCTTGAATTTTTATTTAAAGAGTCAGCTTCTTGGGCTTTTCTTATGCATTTAGATTGTTTTATTTACTTTTAGTTTAGTTTATTTTTATTTGCCTAAAAAAATATCGCACCTTAATTTAAACAAATTAGCTTACACTTTGTACCCTTTAATTGTGGCCACAAAAAGAAATGCAAATAAAATGTATAAAAAAAACTTTCCAACGGCTCAAAGCCATTACTTTCAGGGCGAACTTTGATCGCAGGTTTGATTTTCACGCAGCTCTTTCTAAGTGGAAAGAAAGTTTGTGTTTATTTTTTGTTTGTTTTTTGTGTTATTTTTTTTTGGCAAATCATAAAAATGGCGCCATGGTCATGGATCACAGCACTGCCAAAAAAAAAGAGCTCAAAATAGAGTCCAAAAAGAGTTCAAAAAAGACTCCAAGAAGAGTCCAAAAAAAGATTCCAAAATCAGCTTAAAAGAAGCCCAAAAATAAGCCAAGTTCCAAGACTTGTACAGTCGCGGTTCCTTTGCTGGCTTGTCATTCAGTCATTCCATCAGTTTGTCATTCCATCAGTCATTCAGTCAGTCAGCCAAGCGTCTCCGAGCCCAACTTGTCTTATCTGCAACTCTGCTCGCCCTCCACCTGCCTTTATTTTTATTTTTTGTTTTTTTGAGTGTGCGCCATTTTTGAATTTCGTTTTCTGGACGAATGCCTCTAATATGAGTTAACAAAAAATATCCACGAAAAAATAGAGAAAGAATGTAAAGAAATGAAAACATTTTTCAAAAATTTTATGCTCATTGTTAGTTATAGTTTTTTGGCTTTCTTCTTTTTTTTTCGGGGGGGTTTTTGTTTTTGGCTAATTAGCGTGGCCCCTGGGAAATGGATATGGAAATGGAAATGGAAATGAAAATGCCTCCGCCCGCAGCTCTCGACCTGAACCACACATAATCCCACATATATAGAGACGGCTGTATATATACATACATATATATCCAGGTTATAGCCGCTGTTTTGCATAAATTAAATATTATTCGGTGCGCCGGCCATTTGCCAGGTGGGTGGCTTTTTGGCCCAGTTCAAGTCGAACGTCGGACTTTGGAAGGTGAGTTGAGGGCATTTCGGGAATCTCAAGAGTTTCAAGGGGGGGAAAATACTATAGAGTTGGAAAAGTAGTGGAAAATCGGGGTAGGAAAAATGCTGCAAGTGTGTATTTTTGGTTTGGGTTTCCAGCTGAGAGGTTCTTGCTCTCAATTCACACAAGACACAAGACGGGGGTAATAGTAATTATTATTCCTATGCCATTGAAGATCAGATCAGGGAGATTATAGAGAGATAAACTATAAGCATTTGTTTTATAAATTATGTAGACTTAAATGGGGCTTAGTTTAATTTTTAAACTATATTTTAGGAAAATTCTGGCTGAAAATTATTTTATAAATTTAATATTTTAGAGTTCTCAAGTAATTGTTGGGAATTTATTTATAATATTTTTTTTGCTGATTAAAAATATATGTTTTTCATTATTGTTATTTATCATATTTTTATTATTTGTTATCATATATTTATTTATTTATTATTAATTAATTTATTTTAAATGCTTTCATTTATTCCTATTTATCTTATATTTATTTATTATTATTATATTTCTGTTTATTATTCATTAATTTATATATGTATCTGTTTCTTTTTAATACTATCTATTTTTTATTAATTAAGTGTTAACTGCTTATTTTTTAATATATTTAAATAAATAATCATATTTTATAGGGGCTATAATATTTTAGGAAAAAATAAGAAACAGAAATAAGAACCGATAATATTTATATAAAAATCGCAATAGTTATACAAGCAAATAAATATTTATTTATTTGTTTAAAGAGATTTATAAACATTTTTATATATATTATATGCATTATAACATTTATTTATTAAATAAAATTTAGATATTATTTAAAATTTGATTTTTTTATATCTCAAAACCCTTTACAAATCCAAACTCCCCACAAAAACTTGAGTAGCGGAACCCTCGAGTTCCGAAATCCGAAAGTTATTAAAGCGTAGACTTTCGGCTCTCGATGCGTATATTGTTTTAGTTTAGAGCTCGTTTTTTTTTGTTTCGTTGTTTTTCTTTTTTGTTTTAGTTTATTTTCAGCTAGATTCACACTATAAAAAAATTAGCCTCGCCGGTCTTCTTTGTTATGCTCGCATTTAGCTTATTATTATTATGATTTTTTTGTATTTTTCACGCCAGCATTGCTCTGGGTTCAATGACTAATTTATGAAAGTTGCCCCAACTTGACTTGAGTTTTTTATTTCTATATATATTTATATATCTTTTTTCAAGCCGGAAACCTCTGATATAGTTCACAGGCAAATATTTAAAGGGATTCCAAATCACAAAAAATAAAGAAAACTGACGGTTTCTTTAAGATCTTTCACCGACAAAAAGAACAAGTGCCGAGGATCTAAGGATACCGAGGTGGGTTGCTCAGTTTTAACAGGATTCCCGGAACAGGATAGTGTATATATATATATCATAGTATTTGCCTGTGAAATTTCTCGTGTTCATTGGTTGTGTGTAACCAGCGATTAGCCCACAAACAGAGCCTGAGGTTAACCTCTGAGACAGGTACAAAGGAGTGCCGATAATTGGGCTAGGATGTCCGGAATGTGGGCTATCGGTCAGACCGATTTAACACCTCTAATTGAGCCATATAATGCCGAGTCCATCGATATGCGATATATATAAAAAAAGGCCCCAAAATATATATATTGCCTTTAGTCTGCCCGCCGCCGTCGTCGAGTAAATCAATTTTTATGCCGCACTTAGCAGTTAAAGGGGAAAGACTCTAAGTTACACTGAACACAATTAAGAGCTAGTTAAGTCAAGATTTATTTTGATATATTTAAATTAAGAAGATAAATAAATACAAGAGTTTGAAGGTTGAGAAGTTGTTCCTATGCAAATAATCTTGGGTTTTATATAACAAATTCTTTATGTTTAATTGAATCTTTATTTATATATTTTTATATACATTTTTTCTCTCACTTTACCCCCGCCAAGATGAGCAGATACAAAGATACTGAGCGCGAGCCTCTTGTTACATTAAATATGCATCAAAAATTGATGATGATGCATTTTTAACGATTTCGAACGTTGGATGTTTATGTCGCCAGAAAAATGCATCGAGAGTCGTCTCTTGATGTATGTTCCAATACACATGTCCATCATCCACCCATCATTCCATCACATTCGACACATCTTCCCCCCCCGCTCTCCTGTTCCCTCTCCTGTTTCCTCTCCTGCCTCATCTCTTGTGGCATCTCTTCATCTCAATCTCCATTTATTTGGACTTGTTTGTCGCTTGTCTGCGCCTCAATTTGATTTTAATGGCCTTTTGATAAATTCCCCCCTTGCCCCGCCGCCTGCCCAGGGAGCACCTGGGATGCTCTCCCCTCCCTCCCTCTCTCTCTCCTCTTGCCCTTGGCCCCCCCTTAGTACATGTCATCAGCGTTGGGCGGCGCCACTCTTTTGCCTTGGCTCACACGCTGCGCGTTAGCCTGGACAGTTTGTAATTATTTCTGTGGCCAAATTGAATTGAATTAAGGCGAAGAGGTGAAGTGCACACACTCACACACACATATATATATATATATATATATATATATATATATATATATATATATACAAACACACACACAAACACAGATGGCAAGAGCAATGACAGTAACCCATCACTGGACACTGTCTGGGGGTTCCACCACAAATAAAAACTAACACAGATTGCGACCAGATAGTTCTCTTTAGTTTAAGAGTTAAACATTTTAAAAAACATTTTAAGAAGTTTTAAGACATTTTTTTTTAATATTTAAGAATTTAGTTGAAGTTTACTAACCCATTTTTTTAATTTTTGAAATACATTTTACGGAGTTTTTTTTTTTTAATATTTTTGAATTTAGGTGGACTTTTCAAAGAAGTCAACTTTAGAAATATTTGGGTTTATTTTTTATTTTTTTTTTTTAATTTATAAATTTAAAAAAATTTTTTTTTTTAATATTAAGAAATTTTTAGATGTTTTTTGACAAT
The DNA here is from genome assembly GCA_008042585.1 of Drosophila punjabiensis. Taxonomy (NCBI): domain Eukaryota; kingdom Metazoa; phylum Arthropoda; class Insecta; order Diptera; family Drosophilidae; genus Drosophila; species Drosophila punjabiensis. Next base: position 15,518 of record VNJR01002460.1, on the reverse strand, counting down.
AAATATTGAAATAAGTATATAAGTTTTTTGGAAATTAATTCCCACAAATTTTAGAATTTATTTTTATGGTATTCTAGAAGTTTTTAGAATTCTGTATACATTTTCAAGAAGTCTTTATGTTTTAGATACAATAAAAACATTTATCTAAATTTCAAAGAAAATTTGCTAAAAATATAAAGCAATTAATTGAAATTGTCTACAAACCTAGAAATTGTTTCAAAATATTAGGAAAAATAGTGAAATTGTTCAGAAATCTATTAATTATTTAAAAATCTAAACATTTTTGTTCATATTTAGGGAAATAAAGAATTTTTTTAAAAACGTATAAATTACTTCAAAATATTAAAAAAAAAATAAAGAAGTAATTCTTAGACATTTTTTTAATATGTTGAAATATTTGTGTAAATTTGTAAATTTTTTCAATAATTTTAGAAATGTTTCAGAAAATTGAAGAAACTAAAAACAAAAAAGCAGACTTTTTTAGTTTTTTTTTTATTTATCATTAAGTTAATTTCGACAAATTGAAGTTCTTACATTCTGCCACTTTGCTATGGTTTTGGTTCAGAGGCTCTTTGTGTTCTCGAGTAAAAGTTCTTCTTGTTTATGTATTTTTATATATTTATTTTTTTCATTTAATATTTTATTTATATTTTTTTAATAGAGTTTTTGCTTATTATACCCTTGTATTACTATTATTTTTGCCCAGCATAATGAAGCCGAAGTCGAGCGCAAATAAACAACGAACTTTTTGGCCACACTTGAGTGATTCCTGGGTGTCGTCGTCATCGCCGTCGTCTTGGGTCTTTGATCTGGTCTTTGGACTATGGTCTTCGGTACGCTATTGGGTACTCTATTGAATACTCTTCTCGGTACTTTGTTCCGTACTCTATTCAGTATTTAATACCCTACTCTTCAGGCTTTACTCTTTGCTGTTGAATGTCTAGTATTTCCTTCCTCTGTGTGCCTTAATGGGTACTCCCTGGCAGGTAGGTACTCCTCACCACCCAGAGTGTACCCAGGTACTCAGGTACACAGTACGCGGTACTCGGTACTCGGCAGTACCTTAAGCCACTGTCACTGTCAAGCGTAATCATAATTTATTGTAATTATTTTGTATTATTTTTTAAAATTGTTTTAATGAGTCGCAATCGCTGTGCGTCTTCTTCGTTGTTACTTGTTACTTTTGCCGGCTTGCTTTATTTTTTCTGTTTGTACGATCGCCTTGCCGTCACCTCGATCCCGGTCCGTAATTACATTATAGATATTTCCATGCTTGTGATTGTGATTACCTGTGGCGGCTTCCCCTCTCGTTTTGTCAACGAAAAGCTAACGAAATTTCATAATCGGAAGTGTTAGTCGTTGACTTGGGAGGAGTGTGTGTGTGTTTTGGGCTGCCATTATCCGAGCACTTTTAATGAGCCGCAATTATTGAAATTTCTCGAATGCAACGGCCCATGGGAGGTGGTCGTCGTCTCCGGAGAGGTGTTGCTGGTGTGTATTTCCTTAAAAAAAAATGTTGGTTGTTTGTTGTTTCTATTTTTTTATTCGGCAGAAGATTGTGGTGCGCTTAAAGTGATTTATTTTAGGGGGTTTTCCGTTACTTTACTCTATAAGTCTTTTATTTTTTAGGGTTTTTTCACAATTTAAAAAACTTTTTTTTAAGGGATTACATTATAAAAATGTTCAAAAATTCACAAGTATTTAAATTTAAAAAGTTCAACTGAGCTTGAAAATGTGTTAACCGAATAAATACAAAAATAGAATTGTTTTGCAATATACTTACATACTTAAGCTTCTTTGAAACTTTATTTACATTGTCTTTCTTCCAAGAAAAGCTATAGCATATAGTTTAAAAAGCAAATGTTAATAAGCTAAAAATCAAGCAAGTTATAATTAGAACCTAAAACATGACTAGATTGACTCGCCTGCTGATGCTTTTTTTTATGTTAAGTGGCGGCAAATGTTATCTGTTAAGCATGACAAATTTCTGACTAATTCTCTGGCAGCTTGCTATCATATACAGATATCTCAGAGGCATATATCATATTGATATCATGATATAATATATATATTCTCAGTTAGTCGGAAGATCGCTTAGTCTACGCTATATAACTAGAGATGATTGCGACACATCCATCTCATTCCAACCATCTCACTCCCAATTTTTTTTTCGGGATGCTGACGCTGTCGCTCGGCAATGGCACCTGTTGATCTTGTGCAAATACCAAAAATAGTTTCCCGGCCCCGAAACAATGCGATCTCAAAGTATACACACACACACACTTAGGGGGGAGGTGTGCACAACACACACGGTTGTGGGTTCGTTCTGGTCCCCTGATAAGCCTCTCTCTCTCATACCATATCCATCTCCGGCGAAATCCATTTGTTTTTGGAACTTATCATCAGGCGTTCTTCGTTCTCCGGGTTTTATTTGGTCTGCTTTTCTTTTTCTTTTTTTTTTTTTAAGATAAGATACGAAGCGAGAAGAAAAACTGTGTTCAGTTCCAGCTTGCAGCTTGGGTTTCATCAGCCAAACCGCAGCATGCCAAAGCCATGAGGCCAATTTTCCAAGAATAATTTGTGATTTCGTTTTTCGGTTTGGGTTTCGGTTCCTCCTCCCCTATATATATATATACATATAATTTTTCGTGGGGGACGACGAGAACGACACACACAAATAGTTGGGTAAATAAGGCGGAATGGCTAAACAATAATAGCACTTCACATTTCGGAATCAGAAATTATTTCTTTGTTTGCCGACGATAAGGAGAAGTACAATAAGTGGAAGCTCTGTGGAGGAGGGACTGACATGTGGTTGGGGCAGTTACGAAAGTCAATAAGATTAGCATCGTTTAGAGTCGAGACAAGTACATCATCGTAATCATTATCATAATCAAAATCAAAATCAGAGACTGGCCATATCTGGCAAGGTTCTGGATGTGTGATTATCAGAAACCAGGGTTTCATGGCCATAAAGTTCTAGGTTCTTTTTTTTCGCTTTAGGTGAGATCCTTGAGGAATCTCTGAGCCAGGAGTGCCCAGTTTTATTGATCTATCATTTCTAACTCTGTGTTAATTATTCTCTAATAATTGCTTTTTCTTAAGTTCAGGAACAGCATTTTTATAGGTTTCACAATTCCTATTACTAATGATTGCCAATTGTTGTTAAAAAAATAACGTTGTTGAATTTGTAAGAAATATATTTTAACTATGCTTTTCTATGCTCTTTTTTTCTGCATTTTTGTATCGATTTTTTATATTGATTCTCTCTCTATATAATTAGCCTTTTTGTTAAGTTTAGCAACAACACTCTGAGTTTATTGTTGAATTGTTGAAAGATTGACATTGTTGGAAAAGTAACAAATATATTTAAAGTATGTCTTTTTCCGCTTCTCTTAAATCACTACAAGACTTTGGTTTACCGATTGGAATTTGTTGTTGAATTGTTGAAAAATCAACATTGATTAAAATATAAGACACATTGACTTTTTTTCTCTCTTTTCTTTTCTTTTTTCTTAATCTATTTTCTGACTTGTGGTTAAGTTCAACAACAAAATTTTAAGTTTGTTGTTGAATTGTTGAAAGATCTATATTATTTTAAATGTAAGAATTATATTTCCAACTTAGCCTTACTCGTTTAATAAAATTTTTTAAAATTTTCATATATGAGTTTGACTTTCCTGATAAATACATATATGTAAGAATATAATTCGTTCCATCTTTGAGTGCCTTATACTCGCGTTACGCACTATCGCCATACCAACATCATCTACATCATGATTGTCGCCATCGCCACAGTCACAGTCATCGCAGTCGTCGTCGTCGTCGTGCCCAGCTCATTATTTTTATGAGTCTTTGTGCCGGGGCCCCGTCTGTGGCTCTTCCCCAGCAAAGTGATCTAAATCTATTGACCGAACGAACGAATGAACGAACGAACGAACTTCCTACCAGAGAAGACTCGTACACCTGAGAGCTGAGAACTATGAACTGAGAACTGAGAACTGGCTTTTATGATACTCAAACTCCAACTCAAACTCCAGCTTACTGTTCGTTTTTTTTCTTTTTGTTGGAATAAAACTATATACACGTTCGTGTATTTTTTATTGCCATTCATGCATAATGCCAAAAAGATAAATAACAAATAAATTTCCTACTATGTACTACTCTTTCTAGTCTCAACCATCCCCCCCTCTATACACCAGCTCTCTTTCCCATCTCTGTGTGGTAATTATTAATAAATGCCTGCCCACCTGCGTCCCGCGGACCATGCCCTCTAATAGTGTTCACGCTTCGCTTGGCATTGAAGAAGACGACGCCGAACACGACGCCGAAGACGGAGACTCGCTGAGAAGACGCTCTGCGAAGACTGGTGACTGGGCCGTGCCCTTAGCGTTCCGAAGAGCCAAACAACCGAAGAACCGAACAACCAATTGTCTTTTGGCATATTTTCAAGTTGAACGCTCGCCGCGTTTTTTCTTCTAGTTTTTTTTCTTTTTTTTACCATCTAAGCCATCTTCTTTCTAGAGATTTTCTAGTGCGATTAAGCGAAAAACGAAACAGTCTCATAAAGAATACTCCTCTCCCTCTCTGTCGCTCGGCTGGGCTCATACATAAATATTGTGGAAATGTGGCCGGGAAAATGGTGGAATTGAGGAACTCAAATTGCAGGCTGGTTTCAACTTGGGCCAAGTTCAATGGCAAATAGTGTGAAGTTCATTGGCGACCGTGACAGGTACTCTGTGATGGGAATTTTTCAGGTTATTAAGCTAAAAAGGCCACAAAATATAACTAAATTTATTTTATGAAGAGGTAGTTGTTTTATGTCGAACATATATTTAATTTAAATTGAAATTAAATAGATATAACTATATAATAATGAATAATATTAAGCAAGTTGTCCTTTAACCTTAAGATTTTCTTTTTTGGGGACCGTGAAAGGCAAGGTTTGACAAGGTTTTGCGATTTTAGAAAACTGAGAAGAATATTTTTATATTATTTTCTATATAAAAAGAAGTGTAGAACTAGGATTTAAAATTTAATTAAATTCAAAGTTCAAACTTAAAGTATTTTCTTACTTAATAATCTTACTAAGTTAAATATAAGAAAAAATGTGAAATTTTACTAAATATAGAAAACAAAAACAAAATAAATATATTTGAATAAAATATAACCCAGATTCTGCTAGAATATTATTAAAATTCATGCATGGCGACCGTGACAGGTATTCTTTAATGAAGATTTTAATTTATACAAAGCTTAAATGGCTACAAAAGAATATTTAACTATTTTATTATGCAAATAAAATTAAAGATCTTTTTTAAATACAAAAAAATCCCAATAAGAATATAACAACACCTTAAACATACATATAACTTGACTCTCCACCCATTTTATTACCCTTCCTGACTCTGTATTAATTCATAAATATCTAAAAATACACCATAATGGCTAGAAATTCCTTTCCCATTCTTAGCAAAATATAAAAAGAAGACTGCGGAATTGATGCAAAAACCTTCTGCAGCCCATCAACGCCCGCTGTCAGCTCACCAATAACCCATTCAGAGAACGAGTCATTCACTCACTCACTCATTCATGCATTCAGTCGATCCAAAGAGAACCCCTTGATTGGGATTGGGATTGGGATTTGGATGCGGAGACGGAGACGGGATACCACATCACCCTCGCAGAACTGCTTTGCATATTGACATCATCATTTTGCCGGAGACGACAAACTGTCAAACAAAACAATTGCTGTCAAATTTACAACAATGAAGCCAGCAAAAAAGAAAAAAGGAAGAAAAAATGGAGCTGTCAAAGTTTTTATGGCCCCGAAAAATGCAAAAAAAAAACCAAGCAATTTCAACATATCAATAAATTTTTCCGGAGACGGAACGAAGCAAGAAATTTCGATACCGGGGAACACCTTTTCAATAAATTTGCTACAACTGTCAGCGAAACAATGTCATTGTCACGACGCCCTCACCCAGGACCTCACCCCTTTCTATATATATATATCTATATATATTCCTTTTTTTTTCCTGCGCCCAAGACAGGGCAAAGCGACCTATAAACCTGTCACAGGACCCGGGCGCACATTCAATTGAAGGCACACGAAGGCACAGGAAGGCAAAGGCAGGAGCAATGGCAGGACCTGGAGCAGCAGGACCTGGAACGACAACGAAAACGACGACATTATTGTCGCTAAACAAACGATCAAATGGCAATTTAAAAGTTTTTATTTAACACTAAATCACCCACACCAACGATCCAGGCAACCGCCGAGAAGCCGTCGAGAAGCCGCCGCCACCTGACATTCGCTTTCTTTTTCAATTTCGAACCCTTTCGTCCTTTCCTTTCCTTTCCGAGGACCCACAACCCTCAACCGCTCAACCCTCTCCAACCCCCCTTTTTTTGCGCGATTTTCAATAACTTTTGCCCCGCCGAACAAAAGGCGCAAAACTTTAGCGACTTAAATTATGGGCCTTGTCTTCGTCCTTGTCTTTTGCTCTTGTATTATATATATTTGTTGTTGTTGTTGTAATTTTTTGTTTGTATTTTGTTGTAATTTTTGTTGCTGTATTTTTGTGTTGTATTTATTTTCCGTATATTTTTTTTTGTATATTTTTGAGCTCATCGAGTGACTTCTGGTCTCCCCAGGGAATTTTGTTGCATGCATGAAAAAATATTTGACATAACGACGCAGGGCGAGGGTGGTGAGTTTCGAAGTTGGTTTAAAGACAACGAAGAAGGGTTTCCCAGTTCCAAGTTCCGAAAAAAAATTCCTTTCGCGCTTTTATATTGATATTGGTTAAGGACATTTGACACGGGGTTAAGCGCCAGCTTAAGGGTCTTGATTAGTTGACCCTGAAACCCTTTTTGGCGGAAGTGGGTTTTGATTTTAGCTACTCGAAGGCTTACCTGTGACTAGCTTTGAGGGTTGAGTTTAGCCATAGAAGAACTTTAAATATGTGTTTTAGAGAGCTTAAAGTTTTAAGGAACTAAAGGAATTTTAGAAATATATATATTTTTATTCATATTTTAATATATAATTGTGAGAAAATTTTTTGACTATTGAAAATGCCTTGAAAAAAATGTATAAAAATATATATTTTAAAGGATTATACCTAAAATTTCATCTTAAATTCGTTTTTAGTTAAATACTTTATTTATTTTTTGTATATTATATATATATTTATAACTAAATAGCTACTTTGGGCTTACATGTGACTAGCTTTAAAGGAGTTTTAAGTTGTAACAAATTATAAATATTTTAGAAAAATAGTTCTTAATAAATTTTAAAATTAAAATTAATTAATATTTAAGATAATTCAATAAACTCGTAAGCCTTTTATTGAGTTTAAACTTGCATAATAAATAATTAATGACTTGAAAAGATGCCTGGAAAATATATTAAAATCTATATATTGTTTTTTAGGTTTAGAGATCAGAGAACAATTCTTAATTCTATTGTATTTAATAAGTAAACTAATTTATTAACTAATTTATAAGAAATTAGCTTTAATAATTAATATATTCAATATGTGACTTAAAAAAATATATAGCAAAAATTTATAAACGATCAGGAATACATTTGAAATCTTAATAAAAGTTTTTCTTTAATTATTTAAATTAAATTTGTTTATTTCCACATTAATCTGTAATTTGTAAAAAGGCGCACTCTCCCAACTTTGGAATTTATTAAGCTTCAATTAACAATCCGACAAAAGATAGTTAAGAATCGGTTTCCGGGATATATGGATCATGATCATCTTCGGCTCCAACTTCCTCCTCCTACTTCCAGATGGGCGGCTGCCGGTGACGACTGGCCCTGGCCTTGAGGGGCTTGGTCATGAAGGCAATGCTGAGGCGGCGCTTGGACCGCCTCATGGCCTCCTTGGAGTCGCTCGGCTGGAAGAGATCAGCATAGCTGCCCAGGCTGCTGTCCACCTGCTTGGAGTGAGCCTTGCGACGAGGACGAACCCGATTATCCGAGCTTACAGCCGAGGGCGGGGGCGGTGACAGGTGGGATCCCTCTGGCGATGGCTTCGCTGGCTTCGACTTCGACTGCTCTTTCCTGGCTGATTTTTCCCGCTTCCCGGCAGCCGCCTTGCGACCCAGCCGGGAGGAAGACCTCCTTGTGAGCTTGTGTCGCTTCCTGTGCATGTGCTGGGAAGACGTCCTCCTGGCCGGCAGCCACTCACCGCGATGGCGACGGAATAACCCTGAGCCATAATTCAGCATGGTGTCCACCGCCTCCTCGCGCCTCTTGTCCCGCTTCATTCGCTCCTGTCGCTGGCGACTGCTGAGATTTCGCGGATATCTGGCCAGCAGAGGTATCGAGGAGCTGCGCGGACTTGGCGGCTGGGTGGCACCGGCTCCTCCCTGAAACTGATACGGTGTATACCAGGGAATCTTGCGCGTCTTATGATGAGTTCGATGCTTTCGAGGCGAAACTATCTCCTTCTCCTGCTCCTGCTGCTGCTGTTGCTGCTGCTGCTTCTCGATCTGCTCCAGACTGCCGGCAGCCAGGCGTCGTCGCTTGTTCCGCGGCACCAGCCAGGGCTTGTCATAGTTCCTGTACGGAGGCACAGCTGGGGGCGGTGAAGGCGGCACCCGACCTGACCTGACCTTGGACCGGGCTTGCTGGGGAAAGGCCTTGGCCAAGGCCTTGGTCAGGGCCCGGGTCAAGGCCATGGCCGTTTGACCATTGTCCTGCTGCCTCCTTGGGGATCGTCGTCGTCGTTGGGTGATGACCGTATTGGCTGTCATCGTGGAGGGCGAGGGTGTGGGCGAGGGCAGGCGGCAGGGGGAGCGGGAACGGGAGCGGGAGCGGGTGGGGGAGTGGCTACGGGAACGGGAACGGGCATGGGATCCAGATTTGGTCAGCCGCCGGCTACGCTCCGGTTCCGCATCCGGTTCATGCTCCTGGTCCGTATCCGAATTCGCATCGTTATCCTTTTTAGTCCGATTCGAGGACTTGGTCTTTGTTGGTCTTGCCGTCCTGTTGGCCTTGGGCTTTGGCTTTAACAATTTCGTTTTACTTTCAGCCCTCACCTTGGCCTTGGACTTGGTCTTGGCCAAAGCAATGGTTGGTGGCTTCTTGGCGCCACTGCCTGCTGTTCGCCTTGTGGCTCCTGCGGGCAGGCGCTGATAGGAGGTGGTGTACTGGACTCGGGGGGATCCTCTGGTTAACCCTCTTCTGGCCTGCGGCGAGCCGGAGCGGGAACGAAGGGGAGAACGGGTGCGGGAACCCGCTCGCTGCTCCAGTTTCACATTCCTTACTGCCTGCTGCTGCTGCTGTTGGGTCTTCGCCGGAGCTGGAGCTGGAGCTGGAGCTGGAGCTGGAGCTGGAGCTGGAGCCGAAGCTGGGGTCTTCTTTTGGCCAGGCTTTGGTGGGGATTTCTTGGTGGCCAGCATAATGGTGGAGTTGCCACGACCTGGCATCCGAGCTGCTGCCGCAGCTGCTGGCACTTTTTTCGGAGCCAAAACCAACTTGGACTTCGGCTTGGACCTAATCTTGCAATGGGAACTCACCCTGGGCGGCCTCGGGATCTTCTTTTGCTGATCCTTGCGTATAAACTTTGTGGCGAGACGGGGATCCAGCAGCAGCAGGTCGTCGAGGGCCTCCTTGGACTGGGCCAGCAGATTCAGGAAATTCAAACGCTCCGGCTTGGCATAGTACATGTGACCCTTGTAGTCATCCACCTGGCCAAGGTTGTGGTGCTCGGCCACCACCTGGGCCACCACCCGCTTCAGGGTGCTACGATTCAGGTGCATGTGCTGGGCCACGTTTTTGGCCAGAGCCTTGAGGGCGCCGCCAGTGCCGCCCAAGGGTCGCATCGTCCAGATGCTCTGCAGCTTCCGCTCGTCCATCAAAGGCTTCGGGTGGAACTGGGACCGGGAGTGGGTTTGGGTCGGGGCCGGGGCTCGGGTGTGAGGCATGGCATATGGGAGGTCTGGGCCCGGGATAATGCGAAACTTATAATTTGAATGCAAGCCAAAAAAAAAGGATAGCGAGAACAGCAGTATTATCCTTCGCCTCTTTCTAATTTTGTTTCAAAGTTTTTCAATATTTTGGTGTTTTACTCAATGTTACACTTTCGAACGATGTCTGTGGGCTATGAATTCTGCTGTAAAAATGAAAATCTTTGCAAATGAATTATAAAATATATACGTTGATTCGAATCGTAGTGGGATATGGGCAGTGAGAAGGGGGAATGTGAATAAAAATGGGCAGTTGACTTGGTTTTTAAAATAAAGAAAAAATTAAAAAAAAATTATTTATATTGTTTTTTTTTTATTTATTTTTTTTTGAACAGTGTTTTCTTTTGATTTGCATACTATAATAAGAATAATATAATTTTGTAAACTTTCTTTAAACTTTTCATAAACCAGAAAGAAAGCTAAATTCGGAAAGCTGAAAAAAATTAACAAGTAAGAAAGCTGCAAAAAATTAACAAGTAAGAAAGCTGAAAAAAAATGAACAAGAAAGAAAGTTTAAAACAAGAAACCTAACAGAAAAATTAACAATTAATTAAATTTAAAATATTCTTTAAGGTTTAAGGCTATTTTTATATAGAAAAAATATATATAAACAAGCAAGAAAACCTAGATTTAACCCGGGGAATGCAAAAATATTATACAATTTTACTTTCATTCGGGAAACTCTCTCTCCTTTTCTCTCCCTCTATATTTCTATCACTCTCTCTTTCTCTGTTAAATCATCATTTTGATTATCCCATAAGGATGGGGACTTGGACATTTATTTCTTGGCCATCATTAGAGACAGCTGAAAGCCGAGCAGCTGCCCCACCACCACCACCAACCGCCTAAGATCAACGATCAACGATCAGTAGCCACGTGCTAAAGGACCAAGGGACAAGTGACCCCTCCTGCTCCCTGCTCCTGCTCCTGCTCCTGCTCCCTGCTCCTGCCCCTGCTCCTGGCCCATATCAATGGGCTCCGAAATGGGCAATGAAGCGTGTTGGGAAAACACAAAGTCAAACGGGGAAGAAGTACCTGCGAGCGTTGAAGAAAAGCAGCCAACGATGTCTGGAGAGACCGCAAAACAAACGAAACATTCGAAGGGACAAGGGAATATAGAAGAGGAGAGTACAGAGGGGAGAGGTTAAAGGAAGGAAAAATTATAAATGATTTCATTAAGGCGAGAAAGGAGGAACAAGAAACGAGGGTCGTCGTAGGTCAGGAACCAAACCGAGGCGATGCACCTGCATTGCTGCCGCTGCTGCACCTTGGGCAGGTGAGGTACGGTTTGGTTCCCTCTTTAGGGGTGGGAAAAATGATTTACACACACAGAGAGTGCGAGTGCTCTCCCTCTCCCTCTCTGCTGATGATGATGATCCGCTTGAGTGGAGGTTAGGGAACCCAAAAAGCCGAGGAAACCCTTTGCAAAGTTCAATACGGAAGCGGAGGCTCCCCTGTCTCCCTCTCTCTCTCCTCGTTTGGGCCACTTAACCGTAATTAGGGCTTTTCAATATTATTAATGATGATGATGGTCGCTGGTCTGGTCTGGTCTGGTCTGGCCTGGAAATGTGGGAAATGCTTGTGGACAATGAATGCAAAAATGAAAAAAAAAAAAAACAGAAAACAAAAAAAAAATGCAAACACGCAAACCCAAAAGCGCAACAATTTTCGAATAGCAATTTCTGTGCCGCTTTTTGATGGCTCCTCGCTCTATTTGACTCTCGTTTGTTTTGTTTGCACTTTGGTGGTGGTTCCAGCCTTCCAGCTTTCCAGCCTTCCCTCCATTCATCCATTCATCCAGTCGTTCATCCATCCATCCATCCATCCATACGTTTTTAGCGTTATCAGTGCAAAATAATCTTTCAATCAGCCCTATATGGTCGGCCCTGGTGGTTGCTGCATGCTTTGTGGCTCCTCCAACCCTGGACTCTTGTGACTCCCTCGGGCCGTTAGCGGAGCGTGACGCCAATTGTTGCAACTTGCTTTGGTGCTGCAGTTGCAGTTGCACCATTTCCAAGGGCAATGGGATGGTGGCACTTGAAGGGCTTTGCAATTACACTACCAGGAACCTATCGAGGCACACAAGCACATACAACACACAACACACATAGTGTGCTGCACTCACCTGTTGGTCGCGGTAAATAGAGGTCGGGAAAAATCATGTGGGAAAGCCAAGAGACGTCCTTGTTTTGAGATCTTTTAAATTGGAAATGGGAGTTTATTAGGTAGTTAAATATATATGTTTTATTATTATTTTACTATAATTTAAAAAATTAATATTATTTTTAAATCAATGAAATATTTAATTTAATTTAATAAATTAATATTATTGTTATGTAAATATCTTACTAAATCAATAAAATATTTAATTTAATTTAATTTAATTTACTCAAATTAAAGAAAACTTATAAAACACTTTAAATTCCTTTTTTCTAGTTTTGGAAAGAAAGAAAATATATTACTTGATCTTTTCATATTTTTATATTATAAATAAATAAATTAATTTTATTTTTAAGCAATATCTTACTTCTTTATTGTCAAATTAATTACAAAAATATTAAACAAAACATAGAACCTTTTGTATTCAAATTTATTAATTTTTATGAACAGCCTAGTTCTAGTTTTGGGAATAAAAATATTAAAATGCTTGATATTTTTATATAACTATGACAGTTCATAAATTATTTGTGTATTTTCTATTTTTTTTATATTTAAAATGTATGAATTAATATTATTAATTGGTAATTTAGCGCTCAATCGTTGTATTTGAGAAGTTTATGCTTTTGGAAACTATTTAAAAATTCTTAATTTTTTGTAATTAAATTAAAAGTAATTTAATATAATTAAAATTAACCTTTGATGTCTGCTATACTTTCAAGTGTGATTCATTTATTGCTCCATCTTTCTATGTATTTTAATTAATTTTATTATATATTTATTTATTTTAATATTTTATATACATTTATTTATATTACATAATTCCCTCCCAGTTCCCAGACCTTCTTCTTCCGCACCAAATAAAGTAAAGTAAAATAAAGAAATAAAAGAAAAGAGACGCGCAGCAACGGAAAGCGACCGGCGACCGGGAATCATTTAAGCATTGCGGTGTGAAATTTCACACCGATTGCAATAAACATTCAACAATAAAAAGTACAACAAAATGTACAACAACAACAAATGCAACAAAAAGGCAAGGAGAGAGAGAAAGGCCTGAAAAGCGAGAAGAAACCCTTTGCAATGTGCCACAAAATCAATCAAACAGACGACGGGCAACGGGCGACGGACTGCGCATGCGCGCACGCCGGATGTGGATGTGTTGTTGGCAAACGGCTACCAGGCGGCGGCTTCGGCGGCATGGGTTAAGCTGGACGGGGGTTAAGAGTACACACACTGGCTGCTGCTGCTGCTGCTGCTGCTGGCGTTAATGGTGTCACTAAGTACGCCGCAAACAGCCGCGCTCTGATCATCGAATGGAACCAATAAAAGTCGCCTTCCCATTGTCTTTATTCGCGCGGTTCGGCTCTGTCGCGTGCACTGGAAAAAATATGTATTGAAATTTATAAATAACAAAAAAAAACAATTAAAAAATTTAGTACCTCTGAAATTATTGTATTTACAATTTCCTTTTTAAGAAAGTTTATCAATTATTGCTTTTTAATTTGTCTTAATACATTTTTTATGTTCCTTAATATAAAATTATTTTTATTTCTTTGTAATAATTCTATTTTAATATAATTTATTAAAAATTTTATTTAATTTATGTTTCATTTATAAAAAAATTCTACTTAAACTCTCACAACAGCTGTTAATCTAATGTTAATCGAATGCTATCGATAATAAATCGATACTTGCTTAGCTAAGAAGTATGAATTATATGCCAAAATTTTGACTAAATTTTTATTTATATCTAAATTAAAATAAATTAAAATATTTTAGGAAAACAAATTTAAATTGTTATCGATTTTATATCGAAATTACAAAGCAAACTATCGTTTATATTGAAAGCAAGCAAGTTAGAGAACTTTAGACAGAAAGAATCCCTCAAATTCCTGCGAAGTTATAGAAATTAAAGTAATTATTGAATTTAATCACTTATCACTTATTCACTATTGATTTGTATCGCTTTTTATCGATACACTCACCTTATTTTGAACGTTCCTCTTATGGTTCCTCTTTTCCCCGAGTGCATCCTTTGCCCATTTCATTCAATTTGCATTTGTGGGCAGCTCATGGTTGAATGGTCTTGCGGGTGCTGCTGCTGCTGTCCCCCAACCCATTTCCATTTCCATTCTTATTTCCACTTCCATTTCCACTTCCAGCTCTATGCATGGGGGTGTGGATAGGGGTGGGGGTAGGGGTAGGGGTAGGGGTAGGGGTAGGGGTAGGGGTAGGGGTAGGGGTAGGGGTAGGGGGAGTAGAACAAAAGAGTCAACCGGCGGGAGCCGAAACAATTCAATTGTCTGATTCGGTGTTGACTTTCTTGTTTTCCTGTTACAGCCGCAGTCCGTCAGTTCGTCAGTTCGTCAGTTGCGGTACATTGCATCTCACACATCGCACATTAGCGCTGCCAATGACAATGACGATTGCAATTCCTCCGAATTCAATTCCGATGACGATGACGATAACAATCGCGATGACTTTTGTGTAACGGTCGAGCGACTTTTGCTGGTGCTCGTTATGCACCGAATGGTAGTAATGAATATAAATAACAGTATCAGGTGGGATTGTCTTTTCATTTTTTAAAATTAGAATTTTTGAAAATATTTATATATCGTTATTGTATCGATATTTTAAGGTTGCAATGAACTGATATTCTACAAGATATATTGGAACAATGCAAGAGGAATAAGAGGCATACAAATTCCATATTATTTCATGATAATATCGATATTTTAACCTTTAATTTGATATTTATTAAATTTAGAAGTAAAAATATCCCTTGATTATTATTAAATCGATAAATTAGAGTATTTAAATCGATAAACGCGGTGAGAGTCAGAACAATTCCAATTAGAATAATTAAATCGATAAGCCGAGAGTCAAATTCCATAATATTTTTCAATAATATCGATATTTTATTATTTATTACCCTATTTTATAAATTCATAAGTAAAAATATCATTGAAACAATATTGAATCGATAAACTGATATTTCATTTTTAAATTAGAGTTAAGCAAATTAAATTATATTTAATTATTTTTGTCGATTAATTATATCACAAAGATATTTTAGCCTTAAAAGCTTTAGTTTTTTATACTCAAAATCGGTATATCAAGGTATAGATTATGCACGTAAATATTTTTGTTAAGATATGATAAAGATTAAGATAAAGTTATTTTCCTTTCGTATAATTACTATTTCAGCTATATTTTTTTGCTAAATATGGTCTCAGTTACTAGTGAAATTATTTATGACAGCAGATAATTTTACTAAAGCTTTGACATATAAATATATATCATTATAATCCGTATTCCTTGGCCTAACCCATTGATCTATGCTTTGAGTACTCAAAAATCATTATTTCAGCCTCTCC